>CM031372.1:32127296-32505898 GCA_018208015.1 Medicago ruthenica | reverse complement strand
ACATTAGCTCTGAAGTCTAAAAGAAAACCTGCTAAAGCTTTGAAAGCTATTGAATCTGAAAAAGAATTTCCTGAGGGAAATTCTGATGAAGATTCAGATGCTGATGAGCTTGCAATGCTTTCTAAAAGGCTTCAGTATCTAATGAATAGAAAGAAAAAAATTCTCTAACAGAAGCAGTAACTTTAGAGGATCTAGTTCTGGTTCAAAGAGGGATATTCAGAAGGAAAGCTGCTACAACTGCAAAAAGCCTTGCCACTTCATTGCTGACTGTCCTGATCTTCAGAAGGAAAAATCAAAGGAAAAAGCAAAGAAGTCCAGCTCAAAGTCCAGCAGTTTCAGAAACAAGCTTAAAAAGAGTCTCATGGCAACATGGGATGATCTGGACAATGAGTCAGAATCTGATGAGGAAGAAGCAAACCTGGCCCTGATGGCAACTGCATCTTCTGATACAGAATCATGCTCAGATTCTGATGAAGAAGATGAGGTATATTCTGAACTCTCTAGATCTGAATTGATTGAAACAATTAATGATCTTATGAGTCATCTTAAAAGCAAGTTAAAAGAAATTAAATCTTTGAAAAATCAAACTAACTTGCTGTCTGAGGAAAATCTTAAACTTCAGAATCAAATTTTTGAATATGATGAAAAAGTTGAAGAACTCAGAAAAGAGGCTCATAAGAAATCTGAAGAGGTTCCTAATGAACAGGAAATAGCTCTTCAGGATTTCATCTTAACTGGATTCAATAGAACAAAAATTGCCTCTATGATGTATAATATGATCAGAAACAAAGGTGAAGGCATTGGCTATGATTCATTCAAACCCTCAAATGAATTAAACTCACCTTCATGTTCTGAAAATATTTTAAAAGGCAATGGTATATGCTTTGTGCCTGCTTCTGATAACTCTGAAAAGCCGAAAATGTCAGAATCTGAGACTAAGTCTGAGGTTCTGAACAACTCAGACTCTGAAACTTCTGAACCTAAGGGTAAGATTAAGGCAGATGTTAAAACCTTGCCTAAATCTAAGCCAAAAGGTCCTAAGCATAAGAGTAAGAGAAAATCAGACTCTGAACCTGAAAAAGTTCAGAATCTGAAGAGTTCAGAACCAGGAACTAGTAAGTCTCAGAATCTGAATAATTTAAATTCAAATTTTTCAAAGACTGAGTTTATTAAAACTTCAAATCTGTTAAACCAGTCAATGTTAAACATTTTCAATCTCAGAATGTTAAGCAGAGCAAGCAAAAGCAAACCAATCAGTTTTCTGCTTGTAATTGTTTAAAGAAAGGCAAAACTGAAGCTTGCCTTGTGCCTGAAGATAGCAGAGTTAGAATTCTGAGGAAATCAGAACCAAAGTACTCAAAGGGTCAGACTTTAAAGAACCAAAGACATTCAAGTCTCAGGTTTTGAAGAAATCTGAGTCCAAACCTTTGAGAACTCAGGTTCTGAAGTACTCAGGTTCTGAAACTCAGACTCATTCAAGATACAAGGGTTCATATCCAAAGTATCAGAACAAGTCTGAATATCATAACTTCAGACACAAGAAGCCAAAACCTTTCAGGACTAACCCCAAAGGACCCATGAAAATCTGGGTACCTAAGTCTGAGATAATTTCAATTGCAGATATGCTTAACATCCAAAGAAAAGGAAAGGTCCTGGTACCTGGACAGTGGATGCTCGCATCATATGACAGGGGACAAGTCTATGTTCCAAACTCTAACTCTGAAAGAGGGAGGAACTGTGGGGTTTGGAGGAAGTCAGAAAGGAAAGATCATTGGTACTGGTAAGATAGGTAATTCTTCCCTGTACATTGATAATGTTTGGCTGGTAGATGGACTTAGACATAATCTACTTAGCATAAGTCAATTATGTGATAGTAATTATGAAGTCATGTTTAATAAGAACACATGTACTGTAATCAATAACAAAGATAAGTCTGTAGTGTTCAGAGGCAGCAGGAAAAACAATGTTTACAAAATAAATTTTTCTGAATTGGTTCAGCAGAAGGTAGTTTGCCTTCTGTCTGTGAGTGATGAGAAATGGGTCTGGCACAAAAGGCTGGGACATGCTAACTGGAGACTCATCTCTAAGCTTAGCAAGTTACAGCTGGTCAGAGGCTTACCCAGCATTGATTATCACTCAGATGCACTGTGCAGTGCATGCCAAATTGGAAAGTTTTCTAAAACCTCTTTCAAAGCTAAAAACATTGTTTCCACCTCAAAACCTTTAGAACTCCTTCACATTGATTTGTTTGGTCCTGTTGGAACAGCTTCAATCAATGGGAAGAAGTATGGACTTGTGATTGTTGATGATTATCGTAGGTGGACTTGGGTTAGATTCCTTAGAACAAAGAATGAAACATATGATGTGTTTTACAAATTCTGCAAACAAGTACAAACTGAAACTGATTTGAAAATTTTAAAAATCAGAAGTGATCATGGTGGGGAATTTGAAAATGAACCTTTTGAAAATTTTTGTGAAGATCATGGAATTCTCCATGAGTTCTCATCTCCTAGAACTCCACAACAAAATGGAGTTGTAGAAAGAAAGAACAGGACTTTACAAGAAATGGCCAGAACCATGATTCATGAATCTAAAATTGCTAAGTACTTTTGGGCAGAAGCTGTAAACACAGCATGTTATATTCAGAACAGGATCTATATCAGACCCATTCTGAATAAAACAGCATATGAACTGTTTAAAGGAAGAAAACCAAGTATTTCTTATTTTCATCAGTTTGGTTGTACATATTACATACTGAACAATAAAATCTACCTAAAGAAATTTGATGCCAAGGCTCAAAAGGGTACCTTTTTAGGATACTCAGAGAGATCTAAGGCATACAGGGTGTATAATTCTGAAACACATGTTGTTGAAGAAGCTATACATATTAGGTTTGATGATAAGAAGCCTGGTAGTGAAATACCAGAGCTGGTTGAGAGTTTTGCAGATGTCAGAATCTCAGAAGAACCTTCAGAAGCTGAACCCAGTTCAGGTTCTGATGAAGGTTCAGAAGCTGAAAACAATGAAGAATCTGAGAAACTCTCCAACAATGACACTACTCCTGGAGCTAATCAAGATCAGCATGGCTCTGAACAAATCCCTGATGGTACTTCAGAAGCTAATCCACCCAGAACCTCATTCAAGTACCAGTCTTCACATCCTGAGGAGTTGATCATTGGAAACAAGAACAGTCCAAGGAAGACAAGATCTGCATTCACTCAGAATGAATCTATGCTTAGCCTGCTATCCATGATTGAACCCACAACTGCTGATGAAGCACTTGCTGATGATGGCTGGATTGTAGCAATGCAAGAAGAACTGAACCAGTTTCAGAGGAATGATGTATGGGATCTTGTTGCAAGACCTGATCAGAAGAACATTATTGGAACAAAATGGGTGTTCTGGAACAAGCTCAATGAACAAGGAGAAGTGATCAGAAACAAGGCTAGATTAGTAGCTCAAGGGTACATCCAGCAAGAAGGAATTGATTACACAGAAACTTTTGCTCCAGTAGCAAGACTGGAAGCAATCAGGTTACTTCTTTCTTATGCTGTTAATCATGATATCATCTTGTATCAAATGGATGTTAAGAGTGCTTTCTTAAATGGTGTAATTTCTGAAGAAGTGTATGTAAAACAACCTCCTGGTTTTGAAGATGTTAAATATCCAAATCATGTTTTTAAACTTAAGAAGTCTTTGTATGGTCTGAAACAAGCTCCCAGAGCTTGGTATGAAAGGCTAAGCAACTTCTTAATTAAAAATAATTTTGTAAGAGGTCAAGTTGATAATACACTTTTCAGGAAAACTGTTAAGAAAGAAATCTTAATTGTGTAAATACATGTGGATGATATCATATTTGGTTCTACTAATGCCTCCCTTTGCAAGGAATTTTCAAAGTTAATGCAGGATGAATTTGAAATGAGCATGATGGGTGAGCTGAAATTCTTCTTGGGAATCCAAATCAACCAATGCAAAGATGGTGTTTATGTTCATCAGTCAAAATACACCAAGGAGCTCCTGAAGAAGTTCCAGCTGGATGATTGCAAGCTGATGACAACACCTATGCATCCCACCTGCACCTTAAGCAAAGAGGACAATGGCTCTAAAGTAGATAAGAAGCTGTACAGAGGTATGATAGGTTCTCTCCTATACTTAACTGCTTCTAGGCCTGATATTTTATTTAGTGTATGTCTGTGTGCTAGATTCCAGTCAGATCCTAGAGAATCTCATATGATTGCTGTCAAGAGAATCTTTAGGTATCTGAAAGGAACAACTAATTTGGGACTTCTATATAAGAAATCTCTAAATTATAAGCTAGTTGGATTTTGTGATGCTGACTATGCTGGGGACAGAATTGAAAGAAAATCCACCAGTGGAAACTGTCAGTTTCTTGGTGAGAATCTGATATCCTGGGCCAGCAAGAGACAAGCAACCATTGCTTTGTCAACAACAGAAGCAGAATACATCTCAGCTGCACGTTGTAGCACACAACTGATCTGGATTAAACATCAATTAGAGGATTATCATATTCATGCAGACAATATTCCTATTTATTGTGATAATACTGCTGCAATTTGTCTGTCTAAAAATCCAATTCTGCATTCTAGAGCCAAGCACATAGAATTAAAACATCATTTTATAAGAGATTATGTTCAGAAGGGTGTTTTAGATATTCAGTTCGTTGATACTGATCATCAATGGGCTGACATATTCACAAAACCCCTAATAGAAGAAAGATTCAATTTTATTAAAAAGAATCTGAACATGCACTTTATCTCTTAAAAATGTGCTTGAATCTAAATGAAATCCTTGATTCTGAGTTTATCATAAGCTAAGACTTATCAAACACTCATGTTCTGAGAGTTTGAATAAAGTTAAGCCTGAAAAACTTTAGAGTCTGAAGGATCAGAACCTGGATTTTCTGACTTCTGAATCTGATAAAAATCTAATGTTGGTCAGAATCTGATAAGTATAACCCTGGGCAATGATGATGAAAGCTTTGAAAGTTTATACTCTAATCCCTCCCAAAGTCATCAATTTAAAAATGTGTTTTTCTGCTCTGATATTCAATGTTAAAATTGCTTGACAAACAATTTTCAGTTGGTATCAGTCTATTTTCAAACTGTTTAGCACAGACACATTTTTCAAATGCCCAAAGTGTATTAGACATGTTCAGTTTTTAGAAATGTTTTAATTTGGTATCAGACTCTGAGATAAACCTTCATATTTTAGTATCAGGTTCTGATACAAGTTCAGCAGTTTTAAAACTGTCCTTTGGTATCAGGCTCTGATATAACTTTTCAGTTGGTCTATGATCTAAACTACTTTGTTTTAAAAAATAAGTTAGACCAATGATCTGAACTATTTTCTTTAAAACTTGCTCAGATCTGCTCTGATACCTTCTTGAGAGTTTTGCTCTGATACTGAACCAATTTATACTGAACAAATCATGTATGAACACAGAATGATCTGATCAGAAGCTCTAAACCTTTTCTGCTTCTGAACAACATTCTATTGTTAATGCAAGTCATATACTCATTGAAAATCAAGTATGCTCTGATGCTCATCTTTTGCTGCTTGATTATCCATATGATTGCATAAATATCTCACAAATTTGTCAACCCCCTCCTATATGCTCTGAACCTTTTTGAAATGTTTTCAAACTTTTTTTTTAAAAAAAAAAGGGGGAGATTCAAATGCTCTGATACACATGTTTTCAAACTCTTTTAAAAACTTTTGATGACAAAAGGGGGAGTAAGGTAAAACAAGTATGAAAGCACCTGAGCTCAACAATATAAGTTAAAATTCTGTCAGTATATTAACTTATGAAAGGGGAGTAAAAAGTATTAAAGCCTGAGGCTCTGAACATAAGTTAAAACTCAGTTAAAGCTTTGATACTGATTGAATCTAACTTATGAGAACTGCTTTTTAACTCTTAGCCTCTGAATTGAAAGTCTGGCTCTGATACCATTCTGTGAGATACATTACTCTTAGTGAGTAAATTGAATTTAAAATAACTTGGATAAGACTCAGGGAGCTTACAAAACTCATCCTGTGAATTATCAGACATAGGGGGAGAGCTTACAAACCTCAGAACCTGAAGTCAGCAAGTTACTTTAAATTCTGAGTGTTAATTTCACTATATTGTTTTAAGTTAAGCTTAATTAACTTGGATAAGAATCAAGGGGAGCTTACAAACCTAACCTTGAGGACTGTCAGACCTAGGGGGAGCTTACAAACCTCTCCTGAAGTCAGATTGTTAATTAAACTTAACAACAATTCTGAAATTTTCACATTTGTGTTTTTTAACTAAATTTAATTAACTTGGATCAGACTCAGGGGGAGCTTACAAACCTCACACCCTGCAGTTAACTTGTTAATTAAGTTAACAACAATTTTCCGATTTAATACTTATGTTTGTCATCATCAAAAAGGGGGAGATTGTTGGAACAAAATGTGTTTAGCAACTCACTTATGAATTAAGGGGGAGGTTGTTGAAACATTATGTGTAAACATATCTCTCTTTGTGGTTTTGATGATAACAAAGTGTTAAAAAGAAATTGGTTATTTGCTAATGCTTTGTTCAAGTGATTTCAGAACCAAGTGATTATTGATTGAAAATTAAGAATGGTTATGAAAGAACAAGCCTAGAGCAAGAAAGGAAAGCTAAGAAGCAATGTTGCAAAGCTAGAAGAAGTGCTCCTGAAGAAGTGCTCCTGAAAAAGTGCTCCTAAAGAAGTGCTCCTGAAGAAGTGCTCTTGAAGAAGTGCTCCTGAAGAAGTGCTCCTGAAAAAGTGCTCCTGAAGAAGTGCTTCTGAAGTAGTGCTCCTGAAGAAGTGCTCCTGAAGTAGTGCTCCTGAAGTAGTGCTCCTGAAGTGAGAGTCTGA
Source organism: Medicago ruthenica (assembly GCA_018208015.1). NCBI lineage: Eukaryota > Viridiplantae > Streptophyta > Magnoliopsida > Fabales > Fabaceae > Medicago > Medicago ruthenica. The sequence goes on along the minus strand of CM031372.1, from coordinate 32,499,011 downwards.
AGCCTGCGTCTGAAGACTGCTTCTGAAGTCTGAGTCTGAAGGCAGCTTCTGAAGGAAGTCAACGAAAGTCAACGTCTGAAGACCTGCTTCTGAAGACCAGCTTCTGATCCGTACAAGGCAGCTTCTGATGCACTGTTCACACAGATGCTTCTGAAGCTGATGTGGCATGGAAAGCAACCAGTACTGTGCGCATTTAATGCCTGGATGTGTCAGAGCAACCCAATGGAACAGTTGTCTCCCTGACCCAAACATTCCCCAGCGTTTAAGGTAGGCCATTTCAAAAATGGCTGCTGCTCTGTTTTGTTTGAAAAAGTGCAGCACACATTTGCAGAAATCCTAGCTCAACTTGCAACGGCTCTTTCCTCAAATCAAGCAAATCTTCAACAGCTCTATTTCCTCTATAAAAGGAAGAAGATTTGAAGAAGGAATTTGTCTAAGACTCTTGAAACAAAGAACTGAACTCTTGCTCTGTTTTGCTGTCAAAAATACGCAAGTTACCAAACCTCTTAGAAATTCTTTTATCTTTGTAACTTAGAATTTCTTAAGGTTAAGAGTCTTAACCTGTGTTGTATTAAGAGAACACCTCTGATATTTTATCAAGTGTTCATCCCAAACTCATTTATTTGTAAACCAGTTTGGTCCCTAAAGTCTCAGTCTGTATACTGAGCAATTGTAACCTCATTCCTTTGTGGTCTGAGTCAGAAGTCTCTTGACTTAGTGTCTTGAGCATTGGGAAGTCTCTTGACTGAGTGTCTTGAGCATTGGAAGCCTCTTCCTTTGTGGTTGAGCATTAGAAGCCTCTTTCTTTGTCATTGAGCAACTGGAAGTCTCTTCCTTAGTGGTTGAGCAAAGTGTAATCTTCTGATTATAGTGGAACTCTCTTGTTGGAAAACAAGGGGACTGGACTACTTCTCACATTGAGAAGGAACCAGTATAAAATTCTGTGTGTCTCTCTTCCCTTCTCTTTTTAACTTGTTAATCCGCTGCATATACTTCTGATAACAGTTCAAAACCTGGTTCTGAACTTGTGTTAAGATTTTGAAAAGAAAAGAACAAGTTTTTGAGTCACACAATTCAACCCCCCCTTCTTGTGTGTGTTTTTCTCACCTTCAGTTGGTATCAGAGCTCCGGTTCTGATATTAACACTTAACAGTGTGTCAGTCTTGATCCTGAGAAAAACATGTCATCTGATAATGAAGATTCACCTCCTCCTCCTCCACCTCCTCCTAGACATACATCTGTACAATATGATTATGGCACTGATGAGAGAAAATCTAGGTCACACAATAAACCTCCAATGTTTACTGGTGATCCTGAGAAGTTCTCATGGTGGAAGAGCAAAATGTATAGCCATATTATTGGGATTGATGATTCACTATGGGACATCATAGAAGATGGGATCACAATTCCAGTGGATGAAGAAGGTGTTGCTGTCAACAGAAGAGCACTGAGTGATGCTGAGAGGAAGATATATAGAAAGCACCATAATGTCAGAGGCATTATTGTGGATTCACTACCTCACTCAGAGTATCAGAAGCTGAGTGACAAGTCAACTGCTAAAGCCATATTCACATCCCTCTGCTCTAACTATGAAGGTAATAAGAAAGTTAGAGAAGCTAAGGCAAACATTCTTGTTCAGCAATATGAACTGTTCATAATGAAAGAGGATGAAAATATTGAGACTATGTTCTCAAGATTTCAGACTCTGGTTTCTGGACTTCAGATTCTGAAAAAGAGTTATACCACAGCTGATGAAGATTCAGATGTTGATGAGCTTGCAATGCTTTCTAAAAGGCTTCAGTATCTAATGAATAGAGAGAAAAAATTCTCTAACAGAAGCAGTAACTTTAGAGGATCTAGTTCTGGTTCAAAGAGGGATATTCAGAAGGAAAGCTGCTACAACTGCAAAAAGCCTGGTCACTTCATTGCTGACTGTCCTGATCTTCAGATGGAAAAATCAAAGGAAAAAGCAAAGAAGTCCAGCTCAAAGTCCAGCAGTTTCAGAAACAAGCTTAAAAAGAGTCTCATGGCAACATGGGATGATCTGGACAATGAGTCAGAATCTGATGAGGAAGAAGCAAACCTGGCCCTGATGGCAACTGCATCTTCTGATACAGAATCATGCTCAGATTCTGATGAAGAAGATGAGGTATATTCTGAACTCTCTAGATCTGAATTGATTGAAACAGTTAATGATCTTATGAGTCATCTTAAAAGCAAGTTAAAAGAAATTAAATCTTTGAAAAATCAAACTAACTTGCTGTGTGAGGAAAATCTTAAACTTCAGAATCAAATTTTTGAATATGATGAAGAAGTTGAAGAACTCAGAAAAGAGGCTCATAAGAAATCTGAAGAGGTTCCTAATGAACAGGAAATAGCTCTTTAGGATTTCATCTTAACTGGATTCAATAGAACAAAAATTGCCTCTATGATGTATAATATGATCAGAAACAAAGGTGCAGGCATTGGCTATGATTCATTCAAACCCTCAAATGAATTAAACTCACCTTCATGTTCTGAAAATATTTTAAAAGGCAATGGTATATGCTTTGTGCCTGCTTCTGATAACTCTGAGAAGCTGAAAATGTCAGAATCTGAGACTAAGTCTGAGGTTCTGAACATCTCAGACTCTGAAACTTCTGAACCTAAGGGTAAGATTAAGGCAGATGTTAAAACCTTGCCTAAATCTAAGCCAAAAGGTCCTAAGCATAAGAGTAAGAGAAAATCAGACTCTGAACTTGAAAAAGTTCAGAATCTGAAGAGTTCAGAACCAGGAACTAGTAAGTCTCAGAATCTGAATAATTTAAATTCAAATTTTTCAAAGACTGAGTTTATTAAAACTTCAAAATCTGTTAAAACAGTCAATGTTAAACATTTTCAATCTCAGAATGTTAAGCAGAGCAAGCAAAAGCAAACCAATCAGTTTTCTGCTTGTAATTGTTTAAAGAAAGGCAAAACTTAAGCTTTCCTTGTGCCTGAAGATAGCAGAGTTAGAATTCTGAGGAAATCAGAACCAAAGTACTCAAAGGGTCAGACTTTAAAGAACCAAAGACATTCAAGTCTCAGGTTCTGAAGAAATCTGAGTCCAAACCTTTGAGAACTCAGGTTCTGAAGTACTCAGGTTCTGAAACTCAGACTCATTCAAGATACAAGGGTTCATATCCAAAGTATCAGAACAAGTCTGAATATCATAACTTCAGACACAAGAAGCCAAAACCTTTCAGGACTAACCCCAAAGGACCCATGAAAATCTGGGTACCTAAGTCTGAGATAATTTCAATTGCAGATATGCTTAACATCCAAAGAAAAGGAAAGGTCCTGGTACCTGGACAGTGGATGCTCGCATCATATGACAGGGGACAAGTCTATGTTCCAAACCCTAACTCTGAAAGAGGGAGGAACTGTGGGGTTTGGAGGAAGTCAGAAAGGAAAGATCATTGGTACTGGTAAGATAGGTAATTCTTCCCTGTACATTGATAATGTTTGGCTGGTAGATGGACTTAGACATAATCTACTTAGCATAAGTCAATTATGTGATAGTAATTATGAAGTCATGTTTAATAAGAAGACATGTACTGTAATCAATAACAAAGATAAGTCTGTAGTGTTCAGAGGCAGCAGGAAAAACAATGTTTACAAAATAAATTTTTCTGAATTGGTTCAGTAGAAGGTAGTTTGCCTTCTATCTGTGAGTGATGAGAAATGGGTCTGGCACAAAAGGCTGGGACATGCTAACTGGAGACTCATCTCTAAGCTTAGCAAGTTACAGCTGGTCAGAGGCTTACCCAGCATTGATTATCACTCAGATGCACTGTGCAGTGCATGCCAAATTGGAAAGTTTTCTAAAACCTCTTTCAAAGCTAAAAACATTGTTTCCACCTCAAAACCTTTAGAACTCCTTCACATTGATTTGTTTGGTCCTGTTGGAACAGCTTCAATCAATGGGAAGAAGTATGGACTTGTGATTGTTGATGATTATAGTAGGTGGACTTGGGTTAGATTCCTTAGAACAAAGAATGAAACATATGATGTGTTTTACAAATTCTGCAAACAAGTACAAACTAAAACTGATTTGAAAATTTTAAAAATCAGAAGTGATCATGGTGGGGAATTTGAAAATGAACCTTTTGAAAATTTTTGTGAAGATCATGGAATTCTCCATGAGTTCTCATCTCCTAGAACTCCACAACAAAATGGAGTTTTAGAAAGAAAGAACAAGTCTTTACAAGAAATGGCCAGAACCATGATTCATGAATCTAAAATTGCTAAGTACTTTTGGGCAGAAGCTGTAAACACAGCATGTTATATTCAGAACAGGATCTATATCAGACCCATTGTGAATAAAACAGCATATGAACTGTTTAAAGGAAGAAAACCAAGTATTTCTTATTTTCATCAGTTTGGTTGTACATGTTACATACTGAACAATAAAATCTACCTAAAGAAATTTGATGCCAAGGCTCAAAAGGGTACCTTTTTAGGATACTCAGAGAGATCTAAGGCATACAGGGTGTATAATTCTGAAACACATGTTGTTGAAGAAGCTATACATATTAGGTTTGATGATAAGAAGCCTGGTAGTGAAATACCAGAGCTGGTTGAGAGTTTTGCAGATGTCAGAATCTTAGAAGAACCTTCAGAAGCTGAACCTAGTTCAGGTTCTGATGAAGGTTCAGAAGCTGAAAACAATGAAGAATCTGAGAAACTCTCCAACAATGACACTACTCCTGGAGCTAATCAAGATCAGCATGGCTCTGAACAAATCCCTGATGGTACTTCAGAAGCTAATCCACCCAGAACCTCATTCAAGTACAAGTCTTCACATCCTGAGGAGTTGATCATTGGAAACAAGAACAGTCCAAGGAAGACAAGATCTGCATTCACTCAGAATGAATCTATGCTTGGCCTGCTATCCATGATTGAACCCACAACTGCTGATGAAGCACTTGCTGATGATGGCTGGATTGTAGCAATGCAAGAAGAACTGAACCAGTTTCAGAGGAATGATGTATGGGATCTTGTTGCAAGACCTGATCAGAAGAACATCATTGGAACAAAATGGGTGTTCAGGAACAAGCTCAATGGACAAGGAGAAGTGATCAGAAACAAGGCTAGATTAGTAGCTCAAGGGTACAGCCAGCAAGAAGGAATTGATTACACAGAAACTTTTGCTCCAGTAGCAAGACTGGAAGCAATCAGGTTACTTCTTTCTTATGCTGTTAATCATGATATCATCTTGTATCAAATGGATGTTAAGAGTGCTTTCTTAAATGGTGTAATTTCTGAAGAAGTGTATGTAAAACAACCTCCTGGTTTTGAAGATGTTAAATATCCAAATCATGTTTTTAAACTTAAGAAGTCTTTGTATGGTCTGAAACAAGCTCCCAGAGCTTGGTATGAAAGGCTAAGCAACTTCTTAATTAAAAATAATTTTGTAAGAGGTCAAGTTGATAATACACTTTTCAGGAAAACTGTTAAGAAAGAAATCTTAATTGTGCAAATATATGTGGATGATATCATATTTGGTTCTACTAATGCCTCCCTTTGCAAGGAATTTTCAAAGTTAATGCAGGATGAATTTGAAATGAGCATGATGGGTGAGCTGAAATTCTTCTTGGCAATTCAAATCAACCAATGCAAAGATGGTGTTTATGTTCATCAGTCAAAATACACCAAGGAGCTTCTGAAGAAGTTCCAGCTGGATGATTGCAAGCTGATGACAACACCTATGCATCCCACCTGCACCTTAAGCAAAGAGGACAATGGCTCTAAAGTAGATAAGAAGCTGTACAGAGGTATGATAGGTTCTCTCCTATACTTAACTGCTTCTAGGCCTGATATTTTATTTAGTGTATGTCTGTGTGCTAGATTCCAGTCAGATCCTAGAGAATCTCATATGATTGTTGTCAAGAGAATCTTTAGGTATCTGAAAGGAACAACTAATTTGGGACTTCTATATAAGAAATCTCTAAATTATAAGCTAGTTGGATTTTGTGATGCTGACTATGCTGGGGACAGAATTGAAAGAAAATCCACCAGTGGAAACTATCAGTTTCTTGGTGAGAATCTGATATCCTGGGCCAGCAAGAGACAAGCAACCATTGCTTTATCAACAACAGAAGCAGAATACATCTCAGCTGCAAGTTGTACCACACAACTGATCTGGATTAAACATCAATTAGAGGATTATCAGATTCATGCAGACAGTATTCCTATTTATTGTGATAATACTGCTGCAATTTGTCTGTCTAAAAATCCAATTCTGCATTCTAGAGCCAAGCACATAGAAATAAAACATCATTTTATAAGAGATTATGTTCAGAAGGGTGTTTTAGATATTCAGTTCGTTGATACTGATCATCAATGGGCTGACATATTCACAAAACCCCTAATAGAAGAAAGATTCAATTTTATTAAAAAGAATCTGAACATGCACTTTATCTCTTAAAAATGTGCTTGAATCTGAATGAAATCCTTGATTCTGAGTTTATCATAAGCTAAGACTTATCAAACACTCATGTTCTGAGAGTTTGAATAAAGTTAAGCCTGAAAAACTTTAGAGTCTGAAGGATCAGAACCTGGATTTTCTGACTTCTGAATCTGATAAAAATCTAATGTTGGTCAGAATCTGATAAGTATAACCCTGGGCAATGATGATGAAAGCTTTGAAAGTTTATACTCTAATCCCTCCTAAAGTCATCAATTTAAAAATGTGTTTTTCTGCTCTGATATTCAATGTTAAAATTGCTTGACAAACAATTTTCAGTTGGTATCAGTCTATTTTCAAACTGTTTAGCACAGACACATTTTTCAAATGCCCAAAGTGTATTAGACATGTTCAGTTTTTAGAAATGTTTTAATTTGGTATCAGACTCTGAGATAAACCTTCATATTTTGGTATCAGGTTCTGATACAAGTTCAGCAGTTTTAAAACTGTCCTTTGGTATCAGGCTCTGATATAACTTTTCAGTTGGTCTATGATCTAAACTACTTTGTTTTAAAAAATAAGTTAGACCAATGATCTGAACTATTTTCTTTAAAACTTGCTCAGATCTGCTCTGATACCTTCTTGAGAGTTTTGCTCTGATACTGAACCAATTTATACTGAACAAATCATGTATGAACACAGAATGATCTGATCAGAAGCTCTAAACCTTTTCTGCTTCTGAACAACATTCTATTGTTATTGCAAGTCATATACTCATTGAAAATCAAGTATGCTCTGATGCTCATCTTTTGCTGCTTGATTATCCATATGATTGCATAAATATCTCACAAATTTGTCAACCCCCTCCTATATGCTCTGAACCTTTTTGAAATGTTTTCAAACTTTTTTTTAAAAAAAAAAAGGGGGAGATTCAAATGCTCTGATACACATGTTTTCAAACTCTTTTAAAAACTTTTTGTTGATGACAAAAGGGGGAGTAAGGTAAAACAAGTATTAAAGCACCTGAGCTCAACAATATAAGTTAAAATTCTGTCAGTATATTAACTTATGAAAGGGGAGTAAAAAGTATTAAAGCCTGAGGCTCTGAACATAAGTTAAAACTCAGTTAAAGCTTTGATACTGATTGAATCTAACTTATGAGAACTGCTTTTTAACTCTTAGCCTCTGAATTGAAAGTCTGGCTCTGATACCATTCTGTGAGATACATTACTCTTAGTGAGTAAATTGAATTTAAAATAACTTGGATAAGACTCAGGGAGCTTACAAAACTCATCCTGTGAATTATCAGACATAGGGGGAGAGCTTACAAACCTCAGAACCTGAAGTCAGCAAGTTACTTTAAATTCTGAGTGTTAATTTCACTATATTGTTTTAAGTTAAGCTTAATTAACTTGGATACGAATCAAGGGGAGCTTACTGTAGTACCCTAATTTTGTCCTACGCATTTTAAAACAAAAATCAAAAAAATTCAAAGAGGGGAAAAAGTCAAAAGTCAACAAAAGTCAACAGAAAAGTCAACTTTTCAAAAATGATGACTTCGCAATGCGAAGCTCCCTTCGCATTGCGAAGTCTGCGATTTTTCTGCAGATTTTTGGTTTCTTGGATTTAATTCCAGAATTTGTTGCATATCATTTCCATAATTATTTTAAGTAGCATTCATGGCTAATTGGGCCAAGCAAAGCCAGAGTTGAAGGACTTGCCATTAATGCCAAGGTTGGAAGCTTTTTCTTCCAACCTAGCATGTGACAAGCAAGTGGGCTTGCCCTTGGGCAGCTCTAGTCCCTCCCAGGTGACCTGCTAACCACCACAAGGTTGCCAGCCACCTGCTTGAGGACTTTCCTCCTGCTTGCTGCCCCTAAAACCAGTCAAACTAGCTGGGTTTTTTCACTTGAAAAGCCATGATTGCTACTCTGTTTTTGCAGCAGCTTTTCACCCCCTCACACCAGCCATAAGTAGCCTTTTCACCCCTCAATCTCTGCACAATACAGTGCACGTTTTCAGTTATCAACCATTGAGATTGCAAGGATTGATCCCCAAGCATTAGCCAATTGCAAATCAGCTTTGTTCTTCATCATTACCTTCTAGAATAAGTTGAATTTGTGGCTGAAATCAAGCTGGATCTTGCCCCTTGGTACAAGGCAGGGTTGCCTCTATCCATTAGCATTTAATGCAAAGGGATTCAGCTTAATCTTGGCCACAAATCAGCTGAATCAAGGGATTGTGTAATGATGACAAAGATTTGATCTTGGCCTATAAATAAGAGGCAATGCCCAAGGTTACAAGCACTTGTTCAAACACAGAAAACACAGCATTTTCAAGAGCAGAAACTCTACTCATTTTAGCTCACAAACCTCCACAAATAACCAGAAAAAATCCATACACCACAAAGCTTTACAAAGTTCCAAAACCATCACCAAATATTCAAACCTTTGTGAAAGCTTTCAACCAAATCAAGTCAAGTGCAGCTGGAGCTTTGCTAAGGAGTTCTGTAAGTTTCTAAGCTCTTTATCTTGCATTCTAATTGTGTTTGCATAGCCATTTTGGCTCAAAACCTTTTAATCTTAAAAAACCCCTTTTGAATTTCAAAGAAATCCCAAGGTTTTCAAAACATCAAAATTGGTTTGTCCAACCTCTTTCACCCCAAAAACTCAAAGCTTTTCACCCATCTATAAGGTCTTGAGTGTGTTCAGAAGTTGTTTCTGAACAAATGTTCAGAAACAGCTTCTGAACCCAAAATTTCGCATGCTTCGCAGTGCGAAGTCATGGTCGCAGTGCGACCATGACAGAACTCAGAACCTGAGTTTTTGTGTCCAACCAACCAATTTTTGAGGTTCTAGCCCCAGAGCTCAGAACCTAAGAGTTTTTAAACCCATATTCTTCAAGTCATAACAAGGTTTTTGCATGATTTTGACAAAATCACAAGTTCGTATAACCATTTTGTGGGTAACTTGCAAAGCAAGTTATGTTCCCAAATTCTCAAAACCACATGAACAAACAAGCTACGTTCATCTTTTCAATCTAAACTTGAACAATAAATATTGTTCATGATGTTCAAAACTCAAAGATGAACATACACCGTTTACGTGCGCATTTTCGCGAAATGAGACGAACTTGCGCGTTTTTAGCAAATTTGCTAAACCTTCCCATTTTTGGGTTTTCAAACCATATGTTTTGACATACCTTGGGATTTCTAAAGAATTCAATCCAAAAACATGAATGAAAAAGGGATGGTGTGACGTATGTCTCTCCATCGCCCCGATTGTACGAATGCGTGACGTATGTCTCGTCGCTCGGACAATCGTCATTCCCTCTTTTTTTAATATGTACAACCCTAACCAAACCAAATCTTGGCCCCTTGTGGTCAATCCAAGCCTTTTGGTCCCCCGTTGGCCATTAGACTCAACCCCTCGACTCGTTAGAGTCCACTCGGTCAATGTTCGACTCGTCCGAGTCCATTGTACCTGTTCTTGATCTCAGTGGATCAATCGAACAATCGCCCGACTCTTCGGAGTCCACTCGGTCAATGTTTGACTTGTATGAGTCCATTGTACCTCTCTTGGTCCCATAGCGACCAATTCAACCCTCTACCCTAACGGACGTACCTTTTAACAATTCTAATGTGATTCGCGAACGAACGCTTAATAAGTCTCCAAGTGCGAGCATACAAGCTACGTTTAATCGCAAGAATTCGGTTAAAACATCGTCCAATTAAAATCAACCAACACACATACGTTTTTCTACCAAAGAACTACGTATGCTTTGAATTCTCCGACTACCGGGAGATACGTAGGAGCAAGATCGACATCTTGTCAAGCACAATAAAAAAAAAACTTTTCTTTCGTTTGTTTTTATCTCTTTCTTCCCCCCTTATTATATTTTTAGCATAAATGAACACGCACGCAAAGTATTAAAAAGCAATTCAATCTTTAACCAAATAGAAGGTTCCCGTTGAGTACAACGGACGTGAGGGGTGCTAATACCTTCCCCTCGCGTAATCGACTCCCGAACCCGACAATGGTTGCGACGACCTAATCCTTATCCTCATCGTCTAAAGGGTTTTATTATCGTTTCCCTTTACAAAAAAAAAACTTAAGGGTTTATCAACGTTCCCTTTACACAAAAACTTTGGTGGCGGCTTCACAAAGGCACCTCCGAGCGTTCGAGGACGACCTCGGAGGATCTGCGCGTCTTTTTCCCGAGGAAAAAAACGAGGTGCGCACAGCTGGCGACTTCACTGGGGACCCTGTTCCCACTAGCGAGTCAAGCCTAACCTATTTGGGTTAAAGACAATTGCTTTATTTTCTTTGCGTGTCATGTTTATTTACTTTATTCATGCATGTTATATTATGTTTATATTTGCTTTATTTGCTTTATATTCATATTATATATATCAAATGTGGGGGTTACTTGAGTGATGTTACTCCACATTGTTCGGGTTAATGCCGGACGTGTGAGGCTCTCTACCCGAGCTTGAGAAAAACACTAAGTTAGAAGGAGGTTGTGTGCGGAAGCCCGCGTTGACGTATGTCCGTGAGGTGGGATGTCCAACCCCGCTTAGATGAGATTTTCACGTGGAATTAATTGAAGTCATGTCGACGTATGTCCATAGACAACCCTAATTCCATGTGAGGTCCATGACTCTAAGGACCTCTTCTTAGGATATTTCACAATTTAGAGCCTACATGTGAGGATGGGGGGAAGTTCCGAACCTTCATAAACCATACCCTTGCATAACATTTGCATTCATAAAAGTAATTTTCGCATCAGTTTTGCTTTATAGGAGTTTAAAAAAGAACGAACAAATATTAGCAAAAGAGAAATATGGATTCCGGGAACAAGAATACGCTCGCCTTCAAAATTAAAGCTCCTAGGGTGGAAAGTTTATTAGCTCTAAGCAAGAGGCTCTCTTCGGTCCACAAGAACATCTTCGAGGCAAGCTATGGGCTAATCCTTGATCTTTTACCCGTAAGAATAGATTCAACCGCCTTAACCACTTTGGCGCAATTCTTCGACCCACCTCTACGGTGTTTCACATTTCAAGACTTCCAACTAGCGCCAACTTTGGAAGAGTTTGAGAAGATTTTGGGTTGTAGCATGAAAGGTCATGAACTCTATCTCGGTCCGGGAAAGGATCCTACATTTGAAGCCATCGCCGAATCCTTATACCTCGACACCCAAGAAGTGGCATCTAACTTGGAAGTTAGAGGAACCTTAAGGGCTTTTCAAGAAAGTTTTTGGAAGCCAAAGCTCGGGATTTACTAGCCAACAAAGAGGTAATGGCCTTCAACGCCATCTTAGCCCTCTTAGTCTACGGGATTGTCTTATTTCCCAACATGGATGATTTCGTAGACTTTCCGGCTCTAGAGGTGTTTATGACTAAAAATCCAGTTCCTACAATCTTAGCGGATTTTTATCATACCCTCTACTCAAGGCATGAACAAGCAAGGGGACGCAAAATTACTTGTTGCACTCCCGTGGTGCAAATTTGGATGATGTCCCACATGCCAAGAAACCGAGACTTTGTGGAAAACCGGGCCAAGCTCAAATGGTCGCAACGGATGACAACCCTCGCCGAGAAGGACATCCATTGGTTTTCACCAAACTTAGATGACCCGGAAATTATCCTCAGCTGCGGGGACTTCCCTAACGTACCCCTCATCGGTACTAAGGGATGTATTAATTACAATCCGGTCCTCTCTCTCCGACAACTAGGTTTTTCAATGGAAGATAAACCTAACGACCTTTTGTTGGAAGCTTTCTACTTAAGGGAAGGCGATCAAGACCCGGCATTGCTAGAGAGAATCCGGGGAGCATGGAGCCAAGTACGCAAGGGAAGGGTCGGCAAGAGAAACTGTGTCGCCAAACCCCTTTATACTCAATGGGTGAAGGAGAGGGTCAAAGTAATCAAGTTACCCTTCGTGGTCACAAACCCTCCGAAACCTCCTACACCTAAACCTATTGCAATCATTCCCAACAAAGAAGTGGAGGACCTCAAGGCTAAAATTCAAGAACTCCAAAACAAAAACGGAGACTTAGAATTGAAGCACCTCCAAGCTTTAGGAGAAGTTACTAGGACGAAGAGAGATCGTGATGAAGTATCACATTCTCTCCTAGTATGCCAAAAACGGCTAAGAACCTCCGAAGGGAAAAGGGATTGGATAGGAGGCGGCTTGGTTAGTGCGGATGCCAACCTTGTGGCCAAGGACGAAGAGTTGGAAAGAATTCTACATTCCAACCAAGAGCTCAAGAAGTTTGGCGAACTAGCCATCGAAGCTCAACGAAAATGGAGGTTGAAATTCCAAGAGAAAAATCAACAGCTCCAAGAAGTAGTGAAAGACTACAAAGAGCAGCTTCAAGCCGAGCGCGTCCAGCGGCAAAGACATGAGAGTCTCTCTCATCAAGGGAGGCTAAAGTGCAATCTTCTCGAGGAAGACATCAAGAAATTCGAAGAGTACTTCGACAAGATTGCAAGAGCTCATGGGGACCACATTGCACAATTACACGATGAGATTAGAAGTGCAAGAGTCAAGCTAGACCAGCGCAAGGAAGTGATTGAGTATGTATGGCAAGACGCCACCCGATTAAGTGAGGACTTCACTAAATTGGTTGCATTCTCAAATTTGGTGATCACCCAACTTCCAAAGAAGCTAGCGGAGGCCGAGATGGTCATGCCCTACTTCGTCATCCCTGTGGAGATCCGGAAGTTTATGAAGTTCTGCAAGGACACCATAGATTTCTATAGGGAGGAAATGAGCAAAGCCGAGAAGCGAGCGGCTATTTGATTTGTAATAGCATTAGTTACACTTTGTAAACAAATGTTATTTAATCAAATATATTTTGAAGTATAATCAATTTCTCGGTCTTTAATATTTCGAATTTGCTAATATTAATCGTGCACCTTTAAACTCCATAAAGCAAAATATAAAAAAAAAAAAACGCATATTTTGCATACATACATCCACATGCATCTTCATGCATTTTTTCAAAAAAAAACTCATTCATTCCCATTCAAACAGTTCAAAGCAATCATAGCCCGAAAACCCCGAAAGCCCTCGGTCCAAGAACCAGATATTCAACACTCGTACGGAACACGAGCTAACAAACAAAGGATCATGGACAATTTGGAACAAACCCAAGCGGCTTTGAGAGAGGAAGTTGATGGAATGAAAGGGAAAATGGATCAGATGCTAGAGTTAATGCAAGCTCTGTCGGCACGAGAAAGCCACCCTCGCCCAACAACGGACGCCTCCAATGTGCAATGGCCTCCTTATGGTTTACCTGTGGGTTATACCCCACCATTTGAAAATGAGGGTCAAGGACCGCCTCCACCACCGTTCTCAATCCCCGTAAGGAATGAAGAGCGTCGTCCTCAAGGAACTTCCACTACTCAGCATGAAGTAATTCCCCATGATGTGGAGAATAGCCAGCTAAGGCAATCTGCTCCCGACACCACCCACCAAGACAATGATACCACCCAAATGTATCGAGTTTTGGAAGAGAGGTTGAAAGCTGTCGAGGGTTTCAGCTCATACGGTGCCCACAATGCCTTGGATATGTGCCTAGTGCCCGACGTGGTAATTCCTCCGAAGTTCAAAGTACCGGACTTCGAGAAATACAAAGGAATTCAATGCCCTCGGAACCATCTAAGGATGTTCTGTAGGAAGATGGCAGCTTACGCAATGAACGAGAAACTCATGGTGCATGTGTTTCAAGATAGTTTAAGCGGAGCGTCCTTAGATTGGTACATGCAGCTCGAGCGTACCCATGTCCAAACTTGGAAGGATCTAGCCGATGCCTTCCTAAAGCAATACAAATATAATTTGGACATGGCTCCAAATAGGATGCAACTACAAAACCTCCTACAAAGAAGCAACGAGTCCTTCAAGGAGTACGCTCAGCGGTGGAGAGAACTAGCTTCTCGCGTACAACCACCACTGTTGGAGAGAGAACTTGTCGACACCTTTATGGGCACACTTCAAGGCCCATATTATGACAAGATGATCGGAAGTACGTCTGCCGGTTTCTCCGATCTAGTCATGGTCGGTGAAAGAATAGAAGATGGAGTGAAGAGAGGAAAAATCCAAGGCTCTTCAGAAGCTCAAGGTGGAGCTAGAAAACCCCCCAGCAACTTTCACAAAAAGAAAGAGGGGGAGACAAATGCCGTTCTAATGGGACCATCCTACCCGCCACCAAGTCAAATGCCTCACTACCACTATCCTTATGTGGCAGCAGCATCGACTCAAGGGCGTTACTCACCTCAAGTGATTCCCGCAAATCCACCTCGACAACCAGTAGTGTTGCCACAGCAAAATCAACAGCAACAGCAACAAGGCGGGTACCCACCAAGGAATCAGGCGAGCTCAAGGAACAATTACTATAATAGGCAGTTTGATCCTGTACCTATGTCTTATGGTCAGATCTTGCCATACCTAATCCAAAAGGGTATGGTCGAGACAAGACTACTACCACCAATGTCGCCACCATATCCACAGTGGTACGACGCAAATGCCAAATGTGATTTCCACGCAGGATCCGTGGGGCACAATATCGAAAACTGTAGGGTTTTCAAACACAAGGTGCAGGATCTTATTGACAAGAAGCTGTTATCCTTCAAAGAGGAAAGCCCCAATGTGAAGAACAACCCATTGCCGGGGCACGCGGGTCCCTCTGTAAACGCGGTGGAGGAACAAGAGGACTTTGGTCCAGTCAAAAGGGTAGCCAATGTTAGGACTCCCCTGTCAACCATAAGGGAGCGCTTAACCGGCTTTGGATTATTCGAGGAAATGCACGCCAACTGTGAAGCCTGCAAGGTCAGCCCGAATGAGTGCGAAGAGTTGAAGAACTGTCTTCAAGAATTAATGGACCAAGGTTGGATCCAAATTGGCTACATAAGGGAGGGCACGGACATTGCCACCTTAGAGTCTAACGGCCCAAAACCTCTCGAAATCCCATACCAAAGGAGAGAGGTACCAATGCCAATACAACCCATAACATTCCATGTACCTGCACCCTTCTCTTTTGAAAGCACAAAGAGGGTACCATGGAATTACCAACCTGTGGCTTATGTGGAAGGAAAACCACTAGCCAAAATCGAGCCCAGCATCACTAACATTACCGGTGTTGGAGGAATGACTAGAAGCGGTAGAGTTTTCGCTCCGAAAGAACTCGGGAAGACGCCAGCTGTACTACCAAAGGAGCCGCTCAAAGAAAAGAGCGTGGAGGAAAAGAGAACCAAGCGGGGCCTTCTCAAAAGTCAATCCCGCAAAAAGAGGCCGAAGAGTTCCTAAGGATAATCCAAAAGAGCGAGTACAAGATCATTGACCAGCTAGGTCAAACTCCCTCCAAGATCTCCATGTTATCCTTACTACTCAGCTCGGAAGCACACCGAGAAGCACTGCTGCGGATCCTCAGTGAGGCACATGTCACCAAGGACATTCCGGTGGACCAATTCGACGGGATAGTCGGAAATATTACCTCAAGTAGGTACTTGGGTTTCAATGGCGATGAGCTACCCGACGATGGGCACATTCATAACCGCGCCTTACATATCTCCGTGAAATGCATGGACCACATCCTCTCAAGAGTGCTAGTGGACACGGGGTCATCATTGAATGTCATGCCCAAGACTACCCTCCTCAAACTATCATGTGAAGGGACAGTAATGAAGCCCAGTGCCTTGGTCGTAAAAGCTTTCGATGGGTCAAGAAGAGCCGTCATAGGAGAGATCGACTTACCGGTCCAAATCGGACCTAAGGTTTTCACTATAACCTTCCAAGTCATGGACATTAATCCAACATATAGTTGTCTTCTCGGACGACCATGGATCCATGCGGCCGGAGCCATTACCTCTACCCTGCACCAGAAACTAAAGTTCATCATTGATAACCAAATGATTGTAGTTTCCGGGCAAGAGGACATGATGGTAAGCCATCTCTCATCTTTCCGTTATATAGAAACGGATGAAGAAGCTGTGGACGTCCCATTCCAATCTTTGGAAGTGGCGAATGTCGTGACATTGAGCTCGAAGCCCAAGGAAGAGGCTAGGACAGCCATGTCATCATGGAGGGCGATAAGAGAGGCCCTAGAAGAAAGCCGACCCACCGGATGGGGCAAGTTAGTGGACATACCGGAGAAGAAAAATCGCTTCGGGTTGGGGTATCATCCATCAGCTGAAACTTTCTCAAAGCCGCCAAAGCAAGGGGTCCTCCCCATCTCGGAAACATTCATCAGTGCGGGGTTTATCCATGAAGATCAAGTGGCTCTACTCGAAGATGTAGACGAAGACGTGCCTGAATTGGTGTACCGTTGCGCTTCGGATGAAGCTTTGAACAATTGGAGGGCTATCGCAGTTCCCGAGATCATTACCAGGATCAAGTAATAAACCATGTTTGTTTGTTTTTTACTTTTAAATAAAAAAAAAAATCAAATCATTTAGCTCTGCCCAAGGCAAGTGATTAGTCGTGTGGGGCCCCCATGTTTTTATAAGTTATTTACAATCATGAATAAAAGCAATCTTTTATGTTTATTTGAGTCTTTTTCTTTTTGCATTTGTTTTAAAAAAAATTTTCTACAAAAAGCCTAAAAAAAATCATACTCATGCAGATCTACAAATCTACCCTCCAAAAACGACACTACCTTAAACCCTTATGACTTCGATTGCCCGATTAATCAAACGGAAGATGATGAAGAGGACGATTATGAACCGCCTGAAGAATTGTCTAGACTTGCAAATCAAGGGGATAGGGTAATACAACCTCACCAAGAATCAGTTGAAAAGGTCAACTTGGGGACCGAAGAGGATAAGAAAGAGGTCAAGATAGGAGCCTCTCTGCACGAGGATGTGAAAGGAAAGTTGATCAAGCTTCTGCAAGAGTACGTGGACGTATTCGCTTGGTCGTATCAAGACATGCCGGGTTTAGACCCTAACATCGTCGTACACAAGCTGCCACTCAAGCCGGAATGCCCGCCAGTGAAGCAGAAATTAAGAAGAACTCGGCCCGATATGGCTCTCAAGATCAGAGAGGAGGTCAAAAAGCAGTTCGATGCCGGCTTCTTAGCCGTAACCAAGTATCCAACATGGGTTGCCAACATTGTGCCAGTTCCGAAGAAGGATGGCAAGGTGAGAATGTGTGTGGATTATCGGGACTTGAATAAAGCAAGCCCAAAGGATGATTTCCCGCTACCACACATCGACATATTGGTGGACAACACAGCCCAATTCTCAGTCTTTTCCTTTATGGATGGCTTCTCGGGATATAACCAAATTAAGATGGCTCCAGAAGACATGGAGAAAACTACATTCATCACCCCATGGGGAACATTCTGCTATAAGGTAATGCCTTTCGGATTAACAAATGCCGGGGCAACATACCAAAGAGCAATGGTGACTCTTTTCCATGACATGATCCATAAGGAAATAGAGGTCTACGTCGACGACATGATTGCCAAATCCCAAACGGAGGAGGATCATCTAGTCCATCTACAAAAGCTTTTCGAACGCCTAAGAAAATTCAAGCTGCGCTTAAATCCTAACAAGTGCACATTCGGCGTTAGATCCGGAAAGTTATTGGGCTTCATCGTCAGCCAAAGAGGTATTGAAGTAGATCCCGATAAGGTGAAGGCCATCCAAGAAATGCCAGCGCCAAATACCGAGAAAGAAGTCCGGGGTTTCTTAGGAAGATTGAACTACATCGCCAGGTTCATTTCACACATGACAGCTACCTGCGAACCAATCTTCAAGCTGCTAAGGAAAAACCAAGCCGTTCATTGGAACGAGGATTGCCAAGAGGCGTTTGACAAGATCAAACAATACCTGCAAGAACCACCGATCTTAATACCTCCGGTTCCGGGTAAACCCCTCATCTTATACCTAACCGTACTTGAAGGATCAATGGGTTGTGTGTTAGGACAACAAGATGAAACGGGAAGGAAAGAGCACGCAATCTACTACTTAAGCAAGAAGTTTACCGACTGTGAAACAAGGTATACTTCACTTGAAAAGACTTGCTGCGCTTTAGCATGGGCTGCTCGACGTCTAAGGCAATACATGTTGACCCATACAACTTTGTTGATATCAAAGATGGATCCCATCAAGTACATCTTCGAAAAACCTGCCCTCACAGGGAAGATAGCCCGTTGGCAAATGCTGCTGTCTGAGTATGACATCCAATATGTTGCTCAAAAAGCCATCAAAGGGAGTGTTTTATCCGAGCACCTTGCTCACCAACCATTGGAGGATTATCAGCCCATACAATTTGACTTCCCGGACGAAGATGTCGTAGCTTTGAATGACAAAGAGGTCACAAGCGATGATGAGGGACCAGAACCAGGAGCTCAATGGAAGCTCGCTTTCGACGGCGCCTCGAATGCCATGGGACACGGTATCGGAGCAGTTTTAATCTCCCCAAGAAATGGATACCAACCCTTCACAGCAAGGTTGTGCTTTGACTGCACCAATAACATGGCAGAATATGAAGCATGTATCCTAGGCCTCGAAGCAGCAATTGATCTAAGGATCAAAAACCTTGAAGTATACGGTGACTCAGCCTTGGTCATCTATCAAGTCAAAGGAGAATGGGAAACAAGACATCCCAATCTAATTCCCTACCAAGCCCGGGTTGTAGAATTGATCAGACATTTTGATGAGATCAATTTCCACCACATACCTCGAGAAGAAAATTAGGTAGCAGATGCTTTGGCTACATTATCATCAATGTACCAAGTAAATTCGTACAACGAGACACCAATCATAAGGATGGATCGTAGAGACAAACCAGTTGTATGCGCATCAGTCGAAGAAGGACTTGACGACAAACCTTGGTTCTACGACATCAAGCGATACCTCGAAGAGCAAGAGTATCCAGAAAATGTCTCGCATACCGACAAGAGGACCCTCAGAAGATTGGTGTCCCAATTCTTCCTCAGTGGAAATACCCTCTACAAAAGAAATTATGACATGGTCCTACTCAGATGTGTGGATAAACATGAAGCGGACATGCTCATCAAAGAAATCCACGAGGGATCTTTTGGAACCCATGCTAATGGGCATGCAATGGCAAAGAAAATCTTAAGGGCGGGCTACTATTGGTTAACCATGGAAGCTGATTGTTTCCACTATGCCAAGACTTGTCACAAGTGCCAGATTTACGCCGACAAAGTGCATGTGCCACCAACTCCACTGAATGTCATGACTTCACCTTGGCCTTTCTCTATGTGGGGCATAGACATGATTGGAATGATCGAGCCCAAAGCGTCAAATGGACATCGCTTCATCCTCGTTGCCATCGATTACTTCACCAAATGGGTAGAAGCAGCTTCGTATGCAAACGTAACCAAACAAGTGGTAGCCCGATTTATCAAGAAGGAAATCATTTGTCGTTATGGTACTCCCCACAAAATCATCACCGATAATGGGGCAAACCTAAACAACAAGACAATGAAGGAATTATGCAAAGATTTCAAGATTGAGCACCATAATTCCTCCCCTTACCGACCAAAGATGAACGGTGCGGTAGAAGCAGCCAATAAGAACATAAAGAAGATCATCCAAAAGATGGTGACAACATATAAGGATTGGCATGAGATGCTTCCCTTTGCGCTACATGGCTACAGAACAGCCATTCGCACTTCAACTGGGGCAACCCCCTTCTCCTTAGTATATGGTATGGAAGCTGTTCTCCCCGTAGAGGTGGAAATTCCTTCGCTAAGGGTTTTGATGGAAACCAAGCTAGAAGAAGCTGAATGGGTCCAAACAAGGTTCGACCAACTGAATCTCATAGAGGAGAAGCGTCTGACGGCAATATGTCACGGACAACTCTATCAAAGGAGGCTCAAGAGAGCATTCGACAAGAAGGTCCGTCCTCGAGAGTTCAAAGAAGGAGACCTAGTGCTCAAGAAGATATTACCTATCCACAAAGATCCCCGAGGGAAGTGGACTCCCAGCTACGATGGGCCGTACGTGGTAAAGAAAGCTTTCTCAGGCGGAGCCCTGATCATCACCACTATGGATGGAGAGGAGTTCCCACTATCAATAAACTCCGATGCAGTCAAGAGGTATTATGCCTAAAGAAAAAAAAGAGAAAAGCTCGCTAAATCGAAAACCTGAAAGGGCGGTTTAGGCAATAGAGAGCGTCCTGCTAGATTGAAAACCTGAAAAGGCGGTCTAGGCAAAAATTAAGGACATCAAAAAAGGAAATACATCCCGGTGGATTGAAAAACTCGAAAGAGCGATCCAGGCAAAAGTTAGGGGTTAACAAAAAGAAAGGCAATGACTGCAGCATCCAAGCTCCGGACAAGATTCAAGAGGAGAGGAGTCGGCCTCGTCAGCATCTTCCAACAAACGAAAATATCGAAGTCATAAGGAAATAGCATGTGTTGTGCCAAAACCAACATTTTCTTTTTGCTTTTTCTTGTCTTTCTCTACCTCACTTCTCACTTTGTGTATTTTTACCCATTCAAGAGGTCAAATCTGCATTGAATAAATTTCCTTTTGTTATTTTATGTTCTCAGTAGCGCATAAAATTTTGTTTTATTCATGATGAAAAATGCTTTAAAACATGGGAAATAAACAAAAGAATTTTCTTTCAAAAAAAACAAACAAACTTTGCTTTATTTTGAATCTTCGTGAATTCTGAAAGAATTGCGGTAGTTCCCACCAAAATATTGCACCCAAAGACTTATGCTCCTTAGCTAAGGCAAGTGTGTAACTCGCGGCACGCGGAGCGCAAGAACCCCAAGGGTTAAGCGGAACAAAATTCCCCAATAAACACCCTAAACATCCAAACACCAACAAAGGCTGGATATCGATCATGCTTCCAAAATGATCCTATATCCCCATAAGCCAAACCTCATTGATACTCCCCAAGGAGTCTCAACCCCAAACAAAAGTCCAATCATTATTGGCGAACTACACCGGTTTTGATCCCATTTGGGTATGTAGGCAAAGGACCTTGTCCTTCCAAACCGATCAACCAAAAAACAAGCAAAACACAAAGAGAGCCCAACTGTCATGAACATTATTTTATTCATGCATGCGTATTTTAAAACCATTCATACATATGCATTTCATTTCATAAAACATGCATCCTCAACAAGGATTTTCCAGTGAGTATCACATATTTACCAGCATCCATCAACATTCAACCAGGGGCACCTATTTAGGGTAAGACCGCAGCTCGTTAGGAATCGATATTCAGAAGCAGTACCTGAATAAGATTACCTAGCTTAGGTATCGACCTCTAGAAGCAATGCCTAGAGTAAATCACCATCCTTAGGTATCGACCTCTAGTGACAGTGCCTAGAGTCGATCGCCGCCATCAATTTCCAACCTCTAGTGACAGTGCCTAGAGTAGATCGCCGCCATCAATTTCCAACCTCTAGTGACAGTGCCTAGAGAAGATCACCTCCATCAATGTTCCACCTCTAGTGACAGTGCCTAGAGTAAATCACCACCCTCAGGAATCGACCTCTAGTGACAGTGCCTAGATAAGATTACCTTCATCCCCCAGTGGATCTACCTCCAGTGATAGCGGCTGGATACGATCAACCCCCTACCGACCATTGCATTTGCATTTCGCGAAGGACAAAATTCGGGTCCTTCTTTTTCTTTTTACTTAATTGATCTCCGCAAAGAGTTCATGAGATGCCCTCGGCACTCACGCACTCTATGCGAAGACACAATTAAGTAGGGGCAGCTGTAGTACCCTAATTTTGTCCTACGCATTTTAAAACAAAAATCAAAAAAAATCAAAGAGGGAAAAAAGTCAAAAGTCAACAAAAGTCAACAGAAAAGTCAACTTTTCAAAATTGAGGACTTCGCAATGCGAAGCTCCCTTCGCACTGCGAAGTCTGCGATTTTTCTGCAGATTTTTGGTTTCTTGGATTTAATTCCAGAATTTGTTGCATATCACTTCCATAATTATTTTAAGTAGCATTCATGGCTAATTGGGCCAAGCAAAGCCAGAGTTGAAGGACTTGCCATTAATGCCAAGGTTGGAAGCTTTTCCTTCCAACCTAGCATGTGACAAGCAAGTGGGCTTGCCCTTGGGCAGCTCTAGCCTCTCCCATGTGACCTGCTAACCACCACAAGGTTGCCAGCCACCTGCTTGAGGACTTTCCTCCTGCTTGCTGCCCCAAAAACCAGTCAAACCAGCTGGATTTTCTCACTTGAAAAGCCATGAGTGCCTACTCTGTTTTGCAGCAGCTTTTCACCCTCTCACACCAGCCAATTTTAGCCTTTTCATCCCTCAATCTCTGCACATTACAGTGCACGTTTTCATTGACCAACCATTGAGATTGCAAGGATTGATCCCCAAGCATTAGCCATTTGCAAATCAGCTTTGTTCTTCATCATTACCTTCTAGAATAGGTTGAATTTGTGGCTGAAATCAAGCTGGATCTTGCCCCTTGGCACAAGGCAGGGTTGCCTCTATCCATTAGCATTTAATGCAAAGGGATTCAGCTTGATCTTGGCCACAAATCAGCTGAATCAAGGGATTGTGTAATGATGACAAAGATTTGATTTTGGCCTATAAATACAAGGCAATGCCCAAGGTTACAAGCACTTGTTCAAACAAAGAAAACACAGCATAAAAAGAGCAGAAACTCTACTCATTTCCACCTACAAATCTCCACAAATAACCAAAAAAAAACCAATCCATTACAAAGTTCCAAAGCCTTCACCAATATTCAAACCTCTTGTGAAAGCTCTCAACCAAATCAAATCAAGTGCAGCTGGAGCTTTGCTAAGGAGTTCTGTAAGTTTCTAAGCTCTTTATCTTGCATTTTTGATTGTGTTTGCATAGCCATTTTGGCTCAAAACCTTTTGGTCCTAAAAAACCCCTTTTGAATTTCAAAGAAATCCCAAGGTTTTCAAAACATCAAAATTGGTTTGTACAACCTTTTTCACCCCAAAAACTCAAAGCTTTTCACCCATCTATAAGGTCTTGAGTGTGTTCAGAAGTTGTTTCTGAACAAATGTTCAGAAACAGCTTCTGAACCCAAAATTTCGCATGCTTCGCAGTGCGAAGTCATGGTCGCAGTGCGACCATGACAGAACTCAGAACCTGAGTTTTTGTGTCCAAACAACCAATTTTTGAGGTTCTAGCCCCAGAGCTCAGAACCTAAGAGTTTTTAAACCTCTGTTCTTCAAGCCATAACAAGGTTTTTGCATGATTTTGGCAAAATCACAAGTTCGTATAACCGTTTTGTGGGTAACTTGCAAAGCAAGTTATGTTCCCAAATTTTCAAAACCACATGAACAAACAAGCTATGTTCAGCTTTTCAATCTAAACTTGAACAATAAATATTGTTCATGATGTTCAAAACTCAAAAGATGAACATACACCGTTTACGTGCGCATTTTCGCAAAATGAGACGAACTTGCGCGTTTTTAGCAAATTTGCTAAACCTTCCCATTTTTTGGGTTTTCAAACCATATGTTTTGACTTACCTTGGGATTTCTAAAGAATTCAATCCAAAAACATGAATGAAAAAGGGATGGTGTGACGTATGTCTCTCCATCGCCCCGATTGTACGAATGCGTGACGTATGTCTCGACGCTCGGACAATCGTCATTCCTTTTTTTAATATGTACAACCCTAACCAAACCAAATCTTGGCCCCTTGTGGTCAATCCAAACCTTTTGGTCCCCCGTTGGCCATTAGACTCAACCCCTCGACTCGTTAGAGTCCACTCGGTCAATGTTCGACTCGTCCGAGTCCATTGTACCCGTTCTTGATCTCAGTGGATCAATCGAACAATCGCCCGACTCTTCGGAGTCCACTCGGTCAATGTTTGACTTGTATGAGTCCATTGTACCTCTCTTGGTCCCATAGCGACCAATTCAACCCTCTACCCTAACGGACGTACCTTTTAACAATTCTAATGTGATTCGCGAACGAACGCTTAATAAGTCTCCAAGTGCGAGCATACAAGCTACGTTTAATCGCAAGAATTCGGTTAAAACATCGTCCAATTAAAATCAACCAACACACATACGTTTTTCTACCAAAGAACTACGTACGCTTTGAATTCTCCGACTACCGGGAGATACGTGAAGGTGAGAAAAACAAACACACAAGAAGGGGGGGGGTTGAATTGTGTGACTCTAAAAACTTGTTCCTTTTCTTTTTAAAGCTTAAGGATCAGTTCAGAAGCTAATGTAGTCAGTTCTGAACAGATATCAGAAGTTAAATGCAGCGGATTAAAACAAGTTAAGGAGAAGGGAAAGAGAAGACACACAGAATTATACAGGTTCCTTCTCAATGTGAGAAGTAGTCCTGTCCCCTTGTGTCCAACAAGAGAGTTTCACTATAATCAAGTTCTGATTACAATTGCTCAATCACTAAGAAAGAGACTTCCAGCTGCTCAATCACAAAGAAAGAGACTTCTATGCTCAACCACCAAGGAAGAGGCTTCCAATGCTCAAGTCACTAAGACAAGAGACTTCTCAATGCTCAAGTCACAAAGACAAGAGGCTTCTGACTCAGCCCACTAAGGAGTGAGGTTACAAATGCTTAGTATTCAGACTAAGACTTTGAGGGACCAAACTGGTTTACACGTAAAGAAGTTTGGGATGAACACTTGATCAAATATCAGAGGTGTTCTCTAAATACAACACAGGTTAAGACTCTTAACCTTAAGAAATTCCTAAGTTACAGAGACTGAAGAATTTCTAAGAGATTTGAACTATGACAGTTTTACACAGAAAACAGGGCAGAGTTTCAGCTTATGCGTTTCAAAGAGTCTTCAACTTTTTCTTCTTCAAATCTCCCTCCTTTTATAGATGAAAATAGAGCTGTTGGAGATTTGCTGGAAATCAGGAATTTAGCCGTTGTAATTGGACTAGGTTGCTGCAAATGTGTGCTGCACTTTTTCTGTCAGAACAGGGCAGGTGCCATTTTTGAATTGGCCCACCATAAAATCTGGAGAATGTTTGGTTCAGGGGAACAACTGTTCCATTGAGTTGTTCTGACACTTCCAGGCATTAAATGCGCACAGTACTGATCAGAATCCATGCCACATCAACTTCAGAAGCTTCTGAGTGAACAGTGATCAGAAGCTCTCTCTCTGTACGGATCAGAAGCTGACTTAGATGTACGGATCAGAGGCTGGCTTCAGGAGTTGACTGCGTTGACTTCTTCAGAGGCACCCAGACTTCAGAAGCTGCACTTCTTCAGGACCTCTTCAGAAGCTCTTACTTCAGGAGCACTTCTTCAGGACCAGTTTCTTTCTAGCTTTGCAACCTTGCTTCTTGGCTTTCCTTCTTGCTCTTTAGCTTGTTCTTCATAACCATTATTAATCAATACTAGTTAAGCATGTGGTTCTGAAACACTTGAACAAAGCATTAGCATATAACCAATTTTCTCTTTAATACTTTGTTATCATCAAAACCATAAAGAGAGATATGTTTACACATAAATGTTTCAACAATCTCCCCTTTATTTTATGAGAGATTTGTTAAACACATTTTGTTCCAACAATCTCCCCCTTTTTGATGATGACAAACATAAGTATTAAAACAGAAAATTGTTGTTTAACTTAATTAACAGGTTAACTGCAGGGTGAGGTTTGTAAGCTCCCCCTGAGTTTGATCCAAGTTAATTAAGTTCAGTTAAAAACACAAATGTGAAAATTTCAGAATTGTTGCTAAGTTTAATTAACAATCTGACTTCAGGAGAGGTTTGTAAGCTCCCTTAGGTCTGACAATCCTCAAGGTTAGGTTTGTAAGCTCCCCTTGATTCTTATCCATGTTAATTAACCTTGATTTAAACAATATGGTGAAATTTACACTTAGAATTCAAAATGACTTGTTGACTTCAGGTTCTGAGGTTTGTAAGCTCTCCCCCTAAGTCTGATAATCCACAGGATGAGTTTTGTAAGCTCCCTGAGTCTTATCCAAGTTATTTTAAATTCTTTTTACTCACTAAGAGTTATATATCTCACAGAATATATCAGAGCTAGAATTTTACTTCAAAACAGTTCTCATAAGTTAAATGTATCAGAGCTAGTCAGAAATGTATCAGAGCTTAACTTAGCTTTACTGATCAGTATCAGAGCTAGCTTAGCAATTGTATCAGAACTTAATCCTAGCAATTGTATCAGAGCTTTAATATGCTTAGCATCTGACAATTTTAACTTATTTGAGCTCAGGTGCTTTAATACTTGTTTTACTTTTCTCCCCCTTTTGTCATCAACAAAAAGTAGCACTTTCTCCTCTTAAGACAGAAAAATTTCTCCCCCTTTGTCAAGAGAGTTGGAAAGTATCTGTATCAGAGCAGAAATGGATTTGAAAAGAGTTTGAAAACAGTTATCAAAGCAGTTCAGTTTCCCCTTTTTAAAAGAGTTTGAAAGCAGTTCTGACACCAAGTTTGACAGAATTTCAAAAGGATGCAGAAGTTTGGAGGGGTTGAACTAACCAAAGATTGTGAGATATTTGTGCAATCATATGGATAACCAAGTAGCAATGATAATCATCAGAGCCTACTTGATTTTCAATGAGTATATGACTTGCAATAAAAATAGATTGCTGTTCAGAAGCAGAAAAAATTTGGAGCTTCTGATCAGGTCATTCTGTGTTCAGACATTACTTTGTTCAGTACAAACTGGTTCAGCATTAGAGCAAAAGCTTTTCAAGAAGTGTTCAGTATCAGAGCAATTCTGAGTTTGCTTTAAAGAAATATATCAGAATCTGATACCAATTGAGGATTTATCTCAGAGTCTGATATCAGCAAAAAAAAGTTTTAATTCAGAGTCTGATACCAAATGAAAACATTTCTAGAGACTGATACCAAGATGAAAGGAGTTCTAGAAACTGAACATGTCTGAAACACTTTGGGCTTTTAAAATGTGTCTGTGCCAAACATTTTGAAAATAAACTGATACCAACTGAAAATTGTTTGTTAAGCAATTTTAACAATGAGTATCAGAGCATAAAAACACATTTTTACTTGATGACTTTGGGAGGATTATAGTATAAACTTTCAAAGCTTTAATCATCATTGCCCATAACTATACTTACCAGATTCTGACTAACATTAGAATTTTATCAGATTCAGAAGTCAGAAAAATCCAGGTTCTGATCCTTCAGACTCTGAAGTTTTTCAGGCTTAACTTTAGTCAAACTCTCAGAAGGTGAGTGTTTGATAAGTCTTAGCTTATGATAAACTCAGAATCAAGGAATACATTCAGATTCAAGCACATTTTTCATGAGACAAAATGCATGTTCAGATTCTTTTTAATAAAATTGAATCTATCTTCTGTTAGAGGTTTTGTGAATATGTCAGCCCATTGATGATCAGTATCAATGAACTGAATATCTAACACACCCTTCTGAACATAATCTCTTATAAAATGATGTTTTATTTCTATGTGCTTGGCTCTAGAATGCAGAATTGGATTTTTAGACAAACATATAGCAGCAGTATTATCACAGTAAATTGGGATACTATCTGCATGAATCTGATAATCCTCTAATTGATGTTTCATCCAGAGCAGTTGTGTACTACAACTTGCAGCTGAGATGTATTCTGCTTCTGCTGTTGACAAAGCAATGGTTGCTTGTCTCTTGCTGGCCCAGGATATCAGATTCTCACCAAGAAACTGACAGTTTCCACTGGTGGATTTTCTTTCAATCCTGTCCCCAGCATAGTCAGCATCACAGAATCCAACTAGCTTATAATTTAGAGATTTCTTATACAGAAGCCCCAAATTAGTTGTTCCTTTCAGATACCTGAAGATTCTCTTGACAGCAGTCATATGAGATTCTCTAGGATCTGATTGGAATCTAGCACACAGACATACACTAAATAAGATATCTGGCCTAGAAGCAGTTAAGTATAGGAGAGAACCTATCATACCTCTGTACAGCTTCTGATCTACCTTAGTGCCATTGTCCTCTTTGCTTAATGTGCAGGTGGGATGCATTGGTGTTGACATCAGCTTGCAATCATCCAACTGGAACTTCTTCAGAAGCTCCTTGGTGTATTTTGACTGATGAACGTACACACCTTCTTTGCATTGGTTGATTTGAATTCCCAAGAAGAATTTCAGTTCACCCATCATGCTCATTTCAAATTCATCCTGCATTAACTTAGAGAATTCCTTGCAAAGGGAGGCATTAGTAGAACCAAATATGATATCATCAACATAGATTTGTACAATTAAGATTTCTTTCTTAACAGTTTTTCTAAAGAGTGTATTGTCAACTTGACCTCTTACAAAACCATTCTGAGTTAAGAAGTTGCTTAGTCTTTCATACCAAGCTCTGGGAGCTTGTTTCAGACCATACAAGGACTTCTTAAGTTTAAAAACATGGTTTGGATATTTTACATCTTCAAAACCAGGAGGTTGTTTGACATACACTTCTTCAGAAATCACACCATTTAAGAAAGCACTCTTAACATCCATTTGATACAAGATGATACCATGATTAATGGCATAAGAAAGAAGTAACCTGATTGCTTCCAGTCTTGCTACTGGAGCAAATGTCTCAGTGTAGTCTATTCCTTCTTGCTGGCTGTACCCTTGAGCTACTAATCTAGCCTTGTTTCTGATCACATCTCCTTGTTCATTGAGCTTGTTCCTGAACACCCATTTTGTTCCAATGATGTTCTTCTGATCAGGTCTTGCCACAAGATCCCATACATCATTCCTTTGGAATTGATTCAGCTCTTCTTGCATTGCTACAATCCAACCATCATCAGCAAGTGCTTCATCAGTAGTTGTGGGCTCAATCATGGATAGCAGGCCAAGCATGGACTCATTCTGAGTGAATGCTGATCTTGTCTTCCTTGGACTGTTCTTGTTTCCAATGATTAACTCCTCAGGATGTGAAGACTTGTACTTAAATGAGGTTCTAGGTGGATTAGCTTCTGAAGGACCATCAGGGATTTGTTCAGAACCATGCTGATCTTGATTAGTATCAGGAGTAGTGTCATTGCTGGAGAGTTTCTCAGAGTCTTCATTGTTTTCAGCTTCTGAACCTTCATCAGAACCTGAACTGGGTTCAGCTTCTGAAGGTTCTTCTGAGATTCTGACATCTGCAAAACTCTCAACCAGCTCTGGTATTTCACTACCAGGCTTCTTATCATCAAACCTAATGTGTATAGCTTCTTCAACAACATGTGTTTCAGAATTATACACTCTGTATGCCTTGGATCTCTCTGAGTATCCTAAAAAGGTGCCCTTTTGAGCCTTGGCATCAAATTTCTTTAGGTAGACCTTATTGTTCAGTATGTAACATGTACAACCAAACTGATGAAAATAAGAAATACTTGGTTTTCTTCCTTTAAATAATTCATATGAAGTTTTATTCAGAATGGGTCTTATGTAAATCCTGTTCTGAATATAACATGCTGTGTTTACAGCTTCTGCCCAAAAGTACTTAGCAATTTTTGACTCATGGATCATGGTTCTGGCCATCTCTTGTAAAGACCTGTTCTTTCTCTCTACAACTCCATTTTGTTGTGGAGTTCTAGGAGATGAGAACTCATGGAAAATTCCATGGTCTTCACAAAAGTTTTCAAAAGGTTCATTTTCAAATTCACCACCATGATCACTTCTGATTTTCAAAATTTTCAAATCAGTTTCAGTTTGTACTTGTTTGCAGAATTTGAAAAACACATCATATGTTTCATTTTTGGTTCTGAGGAATTTAACCCAAGTCCACCTACTATAATCATCAACAATAACAAGTCCATACTTCTTCCCATTGATTGAGGCTGTTCCAACAGGACCAAACAAATCAATGTGAAGTAGTTCAAGAGGTTTTGAGGTGGAAACAATGTTCTTTGGTTTAAAAGAAGTTTTAGAAAACTTTCCAATTTGGCATGCACTGCACAGTGCATCTGAGTGATAATCAATTTGGGGCAAGCCTCTGACCAGCTGTAACTTGCTAAGCTTGGAGATGAGTCTCCAGTTAGCATGTCCCAGCCTTTTGTGCCAGACCCATTTCTCATCACTCACAGACAGAAGGCAAACTACCTTCTGCTGAGCCAATTCAGAAAAATTAATTTTATAAACATTGTTTTTCCTGCTGCCTCTGAATACTACAGACTTGTTTTTGCTACTGATTACAGTACAAGTGTTCTTATTAAACAGGACTTCATAATTACTATCACATAATTGACTTATGCTAAGTAAGTTATGCCTAAGTCCATCTACCAGCCAAACATTATCAATGTACAGGGAAGAATTACCTATCTTACCAGTACCAATGATCTTTCCTTTCTGACTTCCTCCAAATCCCACAGTTCCTCCCTCTTTCAGAGTTAGGGTTTGGAACATAGACTTGTCCCCTGTCATATGATGCGAGCATCCACTGTCCAGGTACCAGGACCTTTCCTTTTCTTTGGATGACAAGCATATCTGCAATTGAAATAATTTCAGACTTAGGTACCCAGATTTTCATGGGTCCTTTGGGGTTAGTCTTGAAAGGTTTTGGCTTCTTGTGTCTGAAGTTATGGTATTCAGACTTGTTCTGATACTTTGGATATGAATCCTTGTATTTAGAATAAGTCTGAGTTTCAGAACCTGAGTGCTTCAGAACCTGAGTTCTCAAAGGTTTGGACTCAGACTTCTTCAGAACCTGAGACTTGAAGGTCTTTGGTTCTGATTTGTTCAGAGTCTGACCTTTTGAGTACTTTGATTCTGATCTCTTCAGAATTCTAACCTTGCTTACTTCAGGCACAAGGCAAGCTTCAGTTTTGCCTTTCTTAAAACAGTTTGAAGCAGAAAACTGATTGGTTTGCTTTGGCTTGCTTTGCTTAACATTCTGAGATTGAAAATGTTTTGCATTGACTGGTTTAACAAATTTTGAAGTTTTAATAGACCCAGTCTTAGAAAAATTTGAATCAGTTTTATTCAGATTCTGAGACTTACTAGTTCCAGGTTCTGAACACTTCAGATTCTGAACAGGTTTAAGTTCAGAGTCTGATTTCCTCTTACTCTTAGGCTTAGGACCTTTTGGCTTAGATTTAGGCAAGGTTTTAACAGTTGCCTTCATCTTACCCTTTGGTTCAGAAGCTTCAGAGTCTGAGTTGTTCAGAGCTTTAGACTTAGCCTCAGATTCTGATACTTTCAGCTTCTCAGAATTATCAGAAGCAGGCACAAAGCATATACCATTGCCTTTTAAAATATCATCAGAACATGAAGGTGTGTTTAAATCATTTGAAGGTTTGAATAAATCATAGCCAATGCCTTCACCTTTATTTCTGATCATACTATACATCATGGAGGCAATTTTAGTTCTATTGAATCCAGTTAACATGAAATCCTGAAGAGCTATTTCCTGATCATTAGGAACCTCTTCAGATTTCTTATGAGCCTCCTTCTTAAGTTCTTCAACTACTTCATCATATTCAAATAATTGACTTTGTAGTTGAAGATTTTCTTTAGACAGCAAGTTAGTTTGATTTTTCAAAGATTTAATTTCTTTCAACTTGCTTTTAAGATGGCTCATAAGATCATTAACTGTTTCAATTAAATCAGATCTAGAGAGTTCAGAATATACCTCATCTTCTTCATCAGAATCTGAACATGATTCTGCATCAGAAGATGCAATTGCCATCAGGGCCAGGTTTGCTTCTTCCTCATCTGATTCTGACTCATTATCCAGATCATCCCATGTAGCCATGAGACTCTTCTTAAGCTTATTCCTGAAGTTGTTGGACTTTGAGCTGGACTTCTTTGCTTTTTCCTTTGATTTTTCCTTCTGAAGATCAGGACAATCAGCAATGAAGTGGCCAGGCTTTTTGCAGTTGTAGCAGCTTTCTTTCTGGACATCCCTTTTTGAACCAGAACCAGATCCTCTGAAGTTACTGCTTCTGTTAGAGAACTTTTTCTTTCTGTTCATCAGATACTGAAGTCTTTTAGAAATCATTGCAAGCTCATCAGCATCTGAATCTTCATCAGAATTTCCCTCAGGAAACTCTTCTTCAGATTCAATTGCTTTCAAAGCTTTAGCAGGTTTTCTTTTAGACTTCAGAGCCAATGTTTTTGGTTCTCTAACAGGCTCATCCTCATTGAGTCCCAGTTCATGCACTTTGAGGGAGCTTATAAGATCCTCAATACTCAAGGTATTCAGATCCTTAGCTTCCTCAATGGCAGTCACTTTAGGTCTCCATTTGGATGGCAGACTTCTGAGGATTTTATTCACATGATCAGCTGTGGTATAACTCTTCTTCAGAATCTGAAGTCCAGAAACCAGAGTCTGAAATCTTGAGAACATAGTCTCAATATTTTCATCCTCTTTCATTCTGAACAATTCATATTGCTGAACAAGTATGTTTGCCTTAGCTTCTCTAACCTTCTGATTACCTTCATAGTTAGAGCAGAGGGATGTGAATATTGCCTTTGCAGTGGACTTGTCACTCAGCTTCTGATACTCAGTGTGAGGCAATGAGTCCACAATGATACCTCTGACATGATGATGCTTCCTATAGATCTTTCTTTCAGCATCACTCAGAGTTCTCCTGTTGATAGCAACACCTTCTTCATCTACTGGGATAGTGATTCCATCCTCAATGATATCCCATAGAGTATCATCAATCCCAATAATGTGACTATACATTTTGCTCTTCCACCAAGAGAATTTTTCTGGGTCACCAGTAAACATGGGAGGTTTATTGTGTGACCTAGACTTCTTTTCTTCAGTACTGTAGTCATAATGGACATTTCTTTGATTTCTAGGAGATGGTGGATTTCTGGGAGAAGGTGGAGGTGACTCACTTGTTGATGCCATGTTTTTCTCAGGATCCTACTGACACACTGTTAAGTGTTAATATCAGAACCGGAGCTCTGATACCAACTGAAGGTGAGAAAAACAAACACACAAGAAGGGGGGGGTTGAATTGTGTGACTCTAAAAACTTGTTCCTTTTCTTTTTAAAGCTTAAGGATCAGTTCAGAAGCTAATGTAGTCAGTTCTGAACAGATATCAGAAGTTAAATGCAGCGGATTAAAACAAGTTAAGGAGAAGGGAAAGAGAAGACACACAGAATTATACAGGTTCCTTCTCAATGTGAGAAGTAGTCCTGTCCCCTTGTGTCCAACAAGAGAGTTTCACTATAATCAAGTTCTGATTACAATTGCTCAATCACTAAGAAAGAGACTTCCAGCTGCTCAATCACAAAGAAAGAGACTTCTATGCTCAACCACCAAGGAAGAGGCTTCCAATGCTCAAGTCACTAAGACAAGAGACTTCTCAATGCTCAAGTCACAAAGACAAGAGGCTTCTGACTCAGCCCACTAAGGAGTGAGGTTACAAATGCTTAGTATTCAGACTAAGACTTTGAGGGACCAAACTGGTTTACACGTAAAGAAGTTTGGGATGAACACTTGATCAAATATCAGAGGTGTTCTCTAAATACAACACAGGTTAAGACTCTTAACCTTAAGAAATTCCTAAGTTACAGAGACTGAAGAATTTCTAAGAGATTTGAACTATGACAGTTTTACACAGAAAACAGGGCAGAGTTTCAGCTTATGCGTTTCAAAGAGTCTTCAACTTTTTCTTCTTCAAATCTCCCTCCTTTTATAGATGAAAATAGAGCTGTTGGAGATTTGCTGGAAATCAGGAATTTAGCCGTTGTAATTGGACTAGGTTGCTGCAAATGTGTGCTGCACTTTTTCTGTCAGAACAGGGCAGGTGCCATTTTTGAATTGGCCCACCATAAAATCTGGAGAATGTTTGGTTCAGGGGAACAACTGTTCCATTGAGTTGTTCTGACACTTCCAGGCATTAAATGCGCACAGTACTGATCAGAATCCATGCCACATCAACTTCAGAAGCTTCTGAGTGAACAGTGATCAGAAGCTCTCTCTCTGTACGGATCAGAAGCTGACTTAGATGTACGGATCAGAGGCTGGCTTCAGGAGTTGACTGCGTTGACTTCTTCAGAGGCACCCAGACTTCAGAAGCTGCACTTCTTCAGGACCTCTTCAGAAGCTCTTACTTCAGGAGCACTTCTTCAGGACCAGTTTCTTTCTAGCTTTGCAACCTTGCTTCTTGGCTTTCCTTCTTGCTCTTTAGCTTGTTCTTCATAACCATTATTAATCAATACTAGTTAAGCATGTGGTTCTGAAACACTTGAACAAAGCATTAGCATATAACCAATTTTCTCTTTAATACTTTGTTATCATCAAAACCATAAAGAGAGATATGTTTACACATAAATGTTTCAACAATCTCCCCTTTATTTTATGAGAGATTTGTTAAACACATTTTGTTCCAACAATACGTAGGAGCAAGATCGACATCTTGTCAAGCACAATAATAATAAAAACTTTTTCTTCGTTTGTTTTTATCTCTTTCCCCCCCCCTTTATTATATTTTTAGCATAAATGAACACGCACGCAAAGTATTAAGAAAGGCAATTCAAGCTTTAACCAAATAGAAGGTTCCCGTTGAGTACAACGGACGTGAGGGGTGCTAATACCTTCCCCTCGCGTAACCGACTCCCGAACCCGACAATGGTTGCGATGACCTAATCCTTATCCTCATCGTCAAAAGGGTTTTATTATCGTTTCCCTTTACAAAAAAAAAAACTTAAGGGTTTATCAACGTTCCCTTTACACAAAAACTTTGGTGGCGGCTTCACAAAGGCACCTCCGAGCGTTCGAGGACGACCTCGGAGGATCTGCGCGTCTTTTTCCCCGAGAAAAAAAACGAGGTGCGCACACCTGACCGAATTCTTTGTGTTTTCTGGCTCCTGTGCGTTTTGTGGTGGGGTTTTTTTTCTGAATTGGTTTTTGGTTCTGATGGATTGTGATATTTTGGTTACTGATCAGTTCTGAAAATAGGCTCCCCCTCTGTTGATTATTGCTTAGTGCCTTATACACCCATTTGCCATTAGTGACCTTAACAATCAATAAATGTCAAATTAAAAAGCAAAATTAAGTCTGAGCAAAAAGTCTCCTCCACCAATTTAAATGCCAAATTAAAGACAAATTAAATCTGAGCAAAAAGTCTCCTCCACCAATTTAGAGACAAAAAAATTAAAAAAAGAAACTAATAAAATAAATAGAAAAGAAAATAAAGATGTTAAATGAAATAAAAAACATTTAAAAGAAAAAAGATAAAAATAAAATAAAAAGAGTAATAGTAAAAACAAAAAAAAGACGGACCCGAACGAAATAAAAAAATGAGGTATTTTAAAATACCTCTCTGTCGAAATTTCGTCTGAGACGACGAAAAATTCCGAACCAAAAAGGCGAGTAAAAAAAAAAGAATTTTAGGTCAAAAATTGGGGTATGACAGCGGGCTTCCGCTCACAACCACCATTCTAACTTAGTTTTTTCTCGAGCTCGGGTAGAGAGCCTCACACACCGGCATTAACCCGAACAATGTGGAGTAACATCGCTCAAGTAACCCCCGCATTTGATATATATGATATGAATATAAAGCAAAATAAAGCAGTTATAAACATAAAGCATGGGAATGACATAGATAAATAAAAATAAAAGCATGCGCGTAAAGAAGATAAAAACAATTAGCTTAAAAGCCAAATAGGATAGGCTTGACTCGCTAGTGGGAAAAACATTCCCCAGTGGAGTCGCCAGCTGTGCGCACTCGTTAAAAACGCACAATCTTCCGAGGACGTGTACGAACGCTCGGAAGGCCTTTGTGAAGTCGCCACCAAAGTTTTTATGTAAAGGGAACGTTGATAAACCCTTAAGTTTTTTGTTTGAAGGGAAACGATAATAAAACCCTTTGACGATGAGGAAAAGGATTGGTCATCGCAACCATTGTCAGGTTCGGGAGTCGATTACGCAAGGGGAAGGTATTAGCACCCCTCACGTCCCTTGTACTCAACGGGAACCTTCTATTTGGCTAAAGCTTAAAATGTTTTTAAATGTTTTGCGTGCATGCTTGTCTATGTCAAAAGGGAAAATACGATAAAAAGGGGGAAAAAGAGATAAAAACAAACGAAAGGAAAAAAGAAAGTTTTTATTATTACGCTTGACAAGATGTCGATCTTGCTCCTACTTATCTTCCGGTAGTCGGAGAATTCAAAGCGTACGTAGTTCTTTGGTAGAAAAACGTACATATGTTGGTTATTTTTAAGTGAACGATGTTTTAACCGAATTCTCGCGATTAAACGTAGCTTGTATGCTCGCGGATGGGAGACTTAAGCGTATAGCTTGTATGCTCGCGCATGGGAGGCTTAAGCGTTTGTTTACGAATCGCGCTTAGAATAAGTAAAACATGTTCGTTGGGTAAAAGGGTTCGAGCTGGTCGCTATGAGACCAAAAGGGTGCAATGGACTCGATTGAGTCCATCATTGACCGGAGTGACTCCAACGAGTCGGGGAAAGGTTCGATTGATCCAACGGGATCAAGAACGGGTACAATGGACTCGATCGAGTCGAACATTGCCCGGAGTGACTCAAACGAGTCGAGGGATTGAATCTAGTGGCCACGGGGGACCAAAAGGTTCGGATTGACCACAAGGGGCCAAGAATTGGTTTGGTATGGTCGGATACGTTGAAAATGGAATGACGATTGTCCGAACGACGAGACATACGTCACACATTCGTACAATCAGGGCAATGGAGAGACATACGTCAAACCATCCCTTTTTCATTCAAGTTTTTGGTTGAATTTCTTAGAAATCCCAAAGCTTATCAAAACATTTGGTTTGGAACTCAAAATGAAGAGGTTTTAACAATTTTTGTGAAAAACGCACAAGTTCGGCTCGTTTTGCGAACGGTTTTGAAAAGCGAACAAATTCGGCTTATGTTCACGTTTGGTTTGAAAATCATGAACAAGGTTTTTGTTCAAGTTTGGATTTGAAAGTGATGAACATAGCTTGTTTGTTCAAGTTGTTTTGAAAGTTTGTGGACATAACTTGTTTTGCAAGTTATCCACAAAGTGTTGCTCGAACTTGCGAATCCTTCAAAATTATGTTAAATCTTTGAATAGGTTTGGATAAAATGAGTTTTAGACCTCCTAAGTTCTGAGCTCTTGGGCTAGAACCTCAAAAATTGGCCATTTGGGAGCCTAAACTCAGATTCTGAGTTCTGTCATGGTCGCACTGCGACCATGACTTCGCACTGCGAACAATGCGAATTTTTGAGTTCAGAAGCTGTTTCTGAACTGTTGTTCAGAAACAACTTCTGAACACACTCAGAACCTTTTAGGGGAGTGAAAAGCTTTGAGTTTTGCAATGAAAAGGGCTGGACAAACCAGTTTGAGTGTTTTGCAAACCTTGGGATTTCTTTTGAAATTCAAAAGGGGTTTTTTTGAGCAAAAGGTTTTGGACCAAAATTAGGATGCAAGCACAATTATAAATGCAAGATAATGACTTAGAATACTTACAGAGATCCTTAGCAAAGCTCCTGCTGCAATGAACTTGGATTGGTTGAAGGTTCTTGCAAAGTTTTTGAATGTTGGTGATGAGCAATGAACTTTGTAATGCTTTGTATTGGAATTGGTTTTTGCTAGTGCTTTGTGCTGGTTTTCTCTGGTTGTTTGTAAGTGTATCAAGTGTTAATGAGTAGTATTTCTCTGTCTCTTGAATGGTTATGCATTGCCTCCTATTTATAGGCCAAAACCAAATCAATTTCATCATTAGAAATCCCCAAAATCCAGCTGATTTGTGGGCTAGGATCAGGCTAAATCTCTTTGCATTTAATGCTAATGGATAGAGGTAACCTTGCCTTGTGCCAAGGGTCAAGACCTTGACTGATTTCAGCCACAAATTCAATGATTTTTGGATAGAAATGATGATGAAAAAGGGCTGGATTGCAATTGGCTATGCTTGGGGATTAATCCTTGCAATCTTAATGGTTAGGCAATAAAAACGTGCACTGTGATGTGCAGAGGTTGGGGGAAACAAAAGGCAACATGTGGGCTGGTGTGAGAGGGATGAAAAGCGGCTGAAAAACAGGGCAGCAATCATGGTTTTTTGCAAGTGAAAACTGTGCGCACCTCGTTTTTTTCCTGAGAAAAAGACGCGCAAATCCTCCGAGGTCGTTCGTAAACGCTCGGAGGGCCTTTTGTGAAGCCGCCACCAAAGTTTTTGTGTAAAGGGAACGTTGATAAACCCTTAAGTTTTTTTTTGTTTAAAGGGAAACGATAATAAAACCCTTTGACGATGAGGAAAGGATGGTCATCGTAACCATTGTCGGGTTCGGGAGTCGATTACGCAAGGGGAAGGTATTAGCACCCCTCACGTCCGTTGTACTCAACGGGAACCTTCTATTTGGCTAAAGCTTAAATTGTTTTTAAATGTTTTGCGTGCATGCTTATTTATGTCAAAATATAATAAAGGGGGGAAAAAAGAGATAAAAACAAACGAAAGAAAAGAAAAAAAAGTTTTTATTATTGCGCTTGACAAGATGTCGATCTTGCTCCTACGTATCTCCCGGTAGTCGGAGAATTCAAAGCGTACGTAGTTCTTTGGTAGAAAAACGTACATATGTTGGTTAATTTTAAATGGACGATGTTTTAACCGAATTCTTGCGATTAAAACGTAGCTTGTATGCTCGCGCTTGGGAGACTTATTAAGCGTTTGTTCGTGAATCGCACTAGAATTGTTAAAAGGTACGTCCGTTAGGGTAAAAGGGTTCGAATTTGTCGCTATGGGACCAAGAGAGGTGCAATGGACTCATAGAAGTCAATCATTGACCGAGTGGACTCCAACGAGTCGGGCGATTGTTCGATTGATCCACTGAGATCAAGAACGGGTACAATGGACTCGGACGAGTCGAACATTGACCGAGTGACTCAAACGAGTCGAGGGATCGAATCTAATGGCCACGGGGGACCAAAAGGTTCGGATTGACCACAAGGGGCCAAGGTTTGGTTTGGTTATGGTTGGATATGTTTGAAAAGGGAATGACGATTGTCCGAACGACGAGACATACGTCACACATTCGTACAATCGGGGCAATGGAGAGACATACGTCACACCATCCCTTTTTCATTCAAGTTTTTGGGTAGAATTCTTATAGAAATCCCAAGGTATATCAAAACATTTGGTTTGAAAACCCAAATTGGAAAGATTTAGCAATTTTGCTAGAAAGCGCCCAAGTTCGGCTCATTTTGCGAAAATGCGAACGTTATTCGGCGTATGTTCATGTTTGGGTTTTGAACATCATGAACAATATTTATTGTTCAAGTTTTGATTGAAATGATGAACATATCTGATTTGTTCATGTTGTTTTGAAAGTTTGAGAACATAACTTGTTTTGCAAGTTATCCACAAATGGTCACCCGAACTTGTGAATTTGTCAAAATTGTGCAAAATCCTTGTTATGGTTTGAAAAACATGGGTTTAAAAACTCTTAGGTTCTGAGCTCCTGGGCTAGAACCTCAAAAATTGGTCATTTTAACACCTAAACTCAGATTCTGAGTTCTGTCATGGTCGCACTGCGAAGCATGCGAATTTTTGAGTTCAGAAGCTGTTTCTGAACTTTTGTTCAGAAACAACTTCTGAACACACTCAGGACCTTTTAGGTGAGTGAAAAGCTTTGAGTTTTTGGGATGAAAAAGGCTGGACAAACCAGTTTTGATGTTTTGAAAACCTTGGGATTTCTTTGAAATTCAAAAGGGGTTTTTTAGAACCAAATGGTTTTGAACCAAAATTGCTATGCAAACACAATTGTAAATGCAAGATAAAAGCTTGGAAACTTACAGAACTCCTTAGCAAAGCTCCAGCTGCAATGGATTTGAATTGGTTGAAGGTTCTTGCAAGGTTTTGAATGTTGGTGAAGGTTTTGAACTTTGTGATGCTTTGTGTTGGATTGGTTTTTTTATGGTTATTTGTGAGTGTTTGTAAGCTGGAATGAGTAGTGTTTCTGCTCTTGAAATGCTGTTATTGGAAGTGTTTTTGAAGTTTGGGCATTGCCTTCTATTTATAGGCCAAAACCAAATCTATTTCATCATTAGAAAATCCCAAAATCCAGCTGATTTGTGGCTAGGATCAGGCTGAATCCCTTTGCATTAAATGCTAATGGATAGAGGCAACCTTGCCTTGTGCCAAGGGGCAAGACTCAGCCTGATTTCAGCCACAAATTCAAAGGTTTTAGGATAGTAATGATGATGAAATAGGGCTGAATTGCAATTGGCTAAGCTTGGGGATCAATCCTTGCAATCTCAATGGTTGATCAATAAAAACGTGCACTGTGATGTGCAGAGATTGAGGGATGAGAAAGGCTACCTATGGCTGGTGTGAGGGGTGAAAAGCTGCTGCAAAAACAGGGTAGGCACTCATGGCTTTTTCAAGTGAAAAATCCAACTAGTTTGACTGGTTTTGGGGGAAGCAAGCAGGAGGAAAGTCATCAAGCAGGTGGCTGGCAACCTTGTGGTGGTTAACAGGTCACTTGGGAGGGACAAGAGCTGCCCAAGGGCAAGCCCACTTGCTTGTCACATGCTAGGTTGGAAGAAAAAGATTCCAACCTTGGCATTAATGGCAAGTCTTTCAATTCTGGTTTTGCTTGGCCCAAATAGCCATGAATGCTGATTAAAATAAATATGGAAATGATATGCAACAAAATCTGGAATTAAATCAAAAACATCAAAAATCTGCAGAAAAATCGCAGACTTCGCAGTGCGAAGTGAGCTTCGCAGTGCGAAGTCAGCATTTTTGAAATGTTGACTTTTCTGTTGACTTTTGTTGACTTTGACTTTTTTCCCCCTCTTTGATTTTTTTTGATTTTTTGTTTTAAAATGCTTAGGACAAAATTAGGGTACTACAAAAACCAGCTGGGTTTGACTGGTTTTGGGGGAGCAAGCAGGAAGAAAGTCCACAAGCTGGTGGCTGGCAACCCTAGGGTCAGTAGCAGGTCACTTGGGTGGGACAAGAGCTGCCCAAGGGCAAGCCCACTTGCTTGCCACATGCTAGGTTGGAAGAAAAAGCGTCTTTCCTTGGCATTAATGGCAAGTCCTTCAACTCTGGCTTTGCTGAGCCCAATTGGCCATGAATGCTGATGAAAATAAAAATGAAAATGATGTGTAACAAAAACTGGAATTAAATCAAAAAAATCAAAAGTCTGTAGAAAAATCGCAGACTTCGCACTGCGAAGTCACAATTTTTGAAATGTTGACTTTTTTTGTTGACTTTTGTTGACTTTGACTTTTTCCCACTCTTTGATTTTTTTTTTGATTTTTGTTTTGAAAAGGCTTAGGACAAAATTGGGGTACTACACCCTGCTGGAAAGAACTTGTTGTGCTTTGGCATGGGCTGCGCGCCGGTTGAGACAGTACATGATCTGTCACACGACATGGCTGGTATCAAAGATGGATCCAATCAAATACATCTTCGAGAAACCCGCTCTGACTGGTAGAATTGCCCGTTGGCAAATACTGTTATCCGAGTATGACATCCTGCATACTCAGAAAGCTATCAAGGGAAGTGTGCTAGCAGACCACTTGGCTCATCAACCGGTGGAAGACTATCAGCCCATACCGTTTGATTTCCCAGATGAAGATATTATGGCTTTGAAGGAAGATGAGGTCATAGGAGATGATGAAGGACCCGAACCAGGGGCACGATGGAAGCTTGCATTCGATGGCGCATCTAATGCCATGGGGCATGGGATTGGAGCCGTCCTGATCTCTCCACAGGGTGGTTATACCCCCTTCACAGCAAGACTATGTTTTGTCTGCACGAATAATGTGGCGGAATATGAGGTATGCATCTTGGGCCTTGAGGCTGCCATTGATCTAAGAATCAAGATTCTGGAGGTGTATGGAGATTCGGCCCTAGTCATTTACCAAGTAAAAGGAGAATGGGAAACCCGTCATCCCAAGTTGATCCTGTACCATGCTCATGTCTCGAAGCTAATAGAGTTCTTTGATGAAATCACCTTCCATCTTATCCCAAGAGAAGAAAATCAAGTAGCAGATGCCTTGGCTACGTTATCCTTAATGTACAAAGTAAAGTTTCACAATGAAGCGCCGCTTATAAAGGTGGAGCGCCGAGACGAGCCTGCATTCTGTTTGTCAATCGAAGAGGTGTCTGACGGCAAGCCATGGTACCATGACATCAAAGTCTACCTCAGAAATCAAGAATATCCTGCAAACACTCAAGTAGGGATAAAAAGACTTTGAGATGACTATCAGCTAAATTCTTCCTGAATGGTGCCATGATATGGTTCTTCTCAGATGTGTAGACGAACATGAGGCAGACTTGCTCATCAAAGAAATCCATGAAGGGTCCTTCGGTACCCATGCCAATGGACATACAATGGCTAGAAAAATCCTGAGGGCAGGTTA
Organism: Medicago ruthenica; assembly: GCA_018208015.1. NCBI lineage: Eukaryota > Viridiplantae > Streptophyta > Magnoliopsida > Fabales > Fabaceae > Medicago > Medicago ruthenica. The sequence continues at coordinate 32,456,345 of CM031372.1, read as the reverse complement.
CTATTGGCTGACCATGGAATCTGACTGTTTCAGCTATGCTAGGAAGTGCCACAAGTGCCAAATCTACGCGGATAAGGTGCACTTACCCCCAGTCCCTTTAAACGTAATGGCGTCACCTTGGCCGTTCTCCATGTGGGGCATCGACATGATTGGGCCCATTGAACCTAAAGCTTCAAATGGACACCGGTTCATCCTAGTCGCCATCGACTACTTCACCAAATGGGTTAAAGCTACCTCATACGCCAATGTAACAAAGCAAGTGGTGGTTCGATTCATCAAAAAGGAGATAATATGTCGCTACGGACTCCCCAACAAAATCATCACTGACAATGGCACCAACTTGAACAACAAAATGATGAAAGATTTGTGTGAAAGTTTCAAGATCAAACACCACAACTCTTCGCCATACCGGCCAAAGATGAATGGAGCCGTAGAAGCAGCCAACAAAAACATCAAGAAAATCCTTCAAAAGATGGTGAAAACGTACAAAGATTGGCATGAAATGCTTCCCTTTGCCTTACATGGCTATAGGACCTCGGTTCGCACCTCGACAGGGGCAACCCCGTTCTCCCTGGTGTATGGCATGGAGGCAGTCCTCCCCATTGAGGTGGAAATTCCCTCAATGAGAGTCTTGATGGAGACAAAACTAGAAGAAGCAGAATGGATTCAAGCAAGGTTTGACCAGCTGAACCTAATCGATGAGAAGCGGATGATAGCCTTATGTCATGATCAGTTATATCAAAGCAGGTTCAAGAAGGCGTTCGACAAGAAGATCCGTCCTCGAGAGTTCCAAGTAGGTGACCTAGTGCTCAAAAGGATCCTACCTATACAAAAGGATTCGCGTGGAAAATGGACTCCGAACTACGAAGGCCCTTATATAGTGAAGAAAGCTTTCTCTGGAGGAGCCTTGATTCTCACAACAATGGACGGCGAGGACTTCCCGCGTCCTGTGAATTCCGATGTAGTCAATAAATACTATGCCTAATAACAAAAAGAACGCCTGCCAAGTTGAAAACCTGAAAGGGCAACTTAGGCAAAAAGGGGCATCCCGGTGGACTGAAAACTCGAAAGAGCGGTCCAGGCAAAAGTTAGGGATATAAAAAACAAAAGAAAACCCGCTAAGTCGAAAACCTGAAAAGGTGACTTAGGCAAAAGTTGGGAAAAGAAAAAGGCATATAACTACATTGGGGCATTCTACTCCTAACACCGGCTGAAGAACCAATCCTTTCGCCATTCTCAGAAGCAGGGTGTTGTGGGTTTAGGGTTATTAAGAAAGTAGCAGTCGTCATGACTCAATGGGAACTTCCAATGTTTTCCCTCTTCCCATCTTCATTTCTCTTATTTATCTTATGGAGTTACACCTTTAGTGTGCTACCATTCCATGTACTAAATTTTGTTTGACCGTCAATAAAGCGCATCCTTTTATTTACCTTTTGTCATTCCCTATCGCTAAATGCTATTTTGATGATACAATTTTGAAATAAAAATAATAACATAAAATCTGTTGAAATCATGATTACTTTGATTTGTAAATATCATAAAGGAAATTAACGACTTCCGGCGAGGTGTTGTACCTCTCAGAATTCTCAGAGCAACCACAAGTGATTCTCGTCTATAGCAGAGTCAGCATCTACATAACATACGAACTGCCCATGCAGGCACGAAATGTCGAAAGCTCCGTCAGCAGCCATCCATTTGAAACTTCAATAGCGATGAGTTTTTGCGAATGCCGAAGGATCGAAAACCCCAAACATCGTACCCTAACCATTTTATCCCATAAAATCCCAAAACCAATTCTCATTGGCACTCCCTGCAATTTCCAACCAAAAGTCCAACCATGCTTGGCATCCGATCACAACCAAAGCTCAACATGCCATTTGCTTCCCCCACATGTCAGCATAGTACATGCATCATATCAAATTCATTCATTAGCATGCATCTCATATTCATATCATACTTCTCCTCACAATTTCTCATGTTCCCCAATGAACCTCAATCAAATACTCCCCAGTGAGTCATCCTAGTGTTCCCCAGTGAACCTCATTCAAGAACTTCTCCAGTAAGTTTTTCTAAAAATCCACCAGTGGATTTCTTCCCAAACTGTCCCATTCCCCAGTGGACTAACTCACAGCCACTAAGGTTCCCCAGTTAAAATTCCCCCAGCGAGTCAACCACCATAACATATCATTATCATGTCACCAGCGTCAAACTGGCGACAATCATATCATATCATTATCATTTCACCAGCGTCAGACTGGCGATGATCATATCACCCTTTACCATTCCACCAAGACCCACTTAGCGGTAATCGGTCAAGCATCACTTTCCCCTAGGGATCGACTCTCAGCGTAAGCGGCTGAGTAAGACCACCCTTCCCCAGTGAATCGACCTTCAGCATAAACGGCTGAATAAGATCACTCTTATCCTCAGGGATCTACCTCCAGCGCAGGCGGCTGGATATGATCACCTCTTTCCTTAGAGATTGACCTTCAGCATAAATGGCTGAATAAGATTACTTCATCCTCAGGGTCTACCTTCAGCATAAGCGGCTGAATTTGATCACCCTTATCATCATAGATCGACCTTCAACACAAACGGCTGAATAAGATTACTCTATCCTCAGGGTCTACCTCTAGCATAAGCGGCTAGATAAGATCACTTATCCTCCTGGATCGACCTTCAGCACCAACGGCTGAATAAGATCGCCTTCGCCCTTAGGATCTACCTTTAGCATAAGCGGCTAGATGAAATCACCCTTATCCCCAAGGATCTACCTCCAGCGCAGGCGGCCGGATATGATCACTTTTGTCCTTAGAGATCTACCTTCAGCGTAAGCGGCTGGATATGATCAATCTTCCCCAGTGAAACCACGTTATCCCCGGTGGAGTCGGATCCTTTTTCTTTAACGAACTCGAGTAGCCTTTTGTTTTGTTTTGTCCCCAGTCAGGTCATCTTCGTCGTTTTACATTCATACCTGCATCGCGAGCATTCACAGCATTGCATGCATAGCATTGCGTCCATAGCATTTTCCAGTCAAAATTGGTCAAAAATAATGTACTATGTATTTAAGTCTCTTCGACCCGTCGAATTAAAAACTTCACTTTTAAATCTCCGTAACGAAGAAACTTAAATAGGGGCAGCTGTCGTACCCCAATTTTTGACCCAATTTTGACTCGTTTTAATCGTCTTTTTAAAGCCGAGAATTTTCGTCGTTTCAGACGAAATTTCGGCAGAGAGGTATTTTAAAATACCTCATTTAGGGTTTCAAAAGCGATAGTTTTAGTTTTATTATTACTTTATTTTTACTTTAGTTTTTTTTATTATTTTATTAATTTCGTTTTTAGTTTTATTGTTGCTATCAATTATATTCTGTTTTTATTTTATTTTTTATTTTTATGCTTTTGCTTTTATCATTTATTTTATTTACTTAATTAATTAAAAAATAAGAGGGGAGTCCAATGTCAATGGTTTGGATCAGTGGTCCATCAGATCCATCACTTTCTCCATCTGTTTTTTTGTCCCTTTTGCTTGGTTTCTTGCCTTTTTTCTGATTAAACATCCAATCTCAACAGCTCTAGGCACATCCTCTTTTGTACATCCAATTTCAATAAAAACATATCAGAACCAAGAGAAAAGGAGGATATTTTTCAGAACATAGTAAAAACACATATCACAAAAACACTAAACAAAACCTCCTCTCCCACAACCCACTTCCAGCGCCCTAAACCCACACAAACAGCAGCACTAACACACACCCAGCAGCACTACACGCCCAGCAAAACACAAACAGCAGCAAAGCACTACACGCCCAGCAGCAAAACAACACAACACACACCTTAAGCAAACTCACCCACGGCCACACAAGCAAACACGACCCAGCAGCAAAACACACACACACTCACCCAAACACACGCACCACACAACCCTAACAAACCTCACACACAACAACACCACACGGACCAGCAACACACGCATCACACACACACGCCACACAAAACAGAACATAACAAAAACACTAACAACAACACAGAACCGAATCCAAGAGAAGAAAAAGAGGTAGTTTTTTTCGTTTTTTTAAAGTTAGATCTACTCGTTTTCAAAGCGTTTTTGAAAAAATCCAAGCCCGGATTAGGGAAGAGGAAGAAAAAGGATATGTGAAAAAACGTTTTTTTTTTTAAAAAAGGAGGAGTTTTTTACTCCGGCACGGTGGCGCCGCCGTCAAAACCGGCGGCCACCGCGCCGGAAACCCACCTCCGGTGACCGGATTTTGAAGAGAGAGGGGAGAGAAGAGAGGAACACGGTTTAGAGAGAAGGAGGGGAGAGAGAAAGAAAGTGAAAAATGAAAAAAATTGTGAAGGGAATGGGTATTTATATCCCTCCCTGATTCAGTGCGCGAGGGTGTATGCGTTAGCGTGCACCCTCGCCCCTTAGGCTCTCTGATTTAAATCAGACAACTCTGGTTATTTCCCCTTGTGATCAAATCAGGGCCCTCTGATTAATCAGACGGTCCAGATCAAATCACGTTGGCCCAATGCATTTTGGGCCTGTTTTTTTTTAAATTTGATCTTTTTCTTGCTTCCTGCACCTTTCTTTTATTTTTTCACCTCCCTGTTTATTTCTTTTATTTTTCTTTGCATTTCTACTACTTCTTTTTTATTGTTCTTTTACTTCTTATTATCTTATTTGCTCATATTTAACATCATCTCATGCATTTTATTTTATTTGTCATTTTACTTTGCATTTGTCATTTTATTTATTTATATATGTCATTAGAATGTATTTTAGGAACAATGTAATATAAATGAAAATAAATATTAAGGGTTCAATCGACCGGAAAAAGGAAAACTTGGGTAGACACCCGACGCTTCCCCGAATGCGGAACGCGAGATCCCCGTCTCGGCTACGTTCAAAGTATTCGTCCTTCGATTAAGCTTTTAATAAAACAAAAATAATCAAATATTTTGTTTCTTTTCCTTTATGTGAGTGAAAAAGGAAAACTTGGGTAGACACCCGACGCTTCCCCGAATATCCGGAAACGAGGTAGACACTTCACTTTTCGGATATTCGTCCTCCGCTTAAAATCAATCTCAACCCACTAAGCTTTATTTCATCCCCGCCCATGCGCGTTTTCAAATGGATACCATCGCCCAAGTGCGAGTCCGTCTTTTTTTTCTAAGCAAACTTTTTCGCCCAAGCGCGACCAAACCATTTTCATAAATAAAATCAATCAACACACAAACATTTTCTACAAAGAACTACGTAGCTTTGAATTCTCCATCGCACCGGGAGATACGTAGGAGCAAGATAAAACTCTTGTCAAGCACACTAATAAAAAACTCATTTTTAGTCTTTAAATCATTTTTCTTTCTTTTTTATTCATTACGAACACTTTTCATAATAATAAGGCAACAAACATAAAATTAACACATTTTGAAAGCTAATTAATTAATGGTTCCCGTTGAGTACAACGGATGTGAGGGGTGCTAATACCTTCCCCTCGCATAACCGATTCCCGAACCCGAATTTGGTTGCGATGACCTTGTTCTCGTTCTCAAAGGGGTTTATCGACATTCCCCTTTTCAAAAATAAAACTTCGGTGGCGACTTTACTGTCCAGCGAGCATTTTCCGCCCGCGCGTTTTCCCCGCCGCTTCAATATATATATATATATATATATATATATATATATATATATATATATATATATGGGTCAGGATCAAATGACACCATGGTGTCAAAATTAGTTTGACATCAAATCTCATCCATTCATTTCATTTAATCCAAAGGCTTAAATATATCACCAAGTTAATTAACATACACTAAATACTCTCTATCACCTAATTAAGAAACATATATATCATCATTAATTCATAATCACACAGTCCCTTTTTATTTTCGGTAGATTCAAACCCTTTTTATTTCCCATTATTTCTTTCGGCCATAAGCACAAACACAAACTTTTTAATTTTTATAAAAACATGATAAAGCGTAATTCGGTTAAACATGAGACATGATGAGTCCTATAAAAAAATAAGACACTATGAATGACAAAATAATCTAACTAACATGAACAATTCAAGAATCATTTGGGTGGTTTGATGGTATCATTGATGGTGATGATGACTCAAACAACCATAAGTATGAGTATTTCTAAAAAGAAAAACTCATAAGTATGAGTTTTATCATTCATTTTATAAAAAAAATTAGAAAAAAAAGTTTGAGTATGTGCTCCCTAAAAAAAATTTTTGAGTATGTGTTGATGACAGAAATAAATAAATTTAGGAAAATAAAAATGGATGTTTGATTATGAATTAATGATGATAGATATTTTTCTTAATTAGGTGATAGAGTATTTGGTGTATGTTAATTAATTTGGTGATAGATTTAAGCTTTTAGATTAAATGAAATGAATGGTTGAAATTTGATGTCAAACTAATTTTGACACCATGGTGTCATTTCTGACCCTATATATATATATGGGTTTTTCTATCATGTGCAACATTGCACATGTTAAGAAGTTCAAAAAGGTAAGTTTGCATTGGAACTTGTGCATCTAATATTAAATATATATCTTTTTAATAAATAATTGTTGTTTTTCAATAAAAAGTTTCCATTTTTAGTTGCTTTAACATGTGCAATGTTGCATATATATATATATATATATATATATATATATATATATATATATATATATATATATATATATAATAGATGTTTTGTACTAAAAAAATCATAACCTTAAATTCCTCAAAAACTGTAGCACTAGAGATTTTGAGAATTGAGTTTGTAATTTATTTTTTTTTATACATGAATGCTAGCTTTTTTGTTATAAGTAAAAAAAACATAACCTTAAATTCAATTGAAAAAACTTAATTGCTTTTTGTATTTTTACGTTTTTTTGGGTTAATAGTAGTTTATCTAGTGGCTTTATCCAGAGATAAAAAAAAAAAAAAAAAAACTGTAGTTTAACGAAAACAAGTCGACATCAATAAATTAGAAAATATAGAAAATAGGTCGACAGCAAAAGCCATGTATTTTTCTTTCAAAAGAAAAAAAGCAAAAGCCATGTAACGGAGAAGCGTGAAACTAGGAAAATTGAGAAAGTTTGTTGTTCCAAGGAACCATTGCCAACATCATAGTATCTCATGATATTTGGTTTGTAGAAAAGAAATAGGAAAATGTATATTCTCGCTTAGGAGAATAATTAGTGTTGTACCCTAATTTTGTCCTAAGCCTTTTCAAAACAAATTTCAAAAAAAAATAATAATAAAAAAAAGAGAAAAGTCAAAGTCAACAAAAAGTCAACAAAAAAGTCAACATTCCAGGAATGAGGACTTCGCAGAGCAAAGTCCCCTTCGCTCTGCGAAGTCTGCGAATTTTTTGCAGATTTTTTAATCTCTGTGATTTATTTCATTTTTGTAATTATTACTATTACATATCATTTTTATTATTGTTTTTATCATCATTCATGGCTATTTGAGCTCAGCAAAGCCAGAATTGGAGCACTTGTCATTAAAGCCAAGGAAAGAAGCTTTTTCTTCCAACCTAGCATGTGCCAAGCAAGTTGGCTTGCCCTTGGGCAGCTCTTGTCCCTCCCAAGTGACCTGCTACTGACCCTAAGGTTGCCAGCCACCAGCTTGTGGACTTTCCTCCTGCTTTCTCCCCCAAAACCAGTCAAACCCAGCTGGTTTTCACTTGCCAAAAGCCATGATTGCTGCCCTGTTTTTCAGCAGCTTTTCTTCCTCCTCACACCAGCCCACATGTTGCTTTTTGTTTCCCCCAACCTCTGCACATCACAGTGCACGTTTTTATTGCTTAACCATCAAGATTGCAAGGACCAATCCCAAGGGACAACCAATTGCAAACCAGCCCTGTTTTCATCATCATTTCTATCCAAAATCCATTGAATTAGTGGTTGGATTTGGCTAAGTCTTGACCCTTGCAGCAAGGCAAGGTCACCTCTTCACTTTTGCATTAAATGCAAAGTGATTTAGTCTGATCCTAGCCCACAAATCAGCTGGATTTTAGGGATTTCTCATGATGAAAATTGATTTGGTTTTGGCCTATAAATAGGAAGCAATGCATAAGGTTTCAAACACTTAGAAAAAAAACACACTTACACTCACTTACCAACAACCAGAAAAAACCAGCAATTGAGCACTTGAAACAACACTAAACCCATAGCAAAAGCCAGTTTCAAATCAAAGCATTACACAAGTTCATTGCTTTTGTTCAACAACATAAAAACCTTGCAAGAAACTTCAACCATTCAAGTTCATTTCATTTCCTTGCAGCAGGAGCTTTGCTAGGATCTCTGTAAGTGTTCTAAGTCCTTATCTTTCATTTAGAGTTGTGCTTGCATCTTAATTTTGTTCAAATCCTTTTTGCTCTAAAAAACCCCTTTTGAATTTCAAAAGAAATCCCAAGGTTTGCAAAACATTCAAACTGGTTTGTCCAGCTCTTTTCATTGCCAAATCTCAAAGCTTTTCACTCCCTTAAAGGTTCTGAGATTGTTCAGAAGTTGTTTCTGAACAACAGTTCAAAAACAGCTTCTCAACTCAAAATTTCGCAGTGCGAAGCCATGGTCGCAGTGCGACCATGACAGAACTCAGAATCTGAGTTTAGGCTCCCAAACAGCCAATTTTTGAGGTTCTAGCCCAAGAACTCAGAACCTAAGAGGTTTGAAACTCATTTTATCCAAACCTTATCAAGGATTTTGCATAATTTTGAGGGATTCACAAGTTCGAGCAACTTCTTTTTTGGATAACTTGCAAAACAAGTTACGCTCACAAACTTTCAAAACAAACTTGAGCAATAAGCTAAGTTCATTGTTTTCAAAACCAAACTTGAACAAAAACCTTGTTCGCGATTTTCAAATCAAACGTGAACTTAAGCCGAACTTGTTCGCTTTTCAAAACTGTTTTTCAAAATCGAGCCGAACTTGTGCGTTTTTTTCACAAACTTGTTAAAAACCTTTCCATAGGAGTTTCAAACCAAGTGTTTTGATAAACTTTGGGATTTCTTAAAATTCAACCAAAAACTTGAATGAAAAAGGGGTGGTTTGACGTATGTCTCTCCATTGCCCCGATTGAACGAATGCGTGACGTATGTCTCGTCGTTCGGACAATCGTCATTCCATTTTCAACGTATCCGACCATACCCAAACCAATTCTTGACCCCTTGTGGTCAATTTGAACCTTTTGGTCCCCCGTGGCCACTAGATTCAATCCCTCGACTCGTTTGAGTCACTCTGGTCAATGTTCGACTCGATTGAGTCCATTGTACCCGTTCTTGATCCCGTTGGATCAATCGAACCTTTTCTCGACTCATTTGAGTCACTTTGGTCAATGTTCGACTCAATCGAGTCCATTGTACCCGTTCTTGATCCCGTTGGATCAATCGAACCTTTTCTCGACTCATTTGAGTCACTTTGGTCAATGTTCGACTCATTTGAGTCCATTGTACCCGTTCTTGATCCCGTTGGATCAATCGAACCCCCCTCGACTCGTTTGAGTCACTTTGGTCAATGATCGACTCGGTTGAGTCCATTGCACCCTTTCTTGATCCCGTCGGATCAATCGAACCTTTTTCCCCAACGAACATGTTTTTATCTATTCTAAGCGCGATTTCAAGCAAACGCTTAAGCCTCACATGTGTGAGCATACAAGCTATACGCTTAAGCCTCCCATGTGCTAGCATACAAGCTACGTTTAATCGCAAGAATTCGGTCAAAACATCGTTCATAAAAAATAACCAACATATACGTTTTTCTACCAAAGAACTACGTACGCTTTGAATTCTCCGTCTACCGGGAGATACGTAGGAGCAAGATCGTCATCTTGTCAAGCACAATAATAGAAAAACAAACTTTTTCCCCTTTCAGCATATTTTCTTTTTCCCTTTTACATAGACAAGCATGCACGCAAAACATTTAAAAACATTTTAAGCTTTAGCCAAATAGGAGGTTCCCGTTGAGTACAACGGACGTGAGGGGTGCTAATACCTTCCCCTTGCGTAATCGACTCCCGAACCCGACAATAGTTGCGATGAGCAATCCTTTCCTCATCGTCAAGGGTTTTATTATCGTTTCCCTTCAAAATAAAAAACTTACTGGTTTATCAACGTTCCCTTTAAACAAAAACTTTGGTGGCGACTTCACAACAGCCTTTCGAGCGTTCGTACACGTCTCGGAGGATTGCGCGTTTTTAACGAGAGCGCACAATTAGATCACGTGTACATACATCAAGTTGTATTTATCACACTTGATTTCATATATGAATTATCGTAATAGCCTTCACATATGAGAGTAAACAAGAATCCTCTCGTTTTGACTTTGTATCACTCAGACACAAACTCAAACTTGTAGTAACTGGTCCAATATTGGCAACAACCTTTTGTAAAAACTAAAAGGTGTACGAAGAGACGTTTAATGCTTGACTCCTCAAATGAATTAGTTGAGTCAGAATCTTTGAAAAGACAAGCAATCAATCATAAGGTATGAATATATCGTCGTAACAAAAAGAGTATTGTATCTGTAGGGACTTGTGAATCTTAAGCTGGATTTTATTTCCAAAGTGTTTAGTTAGAATATGCTTTTGGTCTTCATGGTTGATGATTTGTTTTGGTTTAGAAAATATGCAATTAATTAAAACGCCTCGGAGTCATGGAGTTCATCATTGCAATGAACAATTCCTAGTTCTTAATCTTTTTTAACGTCATGAAAAATAATTGCCAAAGGATGAGGTAACTCTTAAAAATATATTTTGTTATATTGCAAGAACAATGGACATCAACTGTTTACCGGTGTTTTTGGTAAACAAGAAGACTAGTTTTAAAATGTTACTTGCATGATCAAACTAGAAATCCTAAAACATGTGCAAAGTTTTTCCAAAAAATGTATGAATATTCATCATATTCATGAGTTTGTTTATGAACAAGATGAAGAAAATTGATTTATGATGAAAATAACTGCCTTTCGACAACAATCAATAATGTTTTCAAGGATTAAAACACTGAAAGACTTAGAATCTTAAAAGCAAAGAAACTTTAAAGAAATATAAATTGCAATGTATTGATAAGTAAAAGGTTCAACAAATCATTACATACATTCTGACACTTGTTTCTCTCCAACGCTGGGTACTTTGAATTTGAAGAACTTTTGATAAGTGATGTGACCCGTTTTTCCTATGAAAAACTACTATATATACACAAGAAAAATAACTAGCACACCAACGATTAGAAACTAAATCCTTTCGACAACTTTGGCTTGCTTTCCACATGCCTAAACCTTCAATCTTGCCTCTTCAATGAAAATTTGAGTTTCTCCATTTGAATTCAAGCATCTTGTCGAACCTATTCCGTTGAAGCCTTTTCTAATCATCTTGTACTTAGAGGATTTTGTGGTTATGATGATCACTTTTCTTGTCGAAACGCCCATTTAAAATGTAGGCTAACTAATTGTCCCTCAAAAATGTTATTTTTTTACTAGAAACATGAAGGAGAAAATGGACATTTTTGAAAATTATGTATTTTTTCAAATATGACGACGTTATATTCGTCAAAATGTCCCTTCAAAAACTACCTTTTCAGTTCCAATCATCATTACTGCGCCATTTTATGATTTAGTGGGCCACCACATTAAATGTTAAGAATTAGTGGGACACCTCATCATAACTTGGGAAACCAAGTTTCAGTAAAAACCTCTTCATGATCCCACTATCCCCACTACCTTCACCATTCTGACCACGTGGCAATTTTTTGTTGGTTGGGAACTCAAAAGATTCCATTTATCTTTCTCTTTCCTAGCCTTATAAAAGCCAATCTCTCTTTCACTTTCCATTTTTCTGAACTTTTCTCTCTCTTAGCTCTCTAAAACGCAAGACCTCCATTGTTTCTGTTCATAGAAAGCTTCAAACTTTTCATCTTTTCACGCAAAAAACATCCAGAATCAAATTCTACTTCCTTTCAATCCCTTTCATTTGAACATCAACGGCTTCTTTATCTGGAAAATATGGAAAGAGTGTGTCTATACCCCTATATGCTGATGTGTATGTTCTTCCTACGAAGAACAATCAGGCCCATGCACCAGAACCTTATCTGGAAATGGAAAAGACCAAGATCTGACAATCTCAGGTATTAATTCCCTATTCTGTTTCTGGCATGAATTATGCATTTCTAGGCCCTTTTCCAGATTCTAATGTAGACACTGAGAAACTTAAGATGATTTTTCCTGGTTGTAAGATTGGAAAACCTAGGGTGTTTTCGACAGGACCCTATAACATGACTTTTATGAACCAAAGGATATTTAGGTCAGCCCCTTCCCCTCAACATGCTTCGACCTATCTTAAATGGTTAAAGAATGTCGAATCTAAAAAAATCCCAATTATGGAAAGATTTAAGCATTTTCGATTTTATCCAGCTTTCTAAGACTGGACTTAAATATGATGAAACTTTGCTTTTGGCTGCCATGTATTTCTGGGAGGGTTCGACTAATACTCTCCAGTTAAAGTGTGGTATGCTAACCCCCACCCTATTCGACATAGCAGCCACTACTGGGCTTCGACCTAAAGGGATTTCAAGAGGGGTTTTGTCAAAATTTTAATCCTCTTAGCGGAACAAATCCCATTGAAACGGTTCTTGATTAAATCATTAATCACAAATCAAACACATATACTTAAACACTTTAAGAATTCATGTGTTTACCTCTCGAAGCGCATAACCTTTGTAGCAGAATTGTTTCTGATCACGAGCAAAACAACGCAGCGATGCCTCTACTCAGTCCACACGAACAGAACTTCTCCGATGACCGGTGCTAGCCAATTCCAACGAAGATTCAGAGAGAATAGGGTTTAGAGAGTGGCGACTAGGTTTCTAACTTTGTGAATTAGGTTAAGTGTCTTCTACCATTAAAATGCTTCAACACAAAGGTTCTATTTATAGAACCATTGTGTGGTCAACAAGCCAAACACTTAAATACACCGTACCTTACAATGCACCATATTTCACTTAAACACACCGTACCTTGCGGTGGACCGTGTTTCTCTATTTTCCATAAATTAAAGAATAAGTCATACTTAATTATTTAATTACTAATAAGTCCTACTTATTATTTTATAAATAAGTCTTACTTATTTATTTCTCTCATCTATTTGTCCTTTGTGTGTGACCCCTATAGGTTCACGTAACGTTGACAATAATATTAAATCACATATTTAATATTATAAACAGTGAGCGGTATCTAGAAACACATCACTGCTACCCAAGTGACGAGAATGTCATGTGATCTGACAAAACCTTTCTGTGATAATGATCATGTGTATAATTACCCTTTTGCACTCATTTCTATATTGAACATAAGGCATAGACCGTGTCATCCTTGTCTAGTTCAATATTGGTCCCATAGACATTTCTCCTGTTATGTATGAGGGGAAAATTCCATCTAGGTCACTCATGTCCCTTAGCATGATTCATGGAGTACCCATCAATCAACTTTATATTCATCCTATTACAGATAATGTTTGAATGATGATAAAGCACTCGACTCCTACATCTAGGGTACATAGTTGTTTCAGGTCAAAGGGTGGAATACACCACTATCACTATGAGAATATCTTATGACACTTTTAATAACTTTTACTATGTAGTATTCTCATGGTGGGTCAATCCAGTATAAATATTACTCCTAATATTTATACATAAGTGAAGACTTGATAACTCTTTATCTATGATCTGTGAGATGTGATCATCAGTCTACCCACATAATAGTCTCTATGATTTAATGCTATCCCATTTCACAATAAAGCTTGACTACAGATACTTTAAGAATAATTTCATTTTGTTTAATGAGTCTCGCGATTAAGTCACACTTAATGCTCCATTAAACGGACTAATTATTATAGGGAATTTATTATTTTGAAACAAAACAAAAGAATAAATAAATGTCTTATATATATTCATATATATATATATATATATATATATATATATATATATATATATATATATATATATATATATCAAATTCATGATACAAAGCCAAATCCAATCAAAATAGATTGGCTATTAGGGCTTACTCCAACAATCTCCCACTAGCACTAAAATCCAATCAAATATTATCTCAATATATATTGGTCAAGTGTTAGCATCAAGCACACTATTGGCAAGATACTCTACTAGCAAATAAGGAACTTTTCCTATGTTGGTAGGTTATACTTCTTTCAATTTCCACTTTCGATCTTCTATCAAAAGGAAATTGAAGTGTCAACATATACATTTGAATCATTGGTGAGATCTAGTTTCATTGCTCGCAAGATTAAACCAATTTCACCTCAGACGGGATCAATGGAATCCGCAACGCAAGAAACACACGTTTTCCCTCAGTTATGAGCTAAACAATCCAAATCATATATTGGACATCTGTAATAGAAACAATAACTATCTGAAGCTTGTACTTTTACGATCCAAGCATAACATTTATTCCAGATTGCGATCTTGATATACTGTACACTGATATGAAAGTTGTCATCATTGTAACTTCTTTATGATGTTCCTTTTCATTCATGTTCAAGAAACAATCCTAAGTCCTTTAAGACATCCAAGGATATTCTTGAAAGTACTCTAGTGTCGAACACTATAACCAATTTTGGTACATATTAGAAATAATTTTCTAACCATGTCTCACATGTGTAGATAAATTGTTTTGGTGACTAGTATGTCATCCACCTACTCCACCAAACTAATATCAATGCTCCCACTAATCTCCTTGTGTGCACAAGATTTAAATTTGTTCTTTTATTAATCTAAGTTTTCATAAAACTCTATTAATAAAATAAACAATTCAACTTCGAGAAGCTTCCTCTAATTCATAAATGAATTTTGTAATACATGTACCTTTCTAGTATCCTTTGGATTAACAAAATACTACATATGTCAAATACATATATAAGGTTATTCCAAGTAAGGAATACAACCTCATTATCCATCTTTCAGAACACGTATTATACAACAATGGCAAGCGGGATCGTTAGATATAAGCATTATGATGATGTAATGGTTTCGTCATGATTTGCATAATGATTTGCACGAAACCTTCTGTAATCAATCATATCTTAAAGGTATTCATAATACCATCCATGTCAGTTTTATATAAGAAAACCCACATTCATCTTATGAGTCGTACTCATTGGATGATATAACCAATATCCATATATGGTTTGTGTACATAGATTCTATATAAGATCCCATGTCATCTAGCCACTTCTCCGTATTCAGGCCATTTACGACCTTCTAGTAAGTCGGGGCTCATCTTCCATGAGCATCATATCACCTTGTTGAGCCATGACAAAATCATGTTTCTCATCCTAGTGATATGACATGTCAGACTCATCTAGATCTTGTGCTAAACATGTATTTTGTGGTACTTGACTTAATTCAAGTTCTACATCGCTCCCATTGGCTCCTACAGAGATATACTCCTTCAAGAGGAATACTCCAGTCCTAGCGACATACAACTTTTGTCATGTGATGTAGAATTAGTATCCTTTAGTTTCCTAAGGATACCTTCATAAGTGTACATTCATCTAGTTTGGAATTTTGTTTATATAATAAACATCATAACCCCAAATTTTCATAAAGTCAAACTAGGTACTTTTCTTCCATATCTAATATGGTATCTCTATGATTACCTCGATTGGAACTTATTGTGGGTGAAGAATAACTGTAATTTAATCAATTTCAAGAGTCATGGATTTATAATCAAACTATTTTAGATAGAGTCATGTCAAATATGAAGTGGTATAAATTATCAATATACTCCTTAATTAAGTATTAACCATCACGACATACTCGTATGGTCTTTAATACTTTTCAAAATTATTCCTTTACTCCATCATTGAACTCTTTGAACCAATTCAAAGATTTCTAACTCATGTCAAACACACATTTATATTTACTAATCTAATCAGTAATGCAAATGAAGTAAGGGAAATAAATATATCTAGCAAATGTGTTTGGTGATCCATATACATCATATGTATATTGATTCAAATAGATCAGATGTTCTCACTGAAATATTTTAAAGATGGAACTTGCATCCTTCAAATGATATAATATCAAATGAGTCCAATAGTCCATATTCATGGAATATGGAATTGTGAATCACACTTCTTTGCAACAATAATGTCGATGATATACAAAAGGTTCAAATCTCATTTGATCATTTTCTCATATGTTATAGACCAGCTTATTTAGGTCATGGATCTCAAGTCCATTGCTTGATTAACACATTTGTATAGAAAACATTATTTAGATAATGGGACAACATTTGTCTTTTATTCAACTACACAATCTTTCTCTTGTCAATACAAGATTTAGGATTTAATGTTTCTATTTTATATGAAATTTAATAACAATTATTTGGTTCCATATCAAGTTAAATTTAAGTCCAAGCATTAGCTCCTATGTCAATGAAACAATTTGTTCCATTCTAGACGTAGGTGGACTTCACTTATAGTTAATGTCTTGCTTCTTTAAAACTCTCTATATTTCAACAAATATGAGATCAATCATCAAGTATCATATACTTATGATGCAGAAGTAGAAATTTAACATTCTATAACTATATGGGAAAAGAATAAGTCTTACCTCTTTCTTATATTTTGACTCTCTTCAAAACATTAACAGTTTTTCCCGTACTTGAGAACAAATCTCAATTCTTGTACCAATTCAAAAACTCATTTTTGAAGATTTTGTTCTTTATAAGAACATTTAACAGTATAATAAAATGCATATGCCAAGGAAATTCTAAATACAGAAAATAAATAAAATAAAAGTATCATGATTTAAAACATTTTTAATTAGAACTTTAATTAAATATGCTCCCACTAGTTTACTCAAAACAAATGACCTTCAACATTTGATTCGGAAAATCTCATTGGAAGATTTTATAGTGGGTTGAAATCCATAATTCACTTCGTTTTGAGTCAGCGAGGGCTGATCCCCCAAAATTTAGCTATTTAGGTAGGAACTCCTTCCAATTGTATCTCATACAATTTTCAAACCATTTGGGTGAGTAACTACTTACTCTAATCTATCATATAAATGTTCTCAAATCTTGCTTCTAAATATATTTTAATCTTATTAAAATAATTTAGTTAAGTTAGACCCAAAGAATAACAGTCGGGTAAATGGAATTACCTCACCGCACCTTACTAGTATAGAAAGTGCACTTTGCGAAGGCAAACCCACGTTGTTCGAGACTATTCTTGAAGGGTCCTATCATTTGGAAAGCAGTTAACTTAATATTCTATTTGAAGGATTTAATTAAGTTGATCTCACCGACATGTGTATCTCATACACATATCTCTTAAGATATATGACACTCATGTTCATAATTATATTAGCAAGTATATAAAACATTTAAATAAAGCATGCTAACATACATCATACCTATCATGCATCACACATACAAGATATATAAGACTAGATATTATAGTTATGACTATCTAACGCGTAAGACTAAATTAAATAAAATAATTACTTGTCTTCAGTCTTTGACTTGACTTCTCAAGCCTCTCCACTGACGTCCTTGTTTAGCGTTGCCTCCCGTCATCACGAGCAATTACAATTATTTAAAATAAATAAATATCACGACATGCAAGCCGTATTTAAATAAAACAACGATACGCAGACCGTAAAATAAAATAAACATCAAATGTGCTAAGGCCATAACTATACTCATCTAATAATTAAGTAAAATTAATTATTTAATACATCAAAATTATTTAATAATAATCAATAATAACTCTTTATTATTACTATTATTACGATATGCATACTACAATCCATCCATCTTCTGATAGTGCTTCATCCACATAGGTAGGTTCAATTAGTGAGATCAGTCCCAAAAGTGATTCATTCCTGAATGCTGACGTTGTCATCAAAGGACTACCCTTGTTCCCAATGATTAACTCTTCTGGATGTGAAGACTTGTACTTGAATGTTCTTCTGGATTGAGCAGCTTCTTCTGAAACATCATGAGCTTCTTTAGAGTCCTCATTATCTTGGTGATCTTCAAAGGGTACATCAGTTTTTGGTACGTCTGATCTATCAATAGGTTCTGTGACCTATGGAGTTGGTGTTGTTGCTTGTACAGGTTCTAGTTCATCTACTAATATATGTATCTTTTCAACCAGCTCTTACATTTTTCTGTCTGGCTTTTTATCATCAAATTTGATGTGCATTGATTCCTCCACTGTGTCAGCTTCAGAATTATACACTTTGTATGTCTTTGATCTTTCAGAGTATCATAAGAAGATACACTTATGAGCCTTGGCATCAAATTTCTTTAGATAGTCTTTGGTGTTTATAATGTAACACATACATCTAAATTGATGAAAATAAGCAATACTTGGCATTCTTCCCTTGAATAGTTCATATGTTGTTTTGTTCAGAATAGGTCTTATGTAGATTCTATTCTGCACATAACAACCTCTATTTACAGCTTCTGCCTAGAAGTACTTAGCCATGTCATTTTCATGAAGCATTGTTCTAGCCATTTCCAGTAAAGATCTATTCTTTCTTTCTACAACCCCATTCTGTTGTGGAGTTCTATGAGAAGATAATTCATGGAAGATTCCATTTTTTTCACAAAAAATTTCAAATGGCTCATTTTCAAATTCTCCTCTATGATAACTTCTGACTTTGAGAATTTTCAAATCTTTCTCAGCTTGTACTTATGTCCAGAAGATGCTAAACACATCATATACTTCGTTCTTAGTTCTGAGGAATTTCACCCAAGTCCACCTGTTGTAGTCATCTACTATGACTAATCCATACTTATTGCCATTGATTGATGCAGTCCTAATTGGTCCAAACAAATCAATGTGAAGAAGTTCTAAAGGTCTAGAGGTGGAGACAATGTTTTTATATTTAAAAGAATTTTTAACAATCTTTCCTTTCTGGCATGCTCCACAAAGAGCATCTGAATGATATTGCACCTCTGGTAGTCCCTTGACTAATTTCAACTTACTAAGTTTGGAGATTAAACTCCAATTAGCATGATCTAATCTTTTGTCCAAAGCCACTTTTCATCATTCACTAACAAAAGACAGACAACCTTCTAATCAACCAGTTCAGAGAAATTTATTTTGTAAACATTGTTTTTCCTCTGACCTATGAACAATGTGGATTGGTCAAAGTCATTGATGACTGTACAGGTACTCTTATCAAACACCACTTTAAAACCACTATCACCAAATTGATTAATACTAAGCAGATTATGTCTGAGTCCATCAACATACCATACATTTTTTATAGCGATAGCAGAGTTACCGATTGTTCTTGTACCAACAATTTTTCCTTGCTGGTTTCCTCCAAAGCCTTCAATGCCTCATTCCTTCATTATCAGAGTCTGAAACAACTGTTTTTCTCATGTCATGTGTCGTGAGCAACCATTGTCCAGGTACCATGACTAGTGCTTTGATTTTCCTACCTGAAACATAAACATTATTATTCATGGGTACCCATGTCTCAATGGGTCCTTTGGGGTTAGTTTTGAAGGACTTTCTCCTTTTCAAAACCTTATGCCTCAAGCATTGTGGTTTGAATTTATTCAAGACTTTTGATTTAAACGTTTTTTTATCTTGAACTCTTCCTTGCCATGGGTTTTGAACTTTTCTGAATCCTGAACTTAAGAGTTTTTTATTTTGATTTCATCATAACCTTAAACTCTGAGTTCTTAGATTATGTTTTGTTCATAATTTTAGCCTGTTTGACTTCTGGATCATAATGGGAGTACAAAACCTTCTTTGAGCATTCAGAACAATGAGGTTTCTTTGTTTTCACCAAAGTCTGAATCTTTTTGATAGATTCAGCTGTGAATTTTCTTTCTTCTCTCTTGTTCCTACTTATTCCACAGATTATGGAAGCTATTATGTTTATATCATCACTGCTAGTGATAGATTCTTCAAGAGAATTATCACTGCTTGCCAAAGGTCTGTGAATTTTCTTGTGATTTGAAAGTTGACATTTTTCCAAAATTTCATTTCTTATCATGAGATTTTCGTTTTGGACTGATAGACACTTGTTTTGGTGTTTCAAGAACTTGGATTCTGCTGCCAACAAATCAAACTGTTGTTGTAAAGATTTTAAAGCTTTTGATTTGTTCTGACAGCGCCTTGCAAGTTCTTTGACATTTTTGACATAGTACTCATGAGCTAGGTTAGAAGATACCTCATCATCATCAAAGTCTGAATTGCTTTCTCTATCAGGGGTTGTAATGGCCATCAAACCCCGATTGGTTTCTTATGCACTTTTCTCAGAATTTGATTCTTCATCAAACTTCTCCCATGTTGCCATAAGGCTCTCCTTGAGCTTTCTTTTGTAGCTCTCCTTCTTAGAGCTCTCCTTCTTTGACTTTCCCTTTTGTAACTTTGGGCAATCGACTATGAAGTGACCAGTCTTGTTGCAGTTGAAGCATCCTCCTTTATGATCTCTTTTCTTGGTCCTGGAGCTTGATCCTTTAGAGCCACTGCTTTTACATGAGAATATTTTCTTATTGGTTAAGTATTGATACCTCTTGGTTAAATAGGCCATCTCTTCAAGATCTGAGTCATTTTTAGATTCTCCAGCTGGAGTTTCCACTTTTGACTCAGCAGACTGAAAAGCTTTGGCAGATTTACCCTTGGAGGTTAGAGCAATGGACTTAGACCTCTTAGTTGGTTCATCACCAACAAGCTCAATCTCATGACTTTTAAAAGAGCTTATTAGGTTCTCCAAACTTAGTTTTTCTAGGTCATTTGCCTCCTGAATGGCAGTGAACTTTGGTCTAAATCTGGCAGGAAGACTCCTAAGAATCTTCTTGACATGATCAACTATAGTATAGCTCTTCTTCAGAACTTGAAGTCTGGACTGAAGAGTTTGAAACCTTGAGTACATGGTTTCAATGTTCTCTTCTTCCTTTATTCTGAATAATTCCTACTGATGAACCAACTGATTAGCCTTAGCCTCTTTGACCTGTTGATTCCCTTCATAGGTAGAGTAGAGCGACTCAAAGATGGATTTTGTTGTTGAACTATTCACAATCTTTGTGTACTCAGCATGAGGTAGTGCATCCACCAGAATTCCTCTCACTATGTGATGCTTCTTGTAGATCTTCCTTTGAGCAGGTGTCAGACACTTCCTGTCTGGCACAATTCCTTCTTCATCAACTTCAAATGTAACACCTTCTTCAATGATGTCCCATAGCTCATCATCAATACCTATTATGTGACTATACATCTTGCTTTTTCACCAAGAAAACTGAGAAGTATCTCCATTAAAGGATGAAGATCTAATAGATACATTATTTTAATCAGAGGTTGAGGTGCAGGGCTCAGAGGTGTTGTTGGATGTTCCAGAAGCTGAAGTATCACTCTCAGAAGTAGACATGTTTTTCTCTCTGGATCTTTAACTGTGACATGGTTAAGTGGCAGAGCACATACCGTGCTCTGATACCAACTGAAGGTGAGAAAAACACAAGAAAGGAGGGTTGAATTGTGTTGGCTTTTTCTGGTTTCTTTTCTTGGTGTTAATACTGGTCAGAATCTGAGGTGTACAGATTCTGACTCAGAGTCTGAATGTAGCGGATAAGTATAGAAACACAAAGATAAAGACAAAGAGAGAAAGAGCAGAAACAAAGCAATATATACTGGTCCCTCCCACAACACATGAGTAGTCCAGTCCCCTTGAACTTCCAAGGGATTTCACTATAATCACTATTGATTACAATTGCTCAAGGACTCTTCCAAGAGACTTCCCAATGCTCAAGCACCCTTGCAAGAGACTTCTTTGCTCAAGGTCACTACCAAGAGACTTCCAATGCTCAAGGACAACTCCAAGAGACATCTAATGCTCAAGCACGCAAGCAAGATACTTCCAATGCTCAAAGGGTAACCTTAAGAGACTTCTATTGCTCAAGCACACAGGCAAGAGACTTCTAATGCTCAAAGTTTCATCAAGAGACTTATATGCTCAAGTTTCACAAGCAAGAGACTTTTGATGCTCAAGGTTTCACCAAGAGACTTATATGCTTAAGCTTCACAAGCAAGAGACTTCTAGTTGTTTACAGCAAATATAAAGAAATTTTTTCTTACACCGGATATATAAATCATTGGTGTAAACTGGACATATGAATGGACTCTTTACAACTCTAGGATTTTTAAGATACAAACTTTGATAAGAAAAATCCTAAGTGTTTTGTGCTATTTGATTTGACAGAGTAATGGCACAGTAAAATAACAGAGTCTTGTTAATCTTCTTCATGGTCTTCAACTCCTTATATAGGCAGGGATTTGAGAGACGATGGAGAAGAGTGCCAGGGCATTAAGAGTCATTGAGAAGCTTCAAATCAAGGACGTTGAGCCATTGCCTGATATGGATAGTTTCGTTGGATAGTCATTCGAAAATACTTTGCTGAAATAGGAAGTATATGTTCATTCTTAAAGAACATTTAAAGAAATATAAATTGCATTGCATTGATAAGTAAAAGGTTCAACAAATCATTACATACATTTTGACACTCATTTCTCTCTAATGTTGGGTACTTTGAGTTTGAAGAACTTTTGATAATCGATTTGTGACTCTTTTTCCTATGAAAAACTACTATATATACACAAGAAAAATAACTAACAGACCAACGGTTAGAAACTAAATCATTTCGACAGTTTTGGCTTGCTTTCCACGTGCCTGAACTTCAATCTTGCCTCTTCTGTGAAAATTTGAGTTTCTCCATTTGAATTCAAGCATCTTGTCGAACCTATTATGTCGAAGCCTTTTTCTAATCATCTTGTACTTAGAGGATTTTGTGGTTCTGATGATCACTTTGCCTGTCGAAATGCCCATTTAAAATACAGGCTAACACCAACATAGATCCTTATTATCATGGTTTCTATGTTGGTAAGACCGATTGCACCATATTATCCATTACATCCAAAAAAAAACTTTAGGCTATTCTCATGCTTTAACACCTTTGTCTAGTCTCATATTTATAGAAACCTCTTTGTCTTTCAACAAAGTGATTGCTAAGAATGATACCAAAAGTTTGAATGATTATGACACCATGATTCTTTGATATTCTTACGCTTATACCATACTCTTGATTAGCCAAGCTCAAATAAATAGTCTTGATTAGGGTTATGAGTTTTCACAACAAAAGAAAAGAAAGAAAGAGGATCATGGAAAGTTTGTCATAAGATTACTTTCCATTATCCCAAGATAGGAGAGAAATACTTACTCATTATAGTGATGAGCTTTGGTAAATAAGAATAAAGACAAAAAAATAAAATAACAAGGCTTTTATTGAAAATAAGAACAAGATACAAGAGTTTTTTATTATATTGTGTAAAGTGGTGAGAAATCATGCTAAGGCTTTGCCTATTTATAGCCTAAGAAATATTATTTCGTGCATCAAATTACAAGGCTTTTACAATAGTATTTATAAGTGATTATCCAAATTCAACAAAATTAAAACCACAAAATTAAACTTCATATGTTGTTACACTAGTGAATTTGAGTGGAAGTTGGAAAGAATAAACACATGTCCCTTAGGAAAGAACCAGTGTTGGTATGAATTGAAAAATGTCCCACATTGGATAGGACATACCCACTAGTAGTGTTTATATAAGTGGGGGGTGACCTCCAAGGGTGTGCCCTTGGGGTACCCCCAAGAGTGGTCTTCGTACCATACAGAGTGGTTTAATACCATATTGAGGGTGTAAATTCTCGAACGATTACTTACGATGCAGTATGTAATCGAAAAGGTGAACTGAGATGTTTTATCCTGGAGGCGGTGCAGTTGTTAGTCTACCTTGCACAAACTCGGGTAGTGCCATGAAACGTCTTAAAGAGAGCGACCTGGTCATGACTCAACCCGGTAATATCTTCGGTGGTGAATTCTGATTTTTTAAAAAGGTACTTTCCGAAACTCGAAAACAACAATTTTAAGATGTTTCAAAAACACCAAGACCACCGAAGAAATAACCGCATCTGGAACAGCTGTTGACTTTAATAAGCCATTTCAGTTTCATGGCAGTCACTTTAAACGATGGCAACAAAAGATGTTATTTTTTCTAACCACGAAAAAAGTTGCCAACGTCTTGAAGGAGGACATACCTGTGATACCGGAGAGTTCGATTCCGAGCGGATCAATTAATAATGGTAAGAGTCCTATGGATACAAGCACATCTGCTCCTGCAAATACGACTGATCTTACTGAGAAGGACAAACATGCTGAGATGGTGAAACATGCCAACATAGATATCGCCCTCTGGAAAGATAATGATTATCTATGTAAGAATTATATTCTGAATGGACTCGGAGATGATCTGTACGATCTGTACAGGCTCTATGATACTGCTAAACAGGTTTGAGATGCGCTCCAGAAAAAATATGATACTGAAGAGGCTGGATCAAAGATGTATGCTGTCAGCCGATACCTGAACTACAAGATGACTGATGACAAATCCGTGGAGGCTCAATCTCATGAAATTCACAAGATAGCTCACGAAATTTATGTTGAAGGTATGAAGCTACCCGAACAATTTCAAATTGCTGTTGTTATTGATAAACTGCCTCCTGCCAGGAAGGACTTCAAGAATACCCTTAGGCATAAAACTAAGGAGTTTTCTCTTGAAAGTCTGATTACTCGCCTTCAGATTGAAGAAGAAGCGAGGAAACAAGACCTAAAAGAAGAGGTGTTTGATGTCTCGAACAACAACACTAAAAAGAAATTTGTAGGTGTTGTTCTAAAGTCTGATGGCAAACAATTTAAGAATCAGAACCGCCCTGCAAATAAGAATTCCAATCGGAATAAGAATGGGAACCCCCAATGGCCCAAAATCAGCAACCACCAAAGAATGACCCCGCTCAACCGTTCAATTGCTACAACTGCGGACAACCAGGTCATATGGCACGCAAGTGGAGGAACAACTCTAACAAACCGGCTCAGGCTCACTTGACAACTGAGGAGCAGCCGTACACCGCTATGATAACTGAAATCAATATGGTTGGTGGATCTGATGGATGGTGGATGAACACTAGCGCCTCTCGCCATGTCTGCTTTGACCGTGCTATGTTCAAAACATACACTACTGCTGAAGATCAGAAGGTGCTATTGGGAGATTCTCACACCACTGAAGTTGCTGGAATCGGAGACGTGGAGCTGAAGTTTACCTTCGGGAAGACTCTGATATTGAAGGATGTGATGCACACTCCAAAAATTAGGAAAAATCTTGTTTCTGGGTTTCTTTTAAATAAGGCTAGGTTTGAACAGATTATAGGGGCTGATATGTACTCCATTAATAAAAATGGATTTTTTATTGGGAAAGGGTACGCCACTGATGGCATATTTAAATTGAATATTGATATGAATAAAATTTCTTCTTCTGATTATATGTTGTGTGATTTTAATATTTGGCATGCACGACTCTATCACGTAAACAAACGAATTATATCTAATATGAGCGGTTTAGGATTAATTCCAAAAATATCTTCTAATGATTTTGAAAAATGTCAGTTTTGTAGTCAAGCAAAAATAACAAAAGACTCGCACAAATCAGTAACAAGAGAAACTGAACCATTTGATTTAATACATTCTGATATATGCAAACTTGATGGTAACATGACTAGAAACGGACAAAGATATTTTATTACCTTCATTGATGACTGCTCCGACTACACTTATGTGTATCTAATGAAAAATAAAAGTGATGCGCTTGATATGTTTAAAATACTTGTTAAAGAAATTGAAACACAATTCAATAAAAGAATCAAGCGTTTTCGTAGTGACAGAGGCACTGAATATTTATCACACACATCCAATGAGTATTATAAAGAGCTCGGAATAATTCATGAAACAACTGAACCTTATTCTCCTGAAATGAACGATAAAGCAAAAAAAAAATAGAACCTTTACTGAATTAGTAGTTGCGATCATGCTTAATTCCGATGCAGCGCCTCATTGATGGGGAGAAATTTTATTGATTGTTTGCTATGTGCTAAATAGAGTACTAAGAACAAAGTTTCTCCCTATGAAATTTTGAAGAAAAGACAACCCAATTTGTCTTATTTTCGAACTTGGGGCTGTTTAGCCTATGTTAGGATACCTAACCCCAAGAGAGTTAAACTTGCCAGTAGAGCCTATGAATGTGCATTCATTGGTTATGCCTTCAATAGTAAAGCATATAGGTTTTATGACCTAAAAGCTAAAGTGATCATAGAATCGAATGACGCTGATTTCAATGAAATGAAATTCGCCTTCAAATCAAGAGATAGTGGGGGCAATATTGGGGGCACAAGTATGAACACTACACTTGATCACACTCTGGTAATCAGAGATAGTGATGGAAACATCCAACCAGATGTTATAGAACTTCAAAGAAGTAAGAGAGCAAGAGCTGCTAAAGTGTATGGACCCGAATATATGGCCTATACATTAGAAGAGGATCCATCGACTCTAAAGGAAGCCTTGTCTTCCTTGGATGCTGATTTATGGCAAGAAGCCATAAATGATGAAATGGATTCTCTACAGTCTAACGGAACCTGACACTTGGTTGAACTGCCTCCAGGCTGCAAACCAATAGGTTGTAAATGGGTTTTGAAAAAGAAACTGAAACCTGATGGAACTATTGATAGATACAAGGCTCGCCTTGTAGCCAAAGGTTTCAGACAATGAGAAAATATAGATTTTTTTGATACCTACTCACCAGTTACTCGAATCACATCCATAAGGGTACTAATTTCCTTAGCTGCTATTTATAACTTAATTGTACACCAAATGGATGTGAAAACTGCTATTTATAACTTAATTGTACACCAAATGGTGAGCTGGAAGAAGAAATCTATATGGAACAACCTGAAGGTTTTGTAATCCCTGGACAGGAAAACAAGGTCTGTAAGTTAGACAAATCTCTGTATGGTCTAAAACAAGCCCCTAAGCAATGACATGAAAAGTTTGACAACCTAATGACTTTGAATGAGTACAAAGTGAATGAAAGTGACAAATGTATTTATTACAAATATGAAAATAACATTTGCACAATCATATGTCTCTATGTAGACGACTTGCTCATATTTGGATAAAACATTCCTGCCATAAATTCTGTGAAATCATTGTTGAGTAAAACCTTTGATATGAAAGACCTAGGAGAAGCTGATGTAATTCTTGGCATTAAGATTACAAGATCAGAAAGAGGAATTTCCTTGGATCAATCTCACTGTGTTGAGAAGATCTTAAGGAAATATAATTACTTTGATTGTAAACCTGCGAGCACACCTTATGATCCAAGTGTAAAACTCTTTAAGAACACTGGAGATGGTGTTACACAAACTGAATATGCGAGCATCATTGGTAGTCTCAGATATGCCACTGACTGTACTAGACCCGACATAGCCTATGTCGTGGGACTCTTATGCAGATTTACAAGCCGGCCAAGCAATGAGCATTGGCATGCGATTGAGAGAGTCATGAGATACCTAAAAAGGACTATGACTTTAGGACTGCATTACCAAAGATATCATGTTGTACTTGAAGGGTATAGTGATGCAGATTGGAACACCTTATCAAATGATTCCAAAGCGACTAGTGGCTATATATTTAACATAGCTGGAGGAGCTGTTTCTTGGAAATCTAATAAAGAAACCATTCTGACTCAGTCCACAATGGAATCTGAGATGATAGCACTAGCTACTGCTAGTGAAGAAGCAAGTTAGCTAAGATGCTTGCTAGCTGAGATCCCTTTATGGGAAAGATTAAGAATCGTTATTACAATGGTAAGAAACGACAGATAAGGCGAAAACACAACACGATTAGAGAATTTCTCTCTAATGGAGCAGTTAGAGTTGATTTTGTACGTACGACTGAAAACTTAGTTGATCCTGACGAAAGGACTAACTAGAGAGAAAGTCCAAAGTACATCCAGTAGGATGGGACTAATGCCTATAGCTCACTAAGTGATGGTAACCCGACCTACATGACGGGAGATCCCAAGACTTAGGTTCAATGGGTAATAACAAGTCATGAAGTGATAGAACATGCTATGATAAGATTAAGGAAGCATGATCCTGCAGTGAAAGAAGGATGAGATAATAGAAACTCTTAATGAGATCTATACTCTATATTGAGTGGGTTACATAGCTACAGGAGTACCCTTGATAGACTCACCTATACGGATGTGGAACTAAGGTTGGTTCCTATGGAATTTCGAGGCAGAATTCCTAGAGCGTTCGTTAAAACTGGGATAGACGTGCAAGGCCATAAATGCACGGGCTTTAGAATACACCTTATGAAAAGGTTTGTATGTGGGTTCTATGTCTGAGATAGAGTTCAATGTTGTAGGCAACTCTTGTTAAATCGGAATAGTATCCATTATGTAAAGGTTCAAGTTGTAGGCAACACCTTTGTTTACTAGCAACCTTACGGAGACGTCTTTGGCGTTATTTCTTGAAACCATTTTTAATTTCAAGTGGGGGATTGTTGGAACACTAGTGAATTTGAGTGGAAGTTGGAAAGAATAAACACATGTCCCTTAGGAAAGAACTAGTGTTGGTATGAATTGAAAAATGTCCCACGTTGGATAGGACATACCCACTAGTAGTGTTTATATAAGTGGGGGGTGACCTCCAAGGGTGTGCCCTTGGGGTACCCACTTTGTGAACGGGTGAGCGCTTACGAAAATATATATATATCACACGCGCGATGACGATGCCGCCACCGCAGTCCGTCTGGCCGGGCTAGGCTTGAGCTTGGGTTCGGGTCCGGGTCAAAAATGAATATATTGTTGGTCACCTGAAATTGTTAAATTAATTTTTTGTTAATTTAATAATTATCTGAAAGCGCTCTACGAATCCGATCCAACAGAATATCCGGAAGTCTTTCCGGATATATTCACTCGTTGATCCAATAAGCGTGTGCTTAAAGACTAAGTTAATCCGCTTAACTTAATCCCAAAAATCACGCCGGATTTGTTACGAACTCTCCCTATAAAAGGAGAGCTCGGCCTCACTTATTCCTCACCCCGAAATTCACCGTTGATGCTTTTTGTGCTTTTCCTCTCCTCTCCCTCCTTCGACTTGTGTTGACGAGTCCTTCTTCCTTTTCTACTACTTTCTGTCCCTTCGGTTTCGAGTGGTCTTTGTACCATACAGATTGGTTTAATACCATATTGAGGGTGTAAATTCTAGAACGATTACTTACGATGCAGTACGTAATCGAACCGGTGAACTGGGCTGTTTTATCCTGGAGGCGGTGCGGTTGTTAGTCTACCTTGCACAAACTCGGGTAGTGTCGTGAAACGTCTTAAAGAGAGCGACCTGGTCGTGGCTCAACCCGGTAATATCTTCGGTGGTGAATTCTGATTTTTTAAAAAGGTACTTTTCGAAACTCGAAAACAACAAGTCGTAACCCCTGGTTACGAGCAATCATAACAGCCTTTGTCATTTAAGGCTTGATCATATGTTTTCTTGCTTGATTAATAACGTTTTTTGGACTAATGACAAGGCATGGCAATGGGGCAGGGTAGGGACTGGTTTTACCTTCCCCGTCCTCATACCCTACTCCTATATATTTACCCATTACCCTACCCATACCCAGCGGGGATGAAAAATCGAATCTCATCCCCTTGCCCGACGGGTTCGGGTATCCCCGCCCCATCCCTATCCCTGATGTGGATAATTTTTTAATAAAAATAAAAGTATTTTTCAGCCCCAAGCGCAATGTTGTAATGCTTTATCCAACAAAGAGATGATGACGATCAATGACTATATTGAAGGAGAAGAGAGAGACCGAGAGTGTGAGATGTGGAAGGAGATAAGAGAGAACTATGATAAGTAAGTGTCGTCTGAAAGACTGAGACTCTGACTGTGTGAGTGAAATGATTTAGGGTTTGAGTTTCTATTTATATAAAAGGGGTAATAAATTGATTTTCTACAATTGGAACGAGTTTTGGTATGGGTTCGGGGTGGATACCTATATCTCTGTTACCCGTCCCGTACCCGTGTTTTAAAATCGGGGAAAACCCAAATTCATACCCAAACATAGTCAAAGCGGGAAAAACTCATCAAATTGAGTTTAGTTCTGGCGGATACCCGCTGGTATGGGTTTTATTACCATGCCTACTAATGACCACAAATTCTGAAGTGTTGCAAATTGATTTCTCATTATCTCACCATTGGAAAAAGTTCTTCATTGACTTTATGACTTGTCTTAGTCAACAAGATTAAACCTTTGAATTGATTACAACCTTTTTTCACGCTTTCTCATATTCCTCTTGAATTATCTATTTATTTAAAAAAAACAAAAGGAAAATATAGTAAAATTCAAATAACTATAAATAAAAATATTAATTTATTAAATAAAATTTAACAAAAATTATAGTAAAATAACATGTTATCACTAACCTTGTTATCATTCAACACTATTATATTGCTTTAAAGTTATTGCATGTCTATCTTGAAAGGTCATAGAATATAATGAAAGGTTGATAAAAATATTTATGTTAGATCATTGTGTGTCTAAAGGGACAAACACTATACTCCCTCCGTTTCAAAATACATGTCCATTTTAGAGAAATTGTAGTAACCAAGGACAAGCTAGTTTGACACAAAAGTTCCTATTATACCATTGTCTTTGATTTCCTCTATTTTACATTTATTTACCTCATCTCATAATTACTCCCAATACCAATACTAAAATTAATTAAACAAATTAGTACATCATTTAAACACCCTTGGTCATTTTTTGGGAGAGTCCAGTAGTCATTTCTTGGAAGAGTGCATGAGTAAATCCACTTAAAATTGGGTCAACATTTATTAGTAGAAAATAATTATTGTGGAGAAAATCTAGAATCCAATTAATTGGTAGGCAAGGGTAAAATAGACAAAATGTATCCTTAAACTATTAAATGGGCATGTATTTTGAAACAAAAAATTTCTCCAAAATAGACATGTATTTTGAAACGGAGGGAGTATTGATGTATGTAAAAGACTTAAATAACAACAGTAAATATTTAAATGAAGACTTTTTGTGTGGTAACAAATCTCAGTATAAATTGAGAATAACAAGAAATGTTGATTACATAAAAAGGAGAAAAACATGTCTGAAATATTTAAGTCTCTTTATGCTATGATCCTCTTTATCTCTCTTTTTTTGTGTGTAAGCAACGTAAACGCTAGTAAGACCTTTCACTCAACCTTTTCAAATTTTCTTACGCATAAGATTTCATCACTCATCACTAACAATTACTATTTATATTATTATGTTTTACATTACAGCTTATGCTTTTTATTGCGATGATCAAATTGAGTGTAATCCCGAAAATTGTCCGCTTCCTCTGACAGTAGTTTGTACTGGTGATAATATGTGCATGTGCTTAGAACCGCTTCAGTTTTTTGATAGGCCTTAGGTATATAATTTTATTTACACATCATAGTTTGGTTATAGAGGTGTCAATTTGATGGTGCTTCAACTTTTGAGCCCCAGCCCCCATGTTAAGGGGGCTTAAAAAGAAACAACATAAAATAAGCTCCCTTTCACATAGCCCCAAATTTGTTAAGCCCACTAAAATATACAAAAGCCCCAATTGTTGAAAAAACTTAGATATATTTTTTTCAGATTTTTAATTGATAGTTGGTCAACGCCAGAGTACCCGGTGGTCCGGCGGCGGCGCTCCGGCAACCCACGGCGGAGCTCCGGTCACCGGCGGCGGTTTTCCGACGATTTTTTTTATTTAAAAAATCCAAAAAAATTAAAAAAAATTAAAGAGCTCCGGTCATAGGTTAGACCGTCCGGCATATTCCCATCCCAAAGTCCAACTGTAATTTCTAAGAGTTGTTGAATCAACGATTAGTCTTGTCTTGTCTTGTTGTAGACTTAAGCCAGTGAACAAATAATAAGGTCCTTTGATCGGTTTATGGTTATCCTTTGATCAGAAACATTACATTCATAATCATAATTTTAATTTAATATCTATAAACATTCTACAATATTAATAATTTAATTAGTTTTTATATAATTATCGCAATGTTACGTGACCTGTGCGAAAGCACGAGTCTTTTACTGGTTAATCTTTTGAAAATTATTTTCTCTCTCAGTTAAATATAATCTTTTGAAAATTATTTTCTCTCTCAGTTGATGTGTCAAAATATTAAGATGGAAAAAATTGTGTTTTTATTGGTCATTAACTTTCTTAATTAGAGAAAGATAATATATTGTAAATTGTTTTTAATTCATTAGAATTTAGAAATTGCAACATAATGAATATGACATAGTACAATCTGAAACCATTGGCTAAACTAGTGATACAGGACTACAGGTCCACTATAAAACAACTATTAAGAAAATGGCCGTACTAACAAGGGACATTGTAATTTGCAAAGTAGTTAAGGATTAACATATTACATAATATTAATTGCATCATTTTTCTAGAAATAATGACCAGATTGAACATACAGTCTGGATGAAAGTAAACAAAAGCAGCAATACAGCAGTAATAGTAGAAGCTATTTTCCAAGGAGTGTTGAAGTACGCACGAACAAAGATAGCCTTATATTTATTCCAAGGGTTATCATAGAAATGATTTAACCCATGGCATAGAGTTTCATATTTTGAATTGAATCGAGGCGTTGAGACATTTTTGCAAAGATTGTTAACCATTGTAGCCATTGCATTATCATCACCCAACCGGTTGACAATAATTCCCTTTTCAACTAAGATGCTCACATCCTTTTCGGTATTAATAAGAAAATCTAAGATAGTTAAGTACTGAGTAATGTAGTTATTTGGATCTGAAATGTGACATTCTTCAAATGCCAATATATTCCTCATGAGTATCTCTGTTTCATCATAGACACGAAAGCATGGCATTTTCAACACGCCCACGCCCTTATCAAATTCCAAGTCAAGTAAGCATGGACTTTCACTTACTTCAAATACTAATCCTGCTTCTGATAATTGACTCGCACTGTATAAAGATTCAACGTAATTTCCCTCTGCTTCTGATGATGATGGCAGAAAGAATGTTCTTAAAAGATCTGTGAAATGTTTTGGACACTGTGCTCTTTCTGAGTTTATGTAATCGCCGAACTCTTTAAAGTAATTTATAGTAATCGTAATAAATGAGGGATATACATGATCAGGATTTAAAGCTAATTCGTATATGTCTTCAAGAAAAGCTAATTTGTATATGTCTTCAAGAACAAAAAAGGGTAGCTGGTTTTCAATGAGTACTAAGTCAGGACGAATGTCACTAACTAACCAAGGTTTTGATAATATAGGGTCATTTTTCGTCCAATTTTCTTCGTATTTAAAATAATACCTAAGAAAAAGTTCAATTATGAAGCATGCATCAATTATAATGATTTTTAAGAATTCATTGCTGTCAAAGCTAACATGCCCTGCATAACAACTTCTAATTTCACTTTCCCTCTCTTTAAGTTTAAAAACAAAATTAGCCACACATAGATCAGTTCTATTTAGAAATCGCTTGAGGTATTTGAGTTTGAGTTCTTCCATTTGGTGCAAAATATTGTTGTCACTACTTGAGCCACGTGAATTGTGAAAAGGACCAATGGAAATAATTTGAGGTGTATAAGCTTGTGGATTAGTTTGGCGAATACTTGGTGGTACTTTATAGATGTATTGCTCATTCACTCCAGACATTTCTGGAAGAACCACTCCTTCAACCATTTCATTCAATTCATCCGTCAGTCCCTCCATTATCTAAAAACATCATAAATTCAAAATCGGTTAGTTTATCGGCTATTCTCTACTTTTTAACCACTAAAGTTTAAAATATCAGATTCTATTATTTTATTATTTTCGATTAGTCTCTACGGTTATGTTTTTTTTTTTTGAAGGAGTCTCTACGGTTATGTTACATATAGTTACATATATAATATGATATCTGATATATTAAAACAAGGGAAATTCTTGTTTATCTATCAATAAAAGGTGGGTAGTATTACTCATGTTTTGTTGCTTCAATCAAAACAATGTATTTATATAACATTAAAAATAATAGAAAACAAAAAAATAACTTTGATTGGTGTCGACTACCCAAGTTGATATCTTAAAACAATAGTCCTGTTTAAATATTTACGATTTAAATTATATTATATTTGTTGCTTTTATTAAACAAGTCAGGCCTATAAAGCTACTTGGTGAAGTTATCCAATAAGATATAAGAAACAAGTTATAAATAAATCATTTACAGAGTTGAAAGAAAAAAGAAGAATGTATACTAATAAAAAAGTGGAACCTGAATGTTGAAATAGTGAAGTTTAATCTTCAGTAGTTTTGGTACAGATCTCAACTCCGCTCTCTCAGTGTTGCTTTTGCATTGGTTTCTGACGTTTGGTCTTGCTTTATATTCTCACGTTCCATAAAATGGCTGTGATATTTTCCAAGGCTGTAATTTTATTTGTGGCTATGAGTTAACCAATCAATAAAACCACATCTTAATTTGTGGCTATGAGTTAACCAATCAATAAAACCACATCTCCCTTATCAATCTTCTTGAGCAGCTGCATGAGTCATTCCTTCCTCCTCAATATTGCTTTCATCTTCATCTTAAAACCACACCAAAAGAACACATAAACACACAATAATTTCAAATTTGGTTAAATTACATTACCAAACCACATAAACACAATGCAATAAAAATAAATGGATATGTCATTTCACTAACTTAAACTCACATATTCACATGATTAAAGGGAGAAATTAATAAAAATAGACAGATTAACTCATGTAATTGCTGTGTTCAGGTAATTGCTGGAATTGATGTGGCAGTGAGATCAATGAAAGTAGGTGGTATTCGTAGAGTCATCATACCTCCATCACTTGGGTATCAGAACACATCACAGGAACCTATCCCGCCTAATGCAAGAATCCTTTTATGATCCATAATTACACAGTAACTTTTGATTGATTTTTATGCATATATACAATATACATTATCTAAATTGATAGGTTTTTCATCACAAACACACACGCACACACATAGATATTCTTTCTGCCCATGTACCAGCATTTATCAATTTGTGAATTGCAGGATAGTATTAATGAAATTTATACTAGTAGGTGAGGGTGTATGATTCATTTTAGGAGTATGGCCTAATTTTGAGTTCTGATCAATGTACCTTAATTGAAATCAATGCAACATGAATTGAACAGTGCACAATGGCTTAAAAAACATAGAATCTACTGCAATATAACAGAAAGCAATGAACATTTTAAGCAAGAGACCTAAAATCCATAAAAAATCTCATCACTGCCAGAGTTAACAAATCAGTCTTATTTCTATATCATTTTTCAGAAACCACATATATTTTTCAGAAAATTTCCAAAAGGGAACCAACACTAATTTGATTTTAGAGAAAGTATTATTACCAGTAATATTTTCTGAAAATCCATGCTCAAGACACAAAGTCAAGAGACTTCCCTGCTCAAAGCACAAAGCTAAGAGACTTCTAATTGCTCAATACACAAAGTAAAGAGACTTCCAATGCTCAAGACACAAAGTCAAGAGACTTCCCTGCTCAAAGCACAAAGCTAAGAGACTTCTAATTGCTCAATACACAAAGTAAAGAGACTTCCAATGCTCAAGACACAAAGTCAAGAGACTTCCCTGCTCAAAGCACAAAGCTAAGAGACTTCTAATTGCTCAATACACAAAGTAAAGAGACTTCTGGTTGCTCAGCACGCAGGCTAAGACTTTGGGTATCAAACTGATTTTACAACAGAAAATAAGTTTGTGTTGAACACTTGATCAAATATCAGAGGTGTTCACAAAATACAACTCAGTTAAGACTCTAACACTTAAGGAATTCTAAGATAAACAAATTGTAAGAATTCCTAAGTTGTTTTGTGACAGATACGAAAAACAGAGTATAAGCTTGCTGGTTTTTGCAGTGTAGTTTTTTCGTACAGAGTCTTTTTTAACTTCTTCAAATCTTCAGTCTTTTATAGAGGGTAAAAGAGCTGTTGAGATTTGCCAGAAATTCAGCAAAGAGCCGTTGCAAAGAGAGGCTAGGTCCAGCTGAGTTTGTGTGCGTAAGTTGCAGAAAACAGAGCACACAAAGTTTGAATTCATTCCTTAAAACCTTGAGAATGTTTCTTTGAAGGAGGCAACAATTCCATTTAGCTGTTCTGACATTGCAGGCTTTACTGTTGACAGAGACAGCTGCTTTTCCTTAAAGAACTCAGACTTCAGAAGCTTCTTCAGGAACAGTACTTCAGAAGCAGGTCTTCAGACTCAGCCTTCAGAAGCACTGTTCATCAGACGCACTTCTTCAGACGTTGACTTTTGTTGACCTTCAGACTCAGCCTTCAGACGTTGACTTCTGTTGACCTTCAGACTCAGCCTTCAGAAGCACCCTTCAGACGCAGTCATCAGACTATGCCTTCAGAAGCACCCTTCAGACGCAGTCTTCAGAAGCTGCTTCAGACCCAGTTTTGCTTCATGCTTGCAACAAAGGCTTCTATGCTTTCCTTCTTGCTCTTAGCTTGTTCTTCCATAACCAGTATTAATTACTAAACATTAAGAACATGGTTTCTGCACACTTAGAACAAAGCATTAGCAATACCAATTTTCTTTTTAACACTTTGTTATCATCAAAACCCAAAAGAGAGTTGTTCATACATTTTGTTCCAACAATCTCCCCCTTTTTGATGATGACAAACACAAGTATTAATAGAAAATTGTTGTTAATTTAATTAACAAGTTGACTACAGGGTGTGAGGTTTGCAAGCTCCCCCTGAATCTGATCCAGTTTAATTAAATTCAGTTTAAATCAAAACAAGTGAAAATTTCAGAATTGTTGTTAACTTTAATTAACAAGTTGACTTCAGGATGAGGTTTGCAAGCTCCCCCTAGGTCTGATAATCCTCAAGGTGAGGTTTGCAAGCTCCCCTTGATTCTTATCCATGTTAATTAAATTCAACTTAAAACAATAAGGTGAAATTTTCACTCAGAATTATAAATAACAAGCTGACTTCAGGTTATGAAGTTTGTAAGCTCTCCCCCTAAGTCTGATAATCCACAGGATGAGTTTTGTAAGCTCCCTGAGTCTTATCCAAGTTATTTAAATTCATTTCAACTCACTAAGAGTAATTTATCTCACAGAATTTAATGCAGAGGCTAAGAGATAATAGACAGTTCTCATAAGTTAATTAACTGACAGAAATTAACTTATATTCTGACTGGCTCAGAGCCTAAATGCTTGTTTACTTTTACTCCCCTCATAAGTTAATTAACTGACAGAATTTAACTTAATTCTGAGCTCAGGAGCCTTAATACTGTTTACTTCTACTCCCCCTTTTGTCATCAACAAAAAGAAAATTTTCAGAATTTTAAGAGAGTTTGAAAACATGTGAGATAAAAATGCAATCATATAGGTAATCAAGCAGCAAAGATAAGCATTAGAGCAAGCTTGATCATACATGAAGTATATAACATTGCATTTGAAAATCAGAGAATGCTGTTCAGAACATAAAAGATTGTTCAGAGCATTCTAATCAGACACAACCTGTTCAGAATTGTTCAGTACCACTTAACTGGTTTTAGAAAACTGAAAACAGATCATTTTGTTCAGAGCATTTTTGTTCAGTACATTCTGTTTAGTATCACTGAACTATTTTAGACAAAATTGTTCAGATCATATACCAACTGAAGGTTTTAGCACAACTGAACTCTTTTCAGAAAACTTAAAAAATATTACATTTAGCTCAGTGTTTCTGAACCTTTTCAGACAGAACTGTTCAGAGTTTTTTAAATAAGTTTGAAAAACTGAACCTGTCTGATACCAAAGTGAGACTCATATTTTCAAAAGGCTTTGTTTAATAAACCAGTTTGTACAAAAAGGTTTGTAAAGCTGAACATGTCTGATGTCAATTTGAGCAATTTTGATGAAAAAATGTGTCTGTGTTTTTGTTAAAAACATTTCAGAACTGAAAACAGAAAAACACATTTGCATATTGATGACTTTGGGAGGGACAAAGTGTAACTTTCAAAGCTTAATTCATCATTGCCCATCTGTTATTACTTATCAGATTCTGACCAAGTGTTGAACAACAGTTCAGATTCATTCTCATTAGTGGGTCATGTGAAAAATGTCCACTTATAATGAGTTAATCAGAAATCAAAAATTCTGATTCTGAAACTCAGACTCTGATGTCCTCAGAAGCTGAACTTTTTGCAGACTCTCAAAGTGAGTGTCTGTTAAGTATTAGCTTCTGATGAACTCAGATTCTCAGTTTCTTATTCAGAGTCAAGCAAATTTTTCAAAGATATGAAATGCATTGTTCAGATTCTTTTTAATAAGTTTAAATCTATTTTCTGAACAAAATCTCTTAATAAAATGATGTTTAAGTTCAAAAATGCTTGGCTCTTGAATGTAGAATTGGAATTTTTAGACATACAGATTATAGCAATGTTATCACAAAGAAGGTTATGTTGTTTTCATGAATCTGATAGTTTCCCAACTCATGTAGAATCTATTAAGAATAACTGAGAACAAAATATACCTCAGTAGAGCTTCTGATTTACCTCTCCTTGTTCATTTAGTTTGTTGTTGAACAACCATTTTTGTTCCAACAATGTTCTTGATTGGCTTTAGGAGAAATGTCAGATTTTGAGAGGCTTTTCAGCTTTGGACATTCTTCAGACTCATGTTCTGGTTCAGGTTCTGGTTCAGGTTCTGAAGTGTCCTCTGAGAGCTGAATCTCAGTACCAGTGATCAAGTCTTTGTGGTTTCCTCCAGATCCCACAGTTCCTCCCTCTTTCATGATCAGGGTTTGGAACATAGACTTGTCTTCTGTCATGTATTGCTAGCAACCATTGCCCAGGTACCAGAATTTCTCCTTTTCTTTGGCTGTTCAGCATATTTGCAACATAAACAATCTCAGACCTAGGTGTGCGCTCTCGTTAAAAACGCGCAAGCCTCGAGCGTTCGCAAACGCTAGCAAGGCTGTTGTGAAGTCGCCACCAAAGTTTTTGTTTAAAGGGAACGTTGATAAACCCTTGAGTTTTTTATTTTTGAAGGGAAACGATAATAAAACCATTGACGATGAGGAAAGGATGGTCATCGCAACCATTATCGGGTTCGGGAGTCGATTACGCAAGGGGAAGGTATTAGCACCCCCTCACGTTCGTTGTACTCAACGTGAACCTCCTAGTTAACTAAGGCTAGAATGTTTTCAAAGTTTTGCTTGCATGCTTGAATATAAATAAAGATAATAAAGATGAAAGGGGGAAAAGTTTGTTTTTTATTATTGTGCTTGACAAGATGATGATCTTGCTCCTACGTATCTCCTGGTGCGATGGAGAATTCAAAGCTACGTAGTTCTTTGGTAGAAAAACGTATATGTTGGTTGTTTTTAATGAACGATGTTTTAACCGTATTCTTACGATCAAACGTAGCTTGTATGCTCGCGCATGGGAGGCTTAAGCGTTTGTTTAAAATCACGCTAGAAATGTTAAAAGCATGTTCGTTAGGGTAAAAGGGTTCGAATTGGCCGTGAGGGGACCAAAAAGATTAAAATGACTCAACCGAGTCGGGAAAGGCTCGATTGATCCGACGGGATCAAGAAAAGGTTCAATGGACTACCCCGAGTCGAACATTGACCAAAGTGACTCAACCGAGTCGAAAAAGGGTTCGATTGATCCAACGGGATCAAGAAAGGTTCAATGGACTCAACCGAGTCGAGCATTGACCAAAGTGACTCAACCGAGTCGAAAAAGGGTTCGATTGATCCAACGGGATCAAGAAAAGTTCAATGGACTCAACCGAGTCGAGCATTGACCAAAGTGACTCAACCGAGTCGAAAAAATTGAATCAAATGGTCACGGGGGACCAAAGGGTTCAAATTGACCACAAAGGGCCAAGAATTGGGTTGGTGTGGTTGGATGCGTTGAAAAAATAGAATGACGATTGTCCGAACGACGAGACATACGTCACACATTCGTTCAATCGGGGAAATGGAGAGACATACGTCAAACCACCCCTTTTTCATTCAAGTTTTGTTCGAATTTTAAGAAATCCCAAAGTTTATCAAAACACTTGGTTTAAAACGCATATGAAAAGGTTTTAATGTTCAAATTAGTTGTTGCAACCTATGAACAAGTTTGCCTTGTTTATGTGCATGAAAATGAGCAAGTTTTGCACCAATTTGTGAAAAAAACGCACAAGTTCGGCTCAAGTTTGAAAAAGGTTTTGAAAAGTGAACAAGTTCGGCTTAAGTTCACGTTTTGATTGAAAATCATGAACAAGGTTTTTGTTCAAGTTTAGTTTTGAAAATGATGAACTTAGCTTATTGCTCAAGTTTGATTTTGAAAGTTTATGAACGTAACTTGTTTCGCAAGTTATTCAAAAAGTGTTGCTCAAACTTGTGAATCTTTCAATATTATGCAAAATTCTTGATATGGTTTGAATAAAATGAGTTTCAATCCTCTTAGGTTCTGAGTTTTTGGGCTAGAACCTCAAAAATTGGCTTTTTAGGAGCCTAAACTCAGATTCTGAGTTCTGTCATGGTCGCACTGCAACCAGAGCTTCGCACTGCGAAATTTTGAGTTCAGAAGCTGCTTCTGAACTGCTGTTCAGAAGCAACTTCTGAACAATCTTAGAACCTTTGGAGGAGTGAAAAGCTTTTGAAATCAGCAATAAAAGGAGTGCAACAACTTAGTTTAAATGTTTTGCAAACCTTGGGATTTCTTTGAAATTCAAAAGGGGTTTTTTTAGAGCAAAATGAATTTAAACAAAACAAGTGATGCAAGCAACAAATCTAAATGAAAGATGAAGATTTCAGAACACTTACAGAACTCCTAGCAATGCTCTTGTTGCAAGGAAATGGAAAGGACTTGAATGGTTGAAGTTTTGCAAAGTTGGGATGTTGGGGGTTTGAAGGACAATAACACTAGTGTTTGAAGGTGAGAAAAACACACACACACACACAAGAAGGGGGGGTTGAATTGTGTGACTCAAAAACTTGTTCTTTTCTTTTCAAAAACTTATCACAAGTTCAGAACCAGGTTCTGAACTGTTATCAGAAGTATATGCAGCGGATTAACAAGTTAAAAGAGAAGGGAAGAGAGACACACAGAAGTTTATACTGGTTCCTTCTCAATGTGAGAAGTAGTCCAGTCCCCTTGTTTTCCAACAAGAGAGTTTCACTATAATCTGAAGATTACACTTTGCTCAACCACAAAGGAAGAGACTTCCAGTTGCTCAATCACAAAGAAAGAGGCTTCTATGCTCAACCACCAAGGAAGAGGCTTCCAATGCTCAAGACACTAAGTCAAGAGACTTCTCAATGCTCAAGACACTAAGTCAAGAGGCTTCTGACTCAGACCACAAAGGAATGAGGTTACAAATGCTCAGTATACAGACTGAGACTTTAAGGACCAAACTGGTTTACAAGTAAAGTAGTTTGGGTTGAACACTTGATAAAATATCAGAGGTGTTCTCTTAATACAACACAGGTTAAGACTCTTAACCTTAAGAAATTCTAAGTTACAAAACTAAAGAATTTCTAAGAGATTTGAACTAGACAGTTTTACAGCAGAAAACAGAGCACAGGTTCAACAATGTAGTTTCAAGAGTCTTTTTCTAATTTCTTCTTCAAATCTTCTTCCTTTTATAGATGAAATATAGCTGTTGAAGATTTGCTTGAATTGAGGAAAGAGCCGTTGCAATTTGTACTAGGATAGACTGAAAATGTGTGCTAAGCTTTTTGCAAAAACCAGAGCAGCAGCCATTTTTGAACTTGCCTACCTTAAAAGCTGGGGAATGTCTGGGTCAGGGAGACAACTGTTCCATTGGGTTGTTCTGACACATCCAGGCATTAAATGCGCACAGTACTGGTCACTATCCAAGCCACATCAGCTTCAGAAGCTTCTCTGTGTGAACAGTGCATCAGAAGCACTGAACATCAGAAGCTGGCTTCAGGATCAGAAGCTGGTCTTCAGACGTTGACTCTGCGTTGACTTCTTCAGAAGCACTTAGACATCAGAAGCTGCCTTCAGACTCAGAAGCTGCACTTCAGGAGCACCACTTCAGGACCACTTCAGAAGCACCCAGTTCAGGAGCACTACTTCAGGAGCACTTCTTCAGACCCAGTTTCCTTCTATCTTTGCAACATTGCTTCTTGCTTTCCTTCCTTGCTCTTAGCTTGTTCTTTCATAACCATTATTAGTTTCCAATCAATAAACACCTGGTTCTGAGATCACTTAAACAAAGCATTAGCAAATAACCAATTTTCTATTTGACACTTTGTTATCATCAAAACCATAAAGAGAGATATGTTTACACATAAATGTTTCAACAATCTCCCCTTATTTCATAAGAGACTTGTTAAACACATTTTGTTCCAACAATCTCCCCCTTTTTGATGATGACAAACATAAGTATTAAATCAGAAAATTGTTGTTAACTTAATTAACAAGTTAACTGCAGGGTGTGAGGTTTGTAAGCTCCCCCTGAGTTTGATCCAAGTTAATTAAGTTCAGTTTAAATCACAAATGTGAAAATTTCAGATTTGTTGTTAAGTTTAATTAACAATCTGACTTCAGGAGAGGTTTGTAAGCTCCCCCTAGGTCTGACAGTCCTCAAGGTTAGGTTTGTAAGCTCCCCTTGATTCTTATCCATGTTAATTAAGCTCAACTTAAAACAATTAAATGAAATTATCACTCAGAATTCAAAATGACTTGTTGACTTTAGGTTCTGAGGTTTGTAAGCTCTCCCCCTAAGTCTGATAATCCACAGGATGAGTTTTGTAAGCTCCCTGAGTCTTATCCAAGTTATTTTAAATTCAGTTTACTCACTAAGAGTAATGTATCTCACAGAATGGTATCAGAGCCAGACTTTCAAATTAGAGGCTAAGAGTTAAAAAGCAGTTCTCATAAGTTAGATTCAATCAGTA
Source organism: Medicago ruthenica (assembly GCA_018208015.1). Taxonomy (NCBI): domain Eukaryota; kingdom Viridiplantae; phylum Streptophyta; class Magnoliopsida; order Fabales; family Fabaceae; genus Medicago; species Medicago ruthenica. Next base: position 32,413,400 of record CM031372.1, on the reverse strand, counting down.
TCAGAGCTTTAACTGAGTTTTAACTTATGTTCAGAGCCTCAGGCTTTAATACCTTTTACTTCCCTTTCATAAGTTAATATACTGACAGAATTTAACTTATTTTTGAGCTCAGGTGTGCTTTAATACTTGTTTTACTTTCTCCCCCTTTTGTCATCAACAAAAAGTTTTAAAATAAGGTATCAGAGTGTGAAAACAAGTGTATCAGAGCATTTTAATCTCCCCCTTTTTAAAAGAGTTTGAAAACATTTCAAAAAGGTTCAGAGCATAGAGGAGGGGTTTGAAAAGTTTGTGAGACATTTATGCAATCATATGGATTATCAAGCAGCAAAGATAGTCATCAGAGCATACTTGATGTTCAATGAGTATATGACTTGCATTAAAAATAGAATGTTGTTCAAAAGCAGAAAGAATTTAGAGCTTCTGATAAGATCATTCTGTGTTCAGACATGACTTGTTCAGTATGTTTTGTGCAGTATCAGAGCAAAACAACCAAAATGTGTTCAGTATCAGAGCAAAACATACAAGAAGGTATCAGAGCAGATCTGAGCTGATTTAAAGAAAATAGTTCAGATCATAGACCAACTGATAGGTTATATCAGAGCTTGATACCAATTTAGGATTTTATCTCAGAGTCTGATACCAAAATACAGTTTTAATACAGCTGAACTTGTATCAGAACCTGATACCAAAAATATGAAGGTTTATCTCCAGAGTCTGATACCAATTTAAAATATTTCTAAAAACTGAACATGTCTGAGACACTATGAGCATTTGAAAATGTGTCTGTGCTTAACAGTTTGAAAACAGACTGATACTAACTGAAAATTGTTTGTCAAGCAATTTTAACAAGGAATATCAGAGCAGAAAATCACATTTTTAAATTGATGACTTTGGGAGGATTAAAGTATAAACTTTCAAAGCTTTAATCATCATTGCCCTTAGTTATACTTATCAGATTCTGACCAACATTAGATTCCTATCAGATTCAGAAGTCAGAAAATCCAGGTTCTGATCCTTCAGACTCTGAAGTTTTTCAGGCTTAACTTTATTCAAACTCTCAGAAGGTGAGTGTTTGATAATTCTTAGCTTATGATAAACTCAGAATCAAGGATTTCATTCAGATTCAAGCACATTTTCAAGAGATAAAGTGCATGTTCAGATTCTTTTTAATAAAATTGAATCTATCTTCTGTTAGGGGTTTTGTGAATATGTCAGCCCATTGATGATCAGCATCAATGAACTGAATATCTAAAACACCCTTCTGAACATAATCTCTTATAAAATGATGTTTTATTTCTATGTGCTTGGCTCTAGAATGCAGAATTGGATTTTTAGACAGACATATAGCAGCAGTATTATCACAATAAATAGGAATATTGTCTGCATGAATCTGATAATCCTCTAATTGATGTTTCATCCAGAGCAGTTGTGTGCTACAACTTGCAGCTGAGATGTATTCTGCTTCTGCTGTTGACAAAGCAATGGTTGCTTGTCTCTTGCTGGCCCAGGATATCAGATTCTCACCAAGAAACTGACAGTTTCCACTGGTGGATTTTCTTTCAATCCTGTCCCCAGCATAGTCAGCATCACAGAATCCAACTAGCTTGTAATTTAGAGATTTCTTATACAGAAGTCCCAAATTAGTTGTTCCTTTCAGATACCTAAAGATTCTCTTGACAGCAGTCATATGAGATTCTCTAGGATCTGACTGGAATCTAGCACACAGACATACACTAAATAAAATATCTGGCCTAGAAGCAGTTAAGTATAGGAGAGAACCTATCATACCTCTGTACAGCTTCTGATCTACTTTAGTGCCATTGTCCTCTTTGCTTAAAGTGCAGGTGGGATGCATATGTGTTGTCATCAGCTTGCAATCATCCAACTGGAACTTCTTCAGAAGCTCCTTGGTGTATTTTGACTGATGAACATAAACACCATCTTTGCATTGGTTGATTTGAATTCCCAAGAAGAATTTCAGCTTACCCATCATACTCATTTCAAATTCATCCTGCATTAACTTTGAAAATTCCTTGCAAAGGGAGGCGTTAGTAGAACCAAATATGATATCATCAACATATATTTGTACAATTAAGATTTCTTTCTTAACAGTTTTCCTGAAAAGTGTGTTATCAACTTGACCTCTTACAAAATTATTTTTAATTAAGAAGTTGCTTAGCCTTTCATACCAAGCTCTGGGAGCTTGTTTCAGACCATACAAAGACTTCTTAAGTTTAAAAACATGATTTGGATATTTAACATCTTTAAAACCAGGAGGTTGTTTTACATACACTTCTTCAGAAATTACACCATTTAAGAAGGCACTCTTAACATCCATTTGATACAAGATGATATCATGATTAACAGCATAAGAAAGAAGTAACCTGATTGCTTCCAGTCTTGCTACTGGAGCAAAAGTTTCTGTGTAGTCTATTCCTTCTTGCTGGCTGTACCCTTGAGCTACTAATCTAGCCTTGTTTCTGATCACTTCTCCTTGTTCATTGAGCTTGTTCCTGAACACCCATTTTGTTCCAATGATGTTCTTCTGATCAGGTTTTGCAACAAGATCCCATACATCATTCCTTTGAAATTGGTTCAGCTCTTCTTGCATTGCTACAATCCAACCATCATCAGCAAGTGCTTCATCAGCAGTTGTAGGCTCAATCATGGATAGCAGGCCAAGCATAGACTCATTCTGAGTGAATGCTGATCTAGTCTTTATTGGACTGCTCTTGTTTCCCATGATCAACTCCTCAGGATGTGAAGACTTGTACTTGAATGAGGTTCTGGGTGGATTAGCTTCTGAAGAACCATTAGGGATGTGTTCAGAACCATGCTGGTCTTGGTTTGCTTCAGGAGTAGCATCATTCTCAGAGAGTTTCTCAGAGTCTTCATTGTTTTCAGCTTCTGAACCTTCATCAGAACCTGAACTGGGTTCAGCTTCTGAAGGTTCTTCTGAGATTCTTACATCTGCAAAACTCTCAACCAGCTCTGGTATTTCACTACCAGGCTTCTTATCATCAAACCTAATATGTATAGCTTCTTCAACAACATGTGTTTCAGAATTATACACCCTGTATGCCTTAGATCTCTCTGAGTATCCTAAAAAGGTACCCTTTTGAGCCTTGGCATCAAATTTCTTTAGGTAGATTTTATTGTTCAGTATGTAACATGTACAACCAAACTGATGAAAATAAGAAATACTTGGTTTTCTTCCTTTAAACAGTTCATATGATGTTTTATTCAGAATAGGTCTGATATAGATCCTGTTCTGAATATAACATGCTGTGTTTACAGCTTCTGCCCAAAAGTACTTAGCAATTTTAGATTCATGGATCATGGTTCTGGCCATTTCTTGTAAAGACCTGTTCTTTCTCTCTACAACTCCATTTTGTTGTGGAGTTCTAGGAGATGAGAACTCATGGAGAATTCCATGGTCTTCACAAAAGTTTTCAAAAGGTTCATTTTCAAATTCCCCACCATGATCACTTCTGATTTTTAAAATTTTCAAATCAGTTTCAGTTTGTACTTGTTTGCAGAATTTGAAAAACACATCATATGTTTCATTTTTGGTTCTGAGGAATTTAACCCAAGTCCACCTACTATAATCATCAACAATCACAAGTCCATACTTCTTCCCATTGATTGAAGCTGTTCCAACAGGACCAAACAAATCAATGTGAAGGAGTTCTAGAGGTTTAGAGGTGGAAACAATGTTCTTAGCTTTAAAAGAGGTTTTAGAAAATTTTCCAATTTGGCATTCTGAACACAGAGCATCTGAGTGATAATCAATGTTGGGTAAGCCTCTGACCAGCTGTAACTTGCTAAGCTTAGAGATGAGTCTCCAGTTAGCATGTCCCAGCCTTTTGTGCCAGACCCATTTCTCATCACTCACAGACAGAAGGCAAACTACCTTCTGCTGAACCAATTCAGAAAAGTTTATTTTGTAAACATTGTTTTTCCTGCTGCCTCTGAACACTACAGATTTATCTTTGTTACTGATTACAATACATGTGTTCTTATTAAACAGGACTTCATAATTACTATCACATAATTGACTTATGCTAAGTAAATTATGTCTGAGTCCATCTACCAGCCAAACATTATCAATGTACAGGGAAGAATTACCTATCTTACCAGTACCAATGATCTTTCCTTTCTGACTTCCTCCAAACCCCACAGTTCCTCCCTCTTTCAGAGTTAGGGTTTGGAACATAGATTTGTCCCCTGTCATATGATGCGAGCATCCACTGTCCAGGTACCAGGACCTTTCCTTTTCTTTGGATGTTAAGCATATCTGCAATTGAAATTATCTCAGACTTAGGTACCCAGATTTTCATGGGTCCTTTGGGGTTAGTCCTGAAAGGTTTTGGCTTCTTGTGTCTGAAGTTATGATATTCAGACTTGTTCTGATACTTAGGATATAAATCCTTATATCTTGAATAAGTCTGAGTTTCAGAACCTGAGTACTTCAGAACCTGAGTTCTCAAAGGTTTGGACTCAGATTTCTTCAGAACCTGAGACTTGAAGGTCTTTGGTTCTGATGTGTTTAGAGTCTGAACCATTGAGTACTTTGGTTCTGATCTCTTCAGAATTCTAACTCTGCTAGCTTCAGGCACAAGGCAAGCTTCAGATTTACCTTTCTTAAAACACTCAGAAGCAGAAAACTGATTGGTTTGCTTTTGCTTGCTCTGCTTAACATTCTGAGAATGAAAATGTTTTACATTGACTGGTTTAACAGATTTTGAAGTTTTAATAAACTCAGTCTTTGAAAAATTTGAATTTGAATTATTCAGATTCTGAGACTTACTAGTTCCAGGTTCTGAACACTTCAGATTCTGAACATTATCAGGTTCAGAGTCTGATTTCCTCTTACTCTTAGGCTTGGGACCTTTTGGCTTAGATTTAGGCAAGGTTTTAACATCTGCCTTAATCTTACCCTTAGGTTCAGAAGCTTCAGAGTCTAAGTTGTTCAGAACTTCAGACTTAGTCTCAGATTCTGACATTTTCAACTTCTCAGAGCTATCAGAAGCAGGCACAAAGCATATACCATTGCCTTTTAAAATATCTTCAGAACATGAAGGTGAGTTTAATTCATTTGAAGGTTTAAATGAATCATAACCAATGCCTTCACCTTTGTTTCTGATCATATTATACATCATAGAGGCAATTTTAGTTCTATTGAATCCAGTTAACATGAAATCCTGAAGAGCTATTTCCTGTTCATTAGGAACCTCTTCAGATTTCTTATGAGTCTCTTTTCTGAGTTCTTCAACTTCTTCATCATATTCAAAAATTTGATTCTGAAGTTTAAGATTTTCCTCAGACAGCAAGTTAGTTTGATTTTTCAAAGATTTAATTTCTTTTAACTTGCTTTTAAGATGACTCATAAGATCATTAACTGTTTCAATCAATTCAGATCTACAGAGTTCAGAGTATACCTCATCTTCTTCATCAGAATCTGAGCATGATTCTGCATCAGAAGATGCAGTTGCCATCAGGGCCAGGTTTGCTTCTTCCTCATCAGATTCTGATTCATTGTCCAGATCATCCCATGTTGCCATGAGACTCTTTTTAAGCTTGTTTCTGAAACTGCTGGATTTTGAGCTGGACTTCTTTGCTTTCTCTTTGGACTTTTCCTTCTGAAGATCAGGACAGTCAGCAATGAAGTGCCCAGGCTTCTTGCAGTTGTAACAGCTTTCCTTCTGAATATCCCTCTTTGAACCAGAACTAGATCCTCTAAAGTTACTGCTTCTGTTAGAGAATTTTTTCTTTCTATTCATCAGATACTGAAGTCTTTTAGAAAGCATTGCAAGCTCATCAGCATCTGAATCTTCATCAGAATTTCCCTCAGGAAACTTTTCTTCAGATTCAATAGCTTTCAAAGCTTTAGCAGGCTTTCTTTTAGACTTCAGAGCTAATGTTTTTGGTTCTTTAACAGACTCATCCTCATTGAGTCCCAGTTCATGCACTTTGAGGGAGCTTATCAAATCCTCAATACTTAAAGTATTCAGATCCTTAGCTTCCTCAATAGCAGTCACTTTAGGTCTCCATTTGGATGGCAGACTTCTTAAGAGTTTGTTCACATGATCAGCTGTGGTATAACTCTTCTTCAGAATCTGAAGTCCAGAAACCAGAGTCTGAAATCTTGAGAACATAGTCTCAATATTTTCATCCTCTTTCATTCTGAACAGTTCATATTGCTGAACAAGAATGTTTGCCTTAGCTTCTCTAACCTTCTTATTACCTTCATAGTTAGAGCAGAGGGATGTGAATATGGCTTTAGCAGTTGACTTGTCACTCAGCTTCTGATACTCTGAGTGAGGTAATGAATCCACAATAATGCCTCTGACATTATGGTGCTTTCTATTAATCTTCCTCTCAGCATCACTCAGAGTTCTTCTGTTGACAGCAACACCTTCTTCATCAACTGGAATGGTGATTCCATCTTCAATGATGTCCCATAATGAATCATCAATTCCAATAATATGACTATACATTTTACTCTTCCACCAAGAGAATTTTTCTGGGTCACCAGTAAACATAGGAGGTTTATTGTGTGACCTAGACTTCTTTTCTTCAGTACCATAGTCATATTGTACATTTCTTTGATTTCTGGGAGAGGGTGGAGGTGAACCACTAGTTGAGGTCATGTTTTTCTTAGGATCAAGACTGACACACTGTTAAGTGTTACTATCAGAACCGGAGCTCTGATACCAACTGAAGGTGAGAAAAACACACACACACACACAAGAAGGGTGGGTTGAATTGTGTGACTCAAAAACTTGTTCTTTTCTTTTCAAAAACTTATCACAAGTTCAGAACCAGGTTCTGAACTGTTATCAGAAGTATATGCAGCGGATTAACAAGTTAAAAGAGAAGGGAAGAGAGACACACAGAAGTTTATATTGGTTCCTTCTCAATGTGAGAAGTAGTCCAGTCCCCTTGTTTTCCAACAAGAGAGTTTCACTATAATCAGAAGATTACACTTTGCTCAACCACAAAGGAAGAGACTTCCAGTTGCTCAATCACAAAGAAAGAGGCTTCTATGCTCAACCACCAAGGAAGAGGCTTCCAATGCTCAAGACACTAAGTCAAGAGACTTCTCAATGCTCAAGACACTAAGTCAAGAGGCTTCTGACTCAGACCACAAAGGAATGAGGTTACAAATGCTCAGTATACAGACTGAGACTTTAAGGACCAAACTGGTTTACAAGTAAAGTAGTTTGGGTTGAACACTTGATAAAATATCAGAGGTGTTCTCTTAATACAACACAGGTTAAGACTCTTAACCTTAAGAAATTCTAAGTTACAAAACTAAAGAATTTCTAAGAGATTTGAACTAGACAGTTTTACAGCAGAAAACAGAGCACAGGTTCAGCAATGTAGTTTCAAGAGTCTTTTTCTAATTTCTTCTTCAAATCTTCTTCCTTTTATAGATGAAATATAGCTGTTGAAGATTTGCTTGAATTGAGGAAAGAGTCGTTGCAATTTGTACTAGGATAGACTGAAAATGTGTGCTAAGCTTTTTGCAAAAACCAGAGCAGCAGCCATTTTTGAACTTGCCTACCTTAAAAGCTGGGGAATGTCTGGGTCAGAGAGACACTGTTCCATTGGGTTGTTCTGACACATCCAGACATTAAATGCGCACAGTATTGGTCACTATCCAAGCCACATCAGCTTCAGAAGCTTCTCTGTGTGAACAGTGCATCAGAAGCACTGAACATCAGAAGCTGGCTTCAGGATCAGAAGCTGGTCTTCAGACGTTGACTCTGCGTTGACTTCTTCAGAAGCACTCAGACATCAGAAGCTGCCTTCAGACTCAGAAGCTGCACTTCAGGAGCACCACTTCAGGACCACTTCAGAAGCACCCAGTTCAGGAGCACTACTTCAGGAGCACTTCTTCAGACCCATTTTCCTTCTATCTTTGCAACATTGCTTCTTGCTTTCCTTCCTTGCTCTTAGCTTGTTCTTTCATAACCATTATTAGTTTCCAATCAATAAACATCTGGTTCTGAGATCACTTAAACAAAGCATTAGCAAATAACCAATTTTCTATTTGACACTTTGTTATCATCAAAACCATAAAGAGAGATATGTTTACACATAAATGTTTCAACAATCTCCCCTTATTTCATAAGAGACTTGTTAAACACATTTTGTTCCAACAGTGTTTGGCTACTATCTCTCACTCTTTGTATGGTGCTTTGAAGGTTTGAATGCTGTGTATTTAGTGCTGTTTCAAGTGTTTTCAATTGTGTTCAATTGCTAGTAAGTCTCTCTTGAATCCTTATGCAAGGCATTGCTTTTATAGGCAAAAAACCAAATCCAATGTCATGATGAAAATCTCTAGAATCCAGCTGATTTGTGGGCTAGAAACCAGGCTATCTTGCTTTGCATTTAATGCAAAAGTGAAGAGGTGACCTTGCCTTGCTGCAATGGTCAAGACTTTGGCAAATCCAGCCATTAATGCAACTGATTTTGGATAGAAATGATGATGAAAAAGGGGAAAAACAGGGCTAGTTTGCACTTGGCTGTCCCTTGGGATTGGTCCTTGCAATCTTGAAGGTTAAGCAAGAAAAACGTGCACTGTGATGTGCAGAGGTTGGGGGAAACAAAAGGGAACATGGGGGAAACAAAAGGGAACATGTGGGCTGGTGTGAAAAGATTGTAGTAAATAATGAAAGTAAAAATATGCAAATGCAATGAATAAAAGTAAATGCAGGGTCACCTGGTTTGGCTACTGATGCATAAACTAAGAATAAAATAGATCGTCACCTAAACAGGTGATTAGATCCGACAAGGTAAAAGATCGTCACCTAAACAGGTGATTAGATCTGAGAAGGTAAAAGATCGTCACCTAAACAGGTGATTGGATCTGAAAAGGTAAAAGATCGTCACCTAAACAGGTGATTGGATCTGACAAGGTAAAAGATCGTCACCTAAACAGGTGATTAGATCTGACAAGTCGTAAAAGATCGTCACCTAAACAGGTGATTAGATCTGACAAGTCGTAAAAGATCGTCACCTAAACAGGTGATTAGATCTGACAAGATAAAAGATCGTCACCTAAACAGGTGATTGGATCTGACAAGGTAAAAGATCGTCACCTAAACAGGTGATTAGATCTGACAAGTCGTAAAAGATCGTCTCCTAAACAGGTGATTAGATCTGAGAAGGTAAAAGATCGTCACCTAAACAGGTGATTAGATCTGAGAAGGTAAAAGATCGTCAGCTGAACAGGTGATTGGATCTGACAAGGTAAAAGATCGTCACCTAAACAGGTGATTAGATCTGACAAGGTAAAAGATCGTCACCTAAACAGGTGATTGGATCTGACAAGATAAAAGATCGTCACCTAAACAGGTGATTGGATCTGACAAGGTAAAAGATCGTCACCTAAACAGGTGATTAGATCTGACAAGTCGTAAAAGATCGTCACCTAAACAGGTGATTAGATCTGAGAAGGTAAAAGATCGTCACCTAAACAGGTGATTAGATCTGAGAAGGTAAAAGATCGTCACCTAAACAGGTGATTGGATCTGACAAGGTAAAAGAACGTCACCTAAACAGGTGATTAGATCTGACAAGTCGTCGCCTGAATAGGTGCTTAGACTGAAAAGATAAAAAGATCGTCGCCTGAATAGGTGCTTAGATCTGACAAGTCGTCGCCTGAATAGTTGCTTAGACTGAAAAGATAAAAAGATCGTCGCCTGAATAGGTGCTTAGATCTGACAAGTCGTCGCCTGAATAGGTGCTTAGACTGAAAAGATAAAAAGATCGTCGCCTGAATAGGTGCTTAGATCTGACAAGTCGTCGCCGGAATAGGTGCTTAGACTGAAAAGATAAAAAGATCGTCGCCTGAATAGGTGCTTAGATCTGACAAGTCGTCGCCTGAATAGGTGCTTAGACTTATCTGGGGAAATAGAACATACCGCTGTGGGGATAATGTAATCGTCTCTAGGCGGGGCTAGTACTTAGATTGTTGAAAAGGAAAACATGATTGTATGATGCATGATATGCTTCATGTTGTCTTATGCAATATGGTATGATATGAGGTAGACTCAATCCGAATTTTTGTTTGGGAAAACTCAGCTGGGGCATCTTAATGGCCATGAGCAGGTCCATTTGAGAATGTGATAAATTGGGAAGAAAACCGCTGGGATTATTCTAGAAGAACTTACTGGGGAAGCTCTGAAATAGGTTCACTGGGGAACACTAGAGATGATTGATGGATGTTGGTGAATATGTGATACTCACTGGAGAATCCTGGTTGAGGATGCATGATATGAATATGAGATGCATGTATATGAATGATTTGATAATGCATGAATGAGTTTGATATGATGCATATATTATGTTGACATGTGGGATGACAGACGTCATGTTGGACGCTGGGGATTATGATTGGATGCCGAGCAAGGTCGGGCTTTGGTTGGTATTGTGTGTTTGTATGTGAGTAGGTGCCAAGCATGGTTGGGCTTTTACTTGGAATTTGTATTTGTGAGTGCCAATGATGATTGGGCTTTGGGGTTGTGACTCCACTGGGGAATGCCAATGAAAATTGGGCTTTTACTTGTGACTTGGGGATATAAGGACCATTTTTGGAAGCATGATCGATATTCAGCCTTGGTGGATGAAAAAGATGCATGGGGTGTGCTTTACTTGGGGAATTTAGATCGACTTGTATGACCGATAAACTTGATGAGACAAGATTAGACCGGTAAGATAAAAAGTGGACCGGTATTGCATTATAAACACTCGGTAATCTTCAAAGGGGATGATGTCACAGGGGATACATCCGAATATTGACGGGGCAAAGCCGCGATAATTGATGAAGAATAAATACCTCGTGTGGGATTGTTAATCCGCTGGGTAAATCGTGCTAATCCGCTGGGGAGAAGAACTGATGATTCCGCCGGGGATGCTTGTGCTTTGGTTGGCCAATCTTGCTTGAATCGTCCTTTCGGGCTTTCGATTCATTGGGGATATTCCCTTTTGATTCACTGATGACCCTGCTGGGGAAATCCTTTTAGCAATTGACCATGCCCGGCCTGCGAAGCTTATCCGTTCTATTGACAGATATTGATGCACGCTTTAAGTACTCACAGTTCAGAGAAAATGTGTTTGTTATTTATGCTGTTCAAAACAATAAAAGATTCCCAATAATTTTTTTTTGAAAAAGTTTTGTTTTAAGTACTATCATCAAAAAGAAGAGATGAATGAATAGAATAAAATGGGAAATTTTGACAAAAGTAAAAGACTTCGCTTGGGAAGAAATTTATTAATGGGGTGGTGGCCTGCCAAGGGCGTGGCTCATTGTGATCGTGCTTGGGAGCGCCAATGACAATTGGGCTTTTTGTAGGAAATTGTAGTTGTGATTGCCAATGCAAATTGGGCTTTTGTTGGAAATTTTGTTTGGGATGCCAATGAAAATTGGGCTTTATGGTGTGTCAATGAATATTGGGCTTTAGGTTTGCCAATGAATATTGGGCTTTTGGTTTGCCAATGAATATTGGGCTTTTGGTTTGCCAATGAATATTGGGCTTTTGGGTTGCCAATGAATATTGGGCTTTTGGTTTGTATGATTCACATGAGATTTGCACATGCAATTTTGATGCTCCCATTAATCCCAGATTGCACTAAAAATTTGAAACAATACCAAACACAAAATTTATATCGTACAGCTTAAGTAAAAAAATATGTTTACCAATGAACCGACCTAACACACATTTAAGCAAATGAATAAATTGAATATTAATTGTGGGGGTATTGAACACTCACCCAGCAAGTTTGCCAACATTCCGATCAAGTTATGTGTCTATCTAATCATCGTTTCTAAAAGCATAAAAGCATTGATCACAAGGTCTTTGAGGGTTGTAATTTGGCCTGGTTACAAAAGAAATGTCATATGTGGGGAAATTGAATTCAAAAGGTCAAGCTAGGGGAACATTCTTTCTAAATTACGTACTTCCTCTTTGTTCAATCACAACTCTTGGTGATTTACAATTATTTCTCTTTGATCTTGACAACTCTTTGATTTATCGATTTTTTTCTTTTTCTTTTTCTTGGTTTGCTTTTCTTTCTTTCTTTCTTTCTTTCTTTTTTTTGTTTTTGTTGTCAAGATCAATTACAAAATTCACCATCACTTGACTTTCACAAACTCCCCTTTTTTTTCAACTTAATCAAAGATGATACCCTAATCGAATGTTCCCCTTTTCTTTTGGCGAGGGACAATAATCATGATGGTTAAGGGTTCAAAAATGAAAGAAAAATATCAGAATTTCAAAAGTGATTTAACTATGAACTGAAATTTTTTACAAACTCCGGCAATTTCATTAAGCAATTGAGCTTATGAAAGTTGGCAGTTCATAGTTAACGATTCTGATTCATTAGGCTCAAAGGGTTGACAAATACTCACTTCTCACAGGGTGGGCTATTTGTGGTCAAGTGTTTTTACTCATATTCAAGAAATGCCTCGATCATGTCAGTGTTTTCGTACAATTTAAAACAACATTTAGATTTAACATAAAAAGATCGAGTTTAAACAAAAACGCCGGTCTCCTGCATATGTATAATGATTTTGAGGCCTCCTCACATTTCGGCTAGTTCTAAATGGTTCATAGGACAAACATATTAACAACGCAAATTCTCCTTTCAAGTTTAATCATAGAAAAACAGGAAACATGTATTTTAGCCTTGCGAAAATTAATCAAATTTATCATCACCATCCATCTGTGACTGAATCAATTAACTTTGGATCAATCCATTTTGAGAAGATTTGTCAATTTCAAATTACCAATGATCCATAGCAAAAATTTTTTACATTTAAGCATATTAAAATTTAACAGGCATTAATAATGATGATTCAAAAGCCAGATAATAAAGAGGAAGAGTACTCAATATAAATAGTAATAAAGCAGAGTACAAATACGAATACAAAGCATTAAACACAAGAAGTTCTGAAGAGTGCATGAGAAAATAAAATAAAATGCACAGCAAAAGCATAAAAAACATCAAAAAGGAGCCACTCAAGGAGTGAGAGCCTCGTCGTCCTCGGTGTCCTCATCCTCATCCTCCTCATCCTCATCCTCCTCATCCTCTCCATGGCCTCCGGCAGCTGTACCGCTACCTCCACCCTCTGAGTACTCAGGCCTATCCCCCGGCCAAGCTGCATGGGCTGCAAACATCTCCGATGTCGGTATCTGGAGTGCAGGATCTGCTGGCCTGCCCATCTGTATCTGGAGCCGGTACATGGAGTCATGCATCATGGTCATGCATCTATGGTTGGAAGCATTCTGCTCCCATGAGAACGTACAGGTATGGTGGCTCTGTGATGCAGGTGGGGGTCTGGGTCGTGGCTGCTGTGCCCTCGCTGCTCTCCTCCCCGTGCAATGTCTCGCAATGTAATCATCCGTGATAGGATTCTTAATCGTCTCAGAAACGTGTGGGGGGATCACTACACGCGCATCCCGGCAGAGACTCATAATCAGGCCCGGGAATGCGAGGGGGCACATCTTCTTGGCTGGAGGTTTTATGCCACTTTCTACCACTATTTTGAGCTCCTGAGCAATCACCCTAGCTACATCCACTTGCTTATGGGTAAGGATGTAGTAGATCAGCGGGGTGACATCCAAAGTGGTGGAGGATGTGTGGCTTTTTGGCTTGATGTTATGTGTGCGCCCTCGTTTTAAAAAACGCGCGCAATCCCCCGAGATGTGTACGAACGCTCGGGAGGCTGTTGTGAAGTCGCCACCAAAGTTTTTGTTTAAAGGGAACGTTGATAAACCCTTAAGTTTTTATTTGAAGGGAAACGATAATAAAACCCTTGACGATGAGGAAAAGGACTGGTCATCGCAACCATTGTCGGGTTCGGGAGTCGATTACGCAAGGGGAAGGTATTAGCACCCCTCACGTCCGTTGTACTCAACGGGAACCTCCTATTTGGCTAAAGCTTTAAATGTTTTTTAAATGTTTTGCGCGCATGCTTGTCTATATCAAAGGGAAAAAGAAAATATGATGAAAGGGGAAAAAGTTAGTTTTTTATTATTGCGCTTGACAAGATGACGATCTTGCTCCTACGTATCTCCCGGTAGTCGGAGAATTCAAAGCATACGTAGTTCTTTGGTAGAAAAACGTACATATGTTGGTTATTTTTAATGAATGATGTTTTGACCGTATTCTTGCGATTAAACGTAGCTTGTATGCTCGCGGATGGGAGACTTAAGCGTATAGCTTGTATGCTCGCGCATGGGAGGCTTAAGTGTTTGTTTACGAATCGCGCTTAGAATAGGTAAAACATGTCCGTTGGGTAAAAGGGTTCGAATTGGTCGCTATGGGACCAAAAGAGGTGCAATGGACTCAATCGAGTCGATCATTGACCGGAGCGACTCAAACGAGTCGGGAGAAGGTTCGATTGATCCAACGGGATCAAGAACGGGTACAATGGACTCAATCGAGTCGAACATTGACCGAAGTGACTCATATGAGTCGAGGGATTGAATCTAGTGGCCACGGGGGACCAAAAGGTTCGGATTGACCACAAGGGGCCAAGAATTTGTTTGGTATGGTCGGATGCGTTGAAAATGGAATGACGATTGTCCGAACGACGAGACATACGTCACACATTCGTTCAATCGGGGCAATGGAGAGACATACGTCAAACCATCCCTTTTTCATTCAAGTTTTTGGTTGAATTTCTTAGAAATCCCAAAGTTTATCAAAACACTTGGTTTGGATCTCATAATGAAGAGGTTTTAACAAATTTGTGAAAAAACGCACAAGTTCGGCTCATTTTGCAAACGGTTTTGAAAAGCGAACAAATTCGGCTTAAGTTCACGTTTGGTTTGAAAATCATGAACAAAGTTTTTGTTCAAGTTTGGTTTTGAAAATGATGAACATAGCTTATTTGCTCAAGTTGTTTTGAAAGTTTGTGTACATAACTTGTTTTACAAGTTATCCATAAAAAGTGGCTCGAACTTGTGAACCCTTCAATTTTATGCAAAATCCTTGAATAGGTTTGAATAAAATGAGTTTTAAACCTCTTAGGTTCTGAGCCCTTGGGCTAGAACCTCAAAAATTGGCCATTTGGGAGCCTAAACTCAGATTCTGAGTTCTGTCATGGTCGCACTGCGACCATGACTTCGCACTGCGAACAATGCGAATTTTTGAGTTCAGAAGCTGTTTCTGAACTGTTGTTCAGAAACAACTTCTGAACAAACTCAGAACCTTTTAGGAGAGTGAAAAGCTTTGAGTTTTGGCAATGAAAAGAGCTGGACAAACCAGTTTGAGTGTTTTGCAAACCTTGGGATTTCTTTTGAAATTCAAAAGGGGTTTTTTAGAGCAAAAAGGATTTGAACCAAATTTTGTATGCAAGCACAAATATAAATGCAAGATAATGACTTAGAACACTTACAGAGATCCTAGCAAAGCTCCTACTGCAAAGGGAATGAAATGAACTTGGATTGTTGAAGTTCTTGCAAGGTTTTGAATATTGTTGAATATGAGCAATGAACTTGTGCAATTGCTTTGTATTGGAACTGATTTTTGCTAGTGTTTAGTGCTGGTTTTTCTGGTTGTTGGTAAGTGTTTGTAAGTTAGAATAATGGATGAGTAGTAGTTTTTATAACCTTGGGCATTGCTTCCTATTTATAGGCTAAAACCAAATCAATTTTCATCATTAGAAATCCCCAAAATCCAGCTGATTTGTGGGCTAGGATCAGGCTAAATCACTTTGCATTTAATGCAAAAGTGAAGAGGTAACCTTGCCTTGTGCCAAGAGTCAAGACTTAGCCAAATCCAGCCACTAATTCAATGGTTTTTGGATAGAAATGATGACAAAAACAGGGCTGGTTTGCAATTGGTTGTGCTTGGGGATTGATCCTTGCAATCTTGATGGTTAAGCAATAAAAACGTGCACTGTGATGTGCAGAGGTTGGGGGAAACAAAAGGCAACATGTGGGCTGGTGTGAGGAGGAAGAAAAGCTGCTGAAAAACAGGGCAGCAATCATGGTTTTTTGCAAGTGAAAACCAGCTGGGTTTGACTGGTTTTGGGGGAGAAAGCAGGAAGAAAGTCCACAAGCTGGTGGCTGGCAACCCTAGGGTCAGTAGCAGGTCACTTGGGAGGGACAAGAGCTGCCCAAGGGCAAGCCAACTTGCTTGCCACATGCTAGGTTGGGAGAAAAAGCTTCTTTCCTTGGCATTAATGGCAAGTGCTTCAATTCTGGCTTTGCAGAGCTAAAAAGGCCGTGAATGATGATAAAACAATAATAAAAATCAAATGTCACAAAAAATGGAATTAAAATCAAAGAAACCAAAAATCTGCAAAAAATTCGCAGACTTCGCACTGCGAAGTGAACTTCGCACTGCGAAGTCACCATTTTTGAAATGTTGACTTTTTTGGTTGACTTTTGTTGACTTTGACTTTTCTCCTCTTTTTTTGATTTTTGTAAATTGTTTTGAAAAGGCTTAGGACAAAATTGGGGTACTACAGCTGCCCCTACTTAATTGTGTCTTTGCATAGAGTGTGTGAGTGCCAAGGGCATCTCATGAACTCTTTGTGAAGATCAATTAAGTAAAAGAAGGACCCGAATTTTGTCCTTCGCGGTACGAAAAGATTGTAGTAAATAGAAAAAGTAAGTGCAGGGTAAAAGATCGTCACTTAAACATCCGAGACGTGTATGAACGCTTGAAAGGTTAGGTGATTTGATCTGAAGAGAAAAAGATTGTCACCTAATCAGGTGATTTCAATCTGCGAGACGTGTATGAACGCTCAAAAAGTAAAAAGACTGCGAGACGTGTATGAACGCTCGAAAGGAAAAAGATGCGAGACGTGTATGAACGCTCGAAAAGTAAAAAGACTGCGAGACGTGTATGAACGCTGGAAAGGTAAAAGATTGCGAGACGTGTATGAACGCTCGAAAGGTAAAAGATTGCGAGACGTGTATGAACGCTCGAAAGGTAAAAGATTGCGAGACGTGTATGAACGCTGGAAAGGTAAAAGATTGCGAGACGTGTATGAACGCTCGAAAGGTACAAGATCGCCACCTAAACAAGTGGTTGGATCTGAAAGGGTAAAATGATCGCCACCTAAACAGGTGATCTGATCGGACAAAGATAAAGGATCGTCACCTAAACAGGTGGCCTTAATCTGGCAAAGATAAAAGGATAAAGGATCGTCACCTAAACAGGTGGCCTTAATCCGGCAAAGATAAAAGGATAAAGGATCGTCACCTAAACAGGTGGCCTTAATCCGGAAAAGATAAAGGATCGTCACCTAAACAGGTGGCCTTAATCTGGATAAAGGATCGTCACCTAAACAGGTGGCCTTAATCTGAAAAAGATAAAAGGATCATCACCTAAACAGGTGGCCTTAATCTTCAAGACGTGTATGAACGCTCGCAAGGTAAAAAGATTGTCACCTAAACAGGTGATTTCAATCTGACATGATCGTCACCTAATCAGGTGATCGGATCTGAAAAAGTCGTCGCCTGGATAGGTGCTTTAGACTTATATGGGGAAATAGGACCTATCGCTGTGGGGATAGTGTAATCGTCTCTAGGCATGGCTAGTACTTAGAATGTTGAAAAGGGAAACATGATTGTATGATGCATGACATGCTTCATGTTGTTTTATGCAATATGTTATGCAATATGGTATGATATGAGGTAGACTCAATCTGAATTTTGTTTTGGGAAAACTCAGCTGGGGCATCCTAATGGCCGTGAGCAGGTCACTTGGGGATGTGATAAAGTTGGGAAGCAAACCGCCGGGGTTATTCTAAGAGAACTTACTAGGGAAGCTCTGGAATAGGTCCACTGGGGAACACTAGAGATGATTGATGGATGCTGGTGAATATGTGATACTCACTGGAGAATATTGGTTGAGAATGAATGACATGAATATGAGATGCATGTATTTTGATTGATTTGGATATGCATGTATGAATGATTTTGATATGCATGTATGAATTATGTGTGCAGACGTCATGTTGGACGCTGGGTGATTATGATTGGATGCCGAGCAAAGTCGGTCTTTGGGTGAAATTGTATTTGGATGTAAGTAGATGCCAAGCATGGTTGGGCTTTTTCTGGGGATTTGTATTTGTGATTGCCAATGATGATTGGGCTTTTTTGTTGGGCTGAGACTCCTTGGGGAATGTCAATAAGACTTGGGCTTCATGGGGATATAAGGATCATTTTGGAAGCATGATCGATATTTAGCCTTGGTTGATGGAAGAGATATTTGGGGTGTTTTGACTGGGGAATTTTGTTCCTCCAACCCTTGGGATCTTTACGCTCCACGTGCCGTGAGCTATGCACTTGCCTTTGCTGAAGAGCATGAGTCTTTTGGTGCAATATTGGGGGGAATTACCGCAATTCTTTCGATATTTACGAAATTCAAGTAAAAACAACATTTGTTTTCTGCAAGTTTTTGTTGTTATTTCCCATGTTTCAATGCATCTTTATCATGAATAAAACAAAATTTTATGCGCTAATGAGAACACAAAAATAATAAAAAAAAGGATTTTATTCAATGCAGATTTGATTACATGAAGTGAGAAGTGATTACTCCTCTGGGGAAAAGGTAGAGAAAGACAAGAAAAAAGCAAAAACAAAAAGAAATTTGTTTGAGGGTTGTTTTGGTACAACACATGCTATTTTCCTTATGACTTCGAAATTCTTTGGAAGATGATGACGAGACCGATTCCTCCCCTCTTGAATCTTGTCCTGAGCTTGGATGTTGCAGTCATTGCCTTTCTTCTTTTGTTAACCCCTAACTTTTGCCTGGACCGCTCTTTCGAGTTTTCAGTCCACCGGGGTGTTTTTT
The DNA here is from genome assembly GCA_018208015.1 of Medicago ruthenica. Classification (NCBI taxonomy): domain Eukaryota; kingdom Viridiplantae; phylum Streptophyta; class Magnoliopsida; order Fabales; family Fabaceae; genus Medicago; species Medicago ruthenica. The sequence goes on along the minus strand of CM031372.1, from coordinate 32,394,572 downwards.
CCTTTTTTGATATCCTTAATTTTTGCCTAGACCGCCTTTTCAGGTTTTCGATCTACCAGGACGCTCTCTATTGCCTAAACCGCCCTTTCAGGTTTTCGATTTAGCGAGCTCTTTTTTTTCTTTTTTTCTTTCTCTTAGGCATAATACTTCTTGACTGCATCAGAGTTTATTGAGAATGGGAACTCCTCTCCGTCCATAGTGGTGATGATTAAAGCTCCGCCAGAGAAGGCTTTCTTTACCACGTATGGTCCATCATAGCTGGGAGTCCACTTCCCTCGGGGATCTTTGTGGATAGGTAATATCTTCTTGAGCACTAGGTCTCCTTCTTTGAATTCTCGAGGACAGACCTTTTTGTCGAATGCCCTCTTGAGTCTCCTTTGATAAAGCTGTCCATGACACATTGCTGTTAGACACTTTTCCTCTATGAGGTTTAGTTGGTCGAACCTTGTTTGGACCCATTCAGCTTCTTCTAGCTTGGTTTCCATCAAGACCCTTAACGAAGGGATTTCAACCTCTATGGGAAGTACAGCTTCCATACCGTATACTAAGGAGAAAGGGGTTGCCCCAGTTGAAGTGCGAATGGCTGTTCTGTAGCCATGTAGCGCAAAGGGAAGCATCTCGTGCCAATCCTTATATGTTTTCACCATCTTTTGGATGATTTTCTTTATGTTCTTATTGGCTGCTTCTACCGCACCGTTCATCTTTGGCCGGTAAGGTGAGGAATTATGGTGCTCAATCTTGAAATCTTTGCACAACTCCTTCATCGTCTTGTTGTTTAGGTTTGCCCCATTATCGGTGATAATTCTATGGGGAGTGCCGTAACGGCAAATGATTTCCTTCTTGATGAATCGGGCTACCACTTGTTTAGTTACGTTTGCATATGAGGCTGCTTCGACCCACTTGGTGAAATAGTCAATGGCAACGAGGATGAAGCGATGTCCATTTGATGCTTTGGGCTCGATCATTCCAATCATGTCTATGCCCCACATAGAGAATGGCCTAGGTGAGGTCATGACGTTCAGGGGAGTTGGTGGTACATGCACCTTATCGGCATAAATTTGGCACTTATGACAAGTCTTGGCATAGTGGAAACAGTCCGCTTCCATGGTTAGCCAATAATAGCCCGCCCTTAGGATTTTCTTTGCCATTGCATGCCCATTGGCATGGGTTCCAAAAGATCCCTCGTGGATTTCTTTGATGAGCATGTCCGCTTCATGTTTATCCACACATCTGAGCAAGACCATGTCATAGTGTCTTTTGTAGAGGGTATTTCCGCTGAGGAAGAACTGGGGTGCCAATCTCCTGAGGGTTCTCTTGTCGGTTTGTGAGACATTTTCTGGATACTCTTGTTCTTCAAGGTATTTCTTGATGTCGTAGAACCAGGGTTTGTTGTCAAGTCCTTCTTCGACTGCTGCACATACAACCGGTTTGTCCCTACGATCCATCCTTATGATTGGCGCCTCATTGTGGAAATTCACTTGGTACATTGATGATAATGTGGCCAAGGCATCTGCCACCTGATTTTCTTCTCGAGGTATGTGATGGAAAGTGATTTAATCAAAATGCTCAAGCAATTCTACAACCTGGGCTCGGTAGGGAATCAAATTGGGATGTTTTGTTTCCCATTCTCCTTTGACTTGATAGATGACTAAAGCCGAGTCACCGTATACTTCAAGGGTTTTGATCCTTAGATCAATTGCTGCTTCGAGGCCTAGGATACATGCTTCATATTCTGCCATGTTATTGGTGCAGTCAAAGCATAACCTTGCTGTGAAGGGTTGGTATCCATTTCTTGGGGAGGTCAAAACTGCCCCGATCCCGTGCCCCATGGCATTTGAGGCGCCGTCGAAAGCGAGCTTCCATCGAGCTCTCGGTTTTGGCCCTTCATCATCGCTTGTGACCTTTTCGTCATTCAAAGCTACGACATCTTCATCCGGGAAGTCAAACTGTATGGGTTGATAATCCTCCAATGGTTGATGAGCAAGGTGCTCGGATAAAACACTCCCTTTGATAGCCTTTTGAGCAACGTATTGGATGTCGTACTCAGACAGCAGCATTTGCCAACGAGCTATCTTCCCTGTGAGGGCAGGCTTTTAGAAGATGTACTTGATGGGATCCATCTTGGATATCAACAAAGATGTATGGGTCAACATGTATTGCCTTAAGCGTCGAGCAGCCCATGCTAAAGCGCAGCAAGTCTTTTCAAGCGAAGTATACCTTGATTCACAGTCGGTAAACTTCTTGCTTAGGTAGTAAATTGCGTGCTCTTTTCTTCCCGTTTCATCTTGTTGTCCTAACACACAACCCATTGATCCTTCAAGTACGGTTAGGTATAAGATGAGGGGTTTACCCAGAACCGGAGGTATTAAAATTGGTGGTTCTTGCAGGTATTGTTTGATCTTGTCAAACGCCTCTTGGCAATTTTCGTTCCAATGAACGGCTTGGTTTTTCCTTAGCAGTTTGAAGATTGGTTCGCAGGTGGCCGTCATGTGTGAGATGAACCTAGCGATGTAGTTCAATCTTCCTAAGAAACCCCGGACCTCTTTCTCGGTATTTGGCGCTGGCATTTCTTGGATGGCCTTTACCTTGTCAGGATCCACTTCGATACCCCTTTGGCTGACGATGAAACCCAATAACTTTCCGGATCTAACGCCAAATGTGCACTTGTTAGGATTTAAGCGCAGCTTGAACTTTCTCAGGCGTTCGAAAAGCTTTTGTAGATGGACTAGATGATCTTCCTCCGTTTGGGATTTGGCAATCATGTCATCGAGATAGACCTCAATTTCCTTATGGATCATGTCATGGAAAAGAGTTACCATTGCTCTTTGGTATGTTGCCCCGGCATTTGTTAATCCAAAAGGCATTACCTTATAGCAGAAAGTTCCCCATGGGGTGATAAATGTGGTTTTCTCCATGTCCTCTGGAGCCATCTTGATTTTGGTTATATCCCGAGAAGCCGTCCATAAAGGGGAAGACTGAGAATTGGGCTGTGTTGTCCACCAATATGTCGATATGTGGTAGCGGGAAATCATCCTTTGGGCTTGCTCTATTCAAGTCCCGATAATCCACACACATTCTAACTTTGCCATCCTTCTTTGGGACTGGCACGATGTTGGCAACCCATGTCGGATACTTGGTTACGGCTAAAAAGCCGGCATCAAACTGTTTTCTGACCTCCTCTCTAATCTTGAGAGCCATATCGGGTCGAGTTCTCCTCAATTTCTGCTTTACTGGTGGGCATTCTGGCTTGAGTGGCAGTTTATGTACGACGATGTTAGGGTCTAAACCTGGCATGTCTTGATACGACCAAGCGAATACGTCCACGTACTCTTGTAGAAGCTTAACCAACTTTCCTTTCACATCCTCATGCAGGGAGGCTCCTATCTTGACCTCTTTCTTATCCTCTTCGGTCCCCAAGTTGACCTTTTCAACTGATTCTTGGTGGGGTTGTATTACCCTATCCCCTTGATTTGCAAGTCTGGACAATTCTTCAGGCGGTTCATAATCGTCCTCTTCATTATCTTCCGTTTGATTAATCGGGAAATCGAAGTCATAAGGGATTAAGGCAGTGTTGTTTTTGGGGGGTGGATTTGTAGATCTGCATGAGTATGATTTGATTTTAGGCTTTTTGTAGCAAAATTTTTTTTTTAAAAACAAATGCAAAAAAGAAAAAAAAAAAAAAAGAAACTCAATGAACATAAAAAAGTGATTTTATTCATGATTGAAAATAGCTTTAAAACATGGGGGCCCCACAAGACTAATCATTTGCCTTGGGCAGAGCTAAATGATTTTTTTTTTTAAAAGTAAAAAACAAACATGGTTTATTACTTGAGCTTGGTAATGATCTCGGGAATTGCGATAGCCCTTCAATTGTTCAAAACTTCATCCGAAGCACAACGGTACACCAAATCAGGCACGTCTTCATCCATGTCTTCAAGCAGAGCCACTTGATCTTCATTGATAAATCCCGCACTGATAAATGTTTCCAAAATGGGGAGGATCCCTTGCTTTGGAGGCTTTGAGGAGGTTGATGGATGATATCCCAAACCGAAGCGATTTTTCTTCTCCGGTATGTCCACTAATTTGCCCCATCCGGTAGATCGGCTTTCTTCTAGGGCCTCTCTTATTGCCCCCCATGATGACATGGCTGTCCTAGCCTCTTTCTTGGGCTTTGAGCTCAAAGTCACGACATTCGCCACTTCCAAAGACTGGAAGGGAACATCCACAGCTTCTTCGTCCGTTTCTATATAACGGAATGACGAAAGATGGCTTACCATCATATCCTCTTGCCCGGAAACTACAATCATCTGGTTATCGATGATGAACTTAAGTTTCTGGTGTAGGGTAGAGGTGATGGCTCCGGCAGCATGAATCTATGGTCGTCCGAGAAGACAACTGTAAGTTGGATTAATATCCATGACTTGGAAGGTTATGGAGAAAACCTTAGGCCCGATTTGGACTGGTATGTCGATCTCTCCTACGACGGCTCTTCTTGACCCATCGAAAGCTTTTACTACCAAGGCGTTGGGCTTCATTACTGTCCCTTCACATGATAGCTTTAGGAGGGTAGTCTTGGGCATGACATTCAATGATGACCCCGTGTCCACTAACACACGGGAGAGGATGTGGTCCATGCATTTCACGGAGATATGTAAGGCGCGGTTATGAATATGCCCCTCGTCGGGTAGCTCATCGCCGTTGAAACCCAAGTACCTACTCGAGGTAATATTTCCGACTATCCCATCGAATTGGTCCACAGGGATGTCCTTGGTGACATGTGCCTCACTGAGGATCCGCAGTAATGCTTCTCGGTGTGCTTCCGAGCTTAGTAGTAGGGATAACATGGAGATCTTGGAGGGAGTTTGACCTAACTGGTCAATGATTTTATACTCGCTCTTTTGGATTATTCTTAGGAACTCTTCGGCCTCTTTTTGTGGGGCTGCTTTTTTGAGAGGGTCCCGCTTGGTTCTCATTTTCCTCCACGCTCTTTTCTTTGAGCGGCTCTCTTGGTAGTACGGCTGGCGTCTTCCCGAGTTCTTTCGGAGCGAAGACCCTACCACTTCTGGTCATTCCTCCAACACCGGTAATGTTAGTGATGCTGGATTCAATTTTTGCTAGTGGTTTTCCTTCCACATAGGCCACAGGTTGGTAGTTCCATGGTACCTTCTTCGTGCTTTCAAAAGAGAAGGGTGCAGGTACGTGGAATGTTATGGGTTGTATAGGTATTGGTACCTCTCTCCTTTGGTATGGGATTTCGAGAGGTTTTGGGTCATGAGACTCCAAGGTAGCAACGTCTGTGCTATCCTTTATATAGCCCATTTGGATCCAACCTTGGTCCATTAGCTCTTGAAGACAAATCTTTAATTTCCCGCACTTGTCCGGGTTGATTTTGCAGGCTTTGCAGTCGGCGTGCATCTCCTCGAACAAACCAAAACCGATTAATCGCTCCCTTATGATTGACAGGGGAGTCTTTACATTGGCTACCTCCTTGATTGGGCCAAAGTCCTCTTGTTCCTCCACCGCGTTTACAGAGGGACCCGCATGCCCCGGCAATGGGTTATTTTTTACATTGGGGTTCTCCTCCTTGAAGGATAACAGCTTCTTGTCGATGAGACTCTGGACTTTGTATTTGAGTGCTTTACAACCCTCAATGTTGTGCCCGGGGGATCCCGCGTGGTATTCGCATCTTGCGTTGGCATTATACCAAGGTGGATATGGTGGCACCAAAGCTGGTAGTGGTTTTATCTCGACCATGCCCTTTTGAATTAAATACGCCAAGATCTGGCCGTATGGCATGGGTACAAGATCAAACTGTACATTGCGATAATTATTCCTCGGACCCATTTGGTTCCTTGGTGGGTACCCGCCTTGTTGTTGTTGTTGATTTTGTTGAGGCAACACTGCTGGTTGTCGAGGTGGAGTCGTGGGAATTACTTGAGGTGAGTAATGCCCTTGAGCCGTTGCGGCTGCCACATAAGGATAGTGGTAGCGAGGCATTTGGTTTGATGGTGGGCAAGATGGTCCCACTAGAACAGCATTCGTCTCCCCCTCTTTCTTTTTGTGAAAGTTGCTGGGGGGTCTCCTAGCTCCACTTTGAGTTTCTAGAGGGCCTTGGATCTTTCCCCTTTTTACTCCGTCCTCTATTCTTTCACCAATCATGACTAGATCGGAAAAGCCGGAAGATGTGCTTCCAATCATTTTGTCATAATATGGGCCTTGAAGTGTGCCCATAAAGGTGTCGACAAGCTCCCTTTCCAACAATGGTGGTTGTACGCGAGAAGCTAGTTCTCTCCACCGTTGAGCGTACTCCTTGAAGGACTCGTTGCTTCTTTGTACGAGGTTTTGCAATTGCATCCTATTTGGAGCCATGTCCAAATTGTATTTGTATTGCTTTAAGAAAGCATCGGCTAAGTCCTTCCAAGTTTGGACGTGGGTACGCTCTAGTTGCATGTACCAAACCAATGACGCTCCGCTCAAACTATCTTGAAACACATGCACCATGAGCTTCTCGTTCGTCGCGTAAGCTGCCATCTTCCTACAGAACATCCGTATATGGTTCCGAGGGCATTGAATTCCCTTGTACTTTTCGAAATCCGGTGCTTTGAATTTTGGAGGGATTACCACATCGGGCACTAGGCACATGTCCAAAGCATTGTGGGCACCGTATGAACTGAATCCTTCGACAGCTTTCAACCTTTCTTCCAAAACTCGATACATTTGGGTGGTATCGTTGTCTTGGTGGGTGGTGTCGGGAGCAGAATGTCTTGGCTGATTATCTCCCACATTATGAGAAATAACCTCATGCTGAGTAGCGGAATTTCCTTGAGGACGACGCTCTTCGTTCCTTACGGGGATTGTGAGCGGTGGTGGAGGTGGTCCATGGCCCTCATTTTCAAGTGGTGGGGTATATCCTAGAGGTAAACCATAAGGAGGCCATTGCACATTTGCTGCATCCGTTGCTGGACGAGGGTTACTCTCTCGGGCTGATAGAGTTTGCATTAACTCTAGCATCTGATCCATCTTCCCCTTCATTTTATCAACCTCTTCTCTCAAAGCCGTTTGAGTTTGTTCCAAATTGTCCATGATCCTTTGCTTGTTGGCTCGTGTTCCGTACGAGTGTTGGAGATCTGGTTCTTGGACCGAGGGCTTTCTGGGTTTTCGGGCTATGATTGCTTTGAACTGTTTTTAGGGAAATGAATGACTTTTTTTTTTGAAAAATGCATGAAGATGCGTGTGAATGTATGTATGCGATGAGTATGCAAAAACATGTGTTTTTTTTTATTTTGCTTTATGAGGAAATTTAAAGGTGCACAATTAATATTAGCAATTTGAAATATTAAAGGCCGGGAAATTGATAATGCTTCAAAATATTATTTGATTAGATAACATTTGTTTACAAGGTGTAACTAATGCTATTACAAATCAAATAGCCGCTCGCTTTTCGGCTTTGTTCATCTCCTCCCTATAGAAATCTATGGTGTCCTTGCAGAACTTCATAAACTTCTGGATCTCCGTAGGGATGACAACGTAAGGCATGACCATTTCGGCCTTCGCTAGCTTCTTTGGAAGTTGGGTGATGACCAAGTTCGAGAATGCAACCAATTTAGTGAAATCCTCACTTAATCGGGTGGCGTCTTGCCATACGAACTCAATCACTTCCTTGCGTTGGTCTAGCTTGACTCTTGCACTTCTAATTTCATCGTGTAGTTGTGCAATATGGTCCCCGTGAGCTCTTGCAATCTTGTCGAAGTATTCTTCAAATTTCTTGATGTCTGCTTCGAGACGATTGCATTTTAGCCTCCCTTGATGAGAAAGGCTCTCATGTCTTTGTCGTTGGACGCGTTCGACTTGGAGCTGCTATTTGTAGTCTTTGAATACTTCTTGGAGCTGTTGATTTTTCTCTTGAAATTTCAACCTCCATTTCCGTTGAGCTTCGATGGCTAGTTCGCCGAACTTCTTGAGCTCTTGGTTGGAATGCAAGACTCTTTCCAACTCTTCATCCTTGGCCACAAGGTTGGCATCCGCACTAACCAAGCCGCCTCCTATCCAATCTCTCTTCCCCTCAGAGATTTTTAGCCGCTTTTGGCACACTAGGAGAGAATTTGTCACTTCATTTCGATCTCTCTTCGTCCTAGTGATTTCTCCCAAAGCTTGGAGGTGCTTCAATTCTAATTCTCCGTTTTTGTTTTGGAGTTCTCGAATTTTAGCTTTGAGTTCCTCCGCTTCTTTGTTGGGAATGGTTGCAATAGGTTTAGGTGTAGGAGGTTTTGGAGGGCATATGACCACAAAGGGTAGCTTGATTGTTTTAACCCTCTCCTTCACCCATTGAGTATAAAGAGGTTTGGCGACACAATTCCTCTTGCCAACCCTTCCTTTGCGCACTTGGTTCCAAGCTTCTCGGATTCTTCCTAGCAATGCCGGGTCTTGATCACCTTCCCTTAAGAAGAAAGCTTCCAACAAAAGGTCATTGGGTTTGTCTTCCATTGAAAAACCTAGTTGTCGGAGAGAGAGGACCGGATTGTAGTTAATACACCCCTTAGTACCAATGAGGGGTACATTAGGGAAGTCCCCGCAACTGAGGATGATTTCCGGGTCCTCTAAATTTGGAGAAAACCAATGGATGTCTTTCTCGGCGAGGGTTGTCATCCGTTGTGACCATTTGAGTTTGGCCCGGTTTTCCATAAAGTCTCGATTTCTTGGCATATGGGACATCATCCAAGTTTGCACCAAAGAAGTACAACAAGAAATTGTGCGTCCCCTCCCTTGTTCATGCCTAGAGTAGAGGGAATGATAAAAATCCGCCAAAATCGTGGGAACCGGATTTTTAGTCATAAACACCTCTAAAGCCGGAAAGTCTATGAAATCGTCCATGTTGGGGAATAAGACAATCCCGTAGACTAAGAGGGCTAGGATGGCGTTGAATGCTTTTCCCTCTTTGCTAGCTAGCAACTCCCGAGCTTTGGCCTCCAAGAACTTTCTTGTGAATCCCTTAATGTTTCCTCTAATTTCCAAGTTAGATGCTACTTCTTGGACATCAAGGTATAAGGATTCGGCAATGGCCTCTAATGTGGGGTCTTTTCCCGGACCGAGATAGAGTTCATGGTCTTTCATGCTACAACCCAAAATATTCTCGAATTCTTCCAAGGTCGGAGCTAATTGGAAGTCTTGAAATGTAAAGCACCGGAGAGGTGGGTCGAAGAATTGCGCCAAAGTGGTTAAGGCCGTTGAATCTATCCTCACGGGTAGGAGATCAAGTATTAGCCCATAGCTTGCTTCGAAAATACTCTTGTTGACCGAAGAGAGCCTTTTTAATATTTGGTTGTTCTTTTTAAATTCCTATAAAGCAAAATAATGCGAAAATTATTTTCATGAATGCAAATGATATGCAAGGGTATGGTTTATGAAGGTTCGGAACTTCCCCCCATCCTCACGTGTAGGCTCTAAAGACGAGATTTCCTAAAAAGGTCCCTAGAGTCATAGATCTCACATGGAATTAAGGTCGTCGACGGACATACGTCGCATGACTTCAATACATTCCATGTGAAAATCTCCTCTAAGCGGGGCTGGGCATCCTACCTCACGGACATACGTCAACGCGGGCTTCCGCTCACAACCACCTTTCTAACTTAGTTTTCTCTCGAGCTCGGGTAGAGAGCCTCACACGTCCGGCATTAACCCGAACAATGTGGAGTAACATCGCTCAAGTAACATCCCCGCATTTGATATATATGATATGAATATAAAGCAATATAAAGCAGTTATAAACATAAAGCAAGAAAAATGACATAGGTAAATAAAATAAAAGCATGCGCGCAAAGAAGATAAAAAACATTTAGCTTAAAAGCCAAATAGGATAGGCTTGACTTGCTAGTGGGAAAAGGGTCCCCAGTGAAGTCGCCAGCTGTGCGCCCTCGTTTTAAAAAACGCGCGCAATCCCCCGAGACGTGTACGAACGCTCGGGAGGCTGTTGTGAAGTCGCCACCAAAGTTTTTGTTTAAAGGGAACGTTGATAAACCCTTAAGTTTTTATTTGAAGGGAAACGATAATAAAACCCTTGACGATGAGGAAAAGGACTGGTCATCGCAACCATTGTCGGGTTCGGGAGTCGATTACGCAAGGGGAAGGTATTAGCACCCCTCACGTCCGTTGTACTCAACGGGAACCTCCTATTTGGCTAAAGCTTTAAATGTTTTTTAAATGTTTTGCGCGCATGCTTGTCTATATCAAAGGGAAAAAGAAAATATGATGAAAGGGGAAAAAGTTAGTTTTTTATTATTGCGCTTGACAAGATGACGATCTTGCTCCTACGTATCTCCCGGTAGTCGGAGAATTCAAAGCATACGTAGTTCTTTGGTAGAAAAACGTACATATGTTGGTTATTTTTAATGAACGATGTTTTGACCGTATTCTTGCGATTAAACGTAGCTTGTATGCTCGCGGATGGGAGACTTAAGCGTATAGCTTGTATGCTCGACATGGGAGGCTTAAGCGTTTGTTTACGAATCGCGCTTAGAATAGGTAAAACATGTCCGTTGGGTAAAAGGGTTCGAATTGGTCGCTATGGGACCAAAAGAGGTGCAATGGACTCAATCGAGTCGATCATTGACCGGAGCGACTCAAACGAGTCGGGAGAAGGTTCGATTGATCCAACGGGATCAAGAACGGGTACAATGGACTCAATCGAGTCGAACATTGACCGAAGTGACTCATATGAGTCGAGGGATTGAATCTAGTGGCCACGGGGGACCAAAAGGTTCGGATTGACCACAAGGGGCCAAGAATTTGTTTGGTGTGGTCGGATGCGTTGAAAATGGAATGACGATTGTCCGAACGACGAGACATACGTCACACATTCGTTCAATCGGGGCAATGGAGAGACATACGTCAAACCATCCCTTTTTCATTCAAGTTTTTGGTTGAATTTCTTAGAAATCCCAAAGTTTATCAAAACACTTGGTTTGGATCTCATAATGAAGAGGTTTTAACAAATTTGTGAAAAAACGCACAAGTTCGGCTCATTTTGCAAACGGTTTTGAAAAGCGAACAAATTCGGCTTAAGTTCACGTTTGGTTTAAAAATCATGAACAAAGTTTTTGTTCAAGTTTGGTTTTGAAAATGATGAACATAGCTTATTTGCTCAAGTTGTTTTGAAAGTTTGTGTACATAACTTGTTTTACAAGTTATCCATAAAAAGTGGCTCGAACTTGTGAACCCTTCAATTTTATGCAAAATCCTTGAATAGGTTTGAATAAAATGAGTTTTAAACCTCTTAGGTTCTGAGCCCTTGGGCAAGAACCTCAAAAATTGGCCATTTTTTTCTTTTTTTCTTAGGCATAATACCTCTTGACTGCATCAGAGTTTATTGAGAGTGGGAACTCTTCTCCGTCCATAGTCGTGATGATCAGGGCTCCGCCTGAGAAAGCTTTCTTTACCACATACGGCCCATCATAGCTGGGAGTCCACTTCCCTCGGGGATCTTTGTGGATAGGTAAGGAGCCTAAACTCAGATTCTGAGTTCTGTCATGGTCGCACTGCGACCATGACTTCGCACTGCGAACAATGCGAATTTTTGAGTTCAGAAGCTGTTTCTGAACTGTTGTTCAGAAACAACTTCTGAACAAACTCAGAACCTTTTAGGAGAGTGAAAAGCTTTGAGTTTTGGCAATGAAAAGAGCTGGACAAACCAGTTTGAGTGTTTTGCAAACCTTGGGATTTCTTTTGAAATTCAAAAGGGGTTTTTTAAAGCAAAAAGGATTTGAACCAAATTTGGTATGCAAGCACAAATATAAATGCAAGATAATGACTTAGAACACTTACAGAGATCCTAGCAAAGCTCCTGCTGCAAAGGGAATGAAATGAACTTGGATTGTTGAAGTTCTTGCAAGGTTTTGAATATTGTTGAATATGAGCAATGAACTTGTGCAATTGCTTTGTATTGGAACTGATTTTTGCTAGTGTTTAGTGCTGGTTTTTCTGGTTGTTGGTAAGTGTTTGTAAGTTAGAAGGATGAGTAGTAGTTTTTATAACCTTGGGCATTGCTTCCTATTTATAGGCTAAAACCAAATCAATTTTCATCATTAGAAATCCCCAAAATCCAGCTGATTTGTGGGCTAGGATCAGGCTAAATCACTTTGCATTTAATGCAAAAGTGAAGAGGTAACCTTGCCTTGTGCCAAGGGTCAAGACTTAGCCAAATCCAGCCACTAATTCAATGGTTTTTGGATAGAAATGATGACAAAAACAGGGCTGGTTTGCAATTGGTTGTGCTTGGGGATTGATCCTTGCAATCTTGATGGTTAAGCAATAAAAACGTGCACTGTGATGTGCAGAGGTTGGGGAAACAAAAGGCAACATGTGGGCTGGTGTGAGGAGGAAGAAAAGCTGCTGAAAAACAGGGCAGCAATCATGGTTTTTTGCAAGTGAAAACCAGCTGGGTTTGACTGGTTTTGGGGGAGAAAGCAGGAAGAAAGTCCACAAGCTGGTGGCTGGCAACCCTAGGGTCAGTAGCAGGTCACTTGGGAGGGACAAGAGCTGCCCAAGGGCAAGCCAACTTGCTTGCCACATGCTAGGTTGGAAGAAAAAGCTTCTTTCCTTGGCATTAATGGCAAGTGCTTCAATTCTGGCTTTGCAGAGCTAAAAAGACCGTGAATAATGATAAAACAATAATAAAAATCAAATGTAACAAAAAATGGAATTAAAATCAAAGAAACCAAAAATCTGCAAAAAATTCGCAGACTTCGCACTGCGAAGTCACCATTTTTGAAATGTTGACTTTTTTGGTTGACTTTTGTTGACTTTGACTTTTCTCCTCTTTTTTTGATTTTTGTAAATTGTTTTGAAAAGGCTTAGGACAAAATTGGGGTACTACATTATGGACAATGAGGTGAAAGATAACCTGGGCATATGTGGTGAGGTTATTTTTAATGGCCTTGGTAGGCTGCCCCGATGCATTAAGCTCATAACCTCTCCCGGATTGAAAAAGGGTTTGAGCATAAAGGTCATGGTTCCAATTTCCCCGGTTTTGGTGCCTATGGAAGGCACATAACTCCTCGTCATCAAGCTGGAGGGGGTTACGGAGATAGGTGTTTATGGCTTCGCGGTCGAATCTAATGACGCGACCACGAACCATAGTCTGGTAAGTGAATTCCCCTTCGGGGTCAGCGGGGATAGCATTCGCATAGAATTCCCGGATGATGTCGTAGTTCAGGTTCAATGGAGGATTCACTAAAATTCCCCAATTGCGGGAATCTATCAACCGTGTTGACTCCCGATAAGTGCCCCACTCACTTATTATAAATTGCCTTTCGGCCCAAAATGTCCTTCGGAGGAGCTCCTCATATCTTTCTTGATTGCGGAGGCTGAGGAAACGGGAAGCATCATATGCCCCTTGTGGTCTCGACCCGGACGATTCGGCCCTCGATCGCTTGCCGGTTTGTTTTGGCGCCATCTACGAGAAAAGAAACAAAATCAGCAAACAGCAGAAATAAGCCTAAACAATATGAGATGAAACCAATTGAATTGGAAAGGAAAAAATGAAAGAGGATGGTGTTCTGTTCTTTCATTTTCGCACTGCGGAGGTAGGGTCGCAGTGCGAAGTTGAACGTGCAATTCTGGGTTGCCCAGAACAAAGGTCGCAGTGCGAAGTTGAACTTTGCTCTGCGACCATGACAGAAAAATGCAATTTGCCCCCAGATTCTGACCTAAACCCCTGGGTTAAGCTTCATACAATGCATGTTAGATAGATGATTCAGAATTATTGAATGGGTATGAAAATACTTAACACAGCAACTAGTTTTATTTTAATTTCTACAAAAATGGGTAAAATAAATTTGTGCAAAATCACTTGAAGATTTGAAAGGAATGGGTCTGTTTCAACTACCCACAATGCATGCTTAAACTGAATTGACTTAACATAGCAATCTAGGAATGGAATGAAACTTAACACAAGCTTAACCCTAAATGGAAATTTCAAAATCAAAAACCCTAAATCACATGCTATTCTAGCATGAATCAGAAATAAAAGAAGAGAAGGAGGAGGAAATCGTACCTTGCTGTTTGCACAAATGGAAGATTTAACACGAATTTACTAAAAAGGAAAGAGTTATGAAAAAAAAATGGGTATGTTTTAGGGTTATTTTTGAAGAGTTTTATGGAAAGAAATGAAGAGTTTTTAGTTTTAGAGGTTAATAAAAAATGAATAACGGTTGGATAAGAGAGAGAGGGTGAAATGGGTGGTTGGGGAGAGTAATGGAGGGTTAGTGATTTTGAAAACTGAGCTGACAGAATTTGCATACTTCGCACTGCGAAGTACTTTTGCTCTGCGAACTTCAGAGTTAACTTCGCAGTGCGATGCAAACCTTTGCTCTGCGAAGTACTCGGATTCTGAAGTGTTCGCAGTGCGAAGATACTTTGCTCTGCGAAGTCATCAGACTCTGAAATTTTCAAAATTGCTACCTTTCAACAAACTGGTCATTTCTATCCCCAACTATGATTATATAAAAAAAACAGTAATAAACAAAGATTATTGATTGCCCCTTCTATAAAACGAAACGGTATGCAAAAATTATGAATGAATGCAAATGGGTGGCATGCAAAGGTATGGTATGAAGGTTCAAAACTTCCCCCCATCCTCACGTGTAGGCTCTAGAGATGAGATTTTCTAAAAAGGTCCCTAGAGTCACAGATCCCACATGGAATTAAGGTCGTCGATTGCGAATAAATCGCAAGACTTCAATACAATCCAAGTGAAAGTCTCCTCTAGGAGGGGTTTGGCATCCTACCTCACGGACATACGTCAACGCGGGCTTCCGCTACACAACCACCATCCTAACTTAATTTTCTCTCAAGCTCGGGTAGAGAGCCTCACACGTCCGGCATTAACCCGAACAATGTGGAGTAACATCGCTCATGTAACATCCCCACAGTTGATATAATAATATGAATTTAAAGCAATATGAAGCATTTATAAACATAAAGCAAGAGAAAGATATAGACTAATGAAATAAAAGCATGCGAGCAAAAAAGATAAAACATTTAGCTTAAAAGCTAACTAGGATAGGCTTGACTCGCTAGAGGGAGGCAATCCCCAGTGAAGTCGCCAGCTGTGCGCTCTCGTTAAAAACGCGCATAGCCTCGAGCGTTCGCAAACGCTAGCAAGGCTGTTGTGAAGTCGCCACCAAAGTTTTTGTTTAAAGGGAACGTTGATAAACCCTTGAGTTTTTTATTTTTGAAGGGAAACGATAATAAAACCCTTGACGATGAGGAAAGGATGGTCATCGCAACCATTATCGGGTTCGGGAGTCGATTACGCAAGGGGAAGGTATTAGCACCCCTCACGTTCGTAGTACTCAACGGGAACCTCCTAGTTAACTAAGGCTAGAATGTTTTCAAAGTTTTGCTTGCATGCTTGAATATAAATAAAGATAATAAAGATGAAAGGGGAAAAAGTTTGTTTTTTATTATTGTGCTTGACAAGATGATGATCTTGCTCCTACGTATCTCCTGGTGCGATGGAGAATTCAAAGCTACGTAGTTCTTTGGTAGAAAAACGTATATGTTGGTTGTTTTTAATGAACGATGTTTTAACCGTATTCTTACGATCAAACGTAGCTTGTATGCTCGCGCATGGGAGGCTTAAGCGTTTGTTTAAAATCGCGCTAGAAATGTTAAAAGCATGTCCGTTAGGGTATAAGGGTTCGAATTGGCCGCGAGGGGACCAAAAAGATTAAAATGACTCAACCGAGTCGGGAAAGGTTCGATTGATCCGACGGGATCAAGAAAAGGTTCAATGGACTCAACCGAGTCGAACATTGACCAAAGTGACTCAACCAAGTCGAAAAAGGGTTCGATTGATCCAACGGGATCAAGAAAGGTTCAATGGACTCAACCGAGTCGAGCATTGACCAAAGTGACTCAACCGAGTCGAAAAAGGGTTCGATTGATCCAACGGGATCAAGAAAAGTTCAATGGACTCAACCGAGTCGAGCATTGACCAAAGTGACTCAACCGAGTCGAAAAAATTGAATCAAATGGTCACGGGGGACCAAAGGGTTCAAATTGACCACAAAGGGCCAAGAATTGGGTTGGTGTGGTTGGATGCGTTGAAAAAATAGAATGACGATTGTCTGAACGACGAGACATACGTCACGCATTCGTTCAATCGGGGAAATGGAGAGACATACGTCAAACCACCCCTTTTTCATTCAAGTTTTGTTCGAATTTTAAGAAATCCCAAAGTTTATCAAAACACTTGGTTTAAAACTCATATGAAAAGGTTTTAATGTTCAAATTAGTTGTTGCAACCTATGAACAAGTTTGCCTTGTTTATGTGCATGAAAATGAGCAAGTTTTGCACCAATTTGTGAAAAAAACGCACAAGTTCGGCTCAAGTTTGAAAAAGGTTTTGAAAAGTGAACAGGTTCGGCTTAAGTTCACGTTTTGATTGAAAATCATGAACAAGGTTTTTGTTCAAGTTTAGTTTTGAAAATGATGAACTTAGCTTATTTCTCAAGTTTGATTTTGAAAGTTTATGAACGTAACTTGTTTCACAAGTTATTCAAAAAGTGTTGCTCAAACTTGTGAATCTTTCAATATTATGCAAAATTCTTGATATGGTTTGAATAAAATGAGTTTCAATCCTCTTAGGTTCTGAGTTTTTGGGCTAGAACCTCAAAAATTGGCTTTTTAGGAGCCTAAACTCATATTCTGAGTTCTGTCATGGTCGCACTGCGACCAGAGCTTCGCACTGCGAACACTGCGAAATTTTGAGTTCAGAAGCTGCTTCTGAACTGCTGTTCAGAAGCAACTTCTGAACAATCTCAGAACCTTAGGAGGAGTGAAAAGCTTTTGAAATCAGCAATAAAAGGAGTGCAACAACTTAGTTTAAATGTTTTGCAAACCTTGGGATTTCTTTGAAATTCAAAAGGGGTTTTTTTTTTAGAGCAAAATGAATTTAAACAAAACAAGTGATGCAAGCAACAAATCTAAATGAAAGATGAAGATTTCAGAACACTTACAGAACTCCTAGCAATGCTCTTGTTGCAAGGAAATGGAAAGGACTTGAATGGTTGAAGTTTTGCAAAGTTGGGATGTTGGGGGTTTGGAGGATAATAACACTAGTGTTTGGCTACTATCTCTCACTCTTTGTATGGTGCTTTGAAGGTTTGAATGCTGTGTATTTAGTGTTGTTTCAAGTGTTTTCAATTGTGTTCAATTGCTAGTAAGTCTCTCTTGAATCCTTATGCAAGGCATTGCTTTTATAGGCAAAAAACCAAATCCAATGTCATGATGAAAATCTCTAGAATCCAGCTGATTTGTGGGCTAGAAACCAGGATATCTTGCTTTGCATTTAATGCAAAAGTGAAGAGGAGACCTTGCCTTGCTGCAATGGTCAAGACTTTGGCAAATCCAGCCATTAATGCAACTGATTTTGGATAGAAATGATGATGAAAAAGGGGAAAAACAGGGCTGGTTTGCACTTGGCTGTCCCTTGGGATTGGTCCTTGCAATCTTGAGGGTTAAGCAAGAAAAACGTGCACTGTGATGTGCAGAGGTTGGGGGAAACAAAAGGGAACAAGTGGGCTGGTGTGAGGAGGAAGAAAAGCTGCTGAAAACAGGGCAGCAAAACAAGCCTTTGGACAAGTGAAAACCAGCTGGGTTTGACTGGTTTTGGGGGAGAAAGCAGGAAGAAAAACAAACAAGTTGGTGGCTGGCAAGCTTAGGGTCAGTAGCAGGTCCATTGGGAGGGACAAGAGCTGCCCAAGGGCAAGCCAACTTGCTTGGCACATGCTTGGTTGGAAGAAAAAGCTTCTCACCTTGGCTTTAATGGCACATGCTCTATTTCTTGCTTTGCTGAGCCCAATTAGCCACAATTGATGATAATAACAATAATAATAATGATAGGTAATAATAATAATAACATATTGAAAATAAATCAAAGAGATTAAAAATCTGCAAAAAAATTCGCAGACTTCGCAGAGCGAAGGGGACTTTGCTCTGCGAAGTCCTCATTTCTGAATTGTTGACTTTTGTTGACTTTGACTTTTCTCCTTTTTTTGAAATTTTGTTTTTTTTTTAATAAAGGTTTGGGACAAAATTGGGGTACAACACTAGGTACCCATATCTTTATGGGTCCTCTTGGGTTAGTCCTGAAAGGTTTAATCTTATGTTGCACCTTATGTCTGGAGTTATAATACTCAGACTTGTTCAGATACCTTGGATATGAATCCTTTAATCTTGAATAAGTCTTAGTATCAGACACTGAGTTCTTCAGAACCTGAGTTTTCAATGGTCTTGACTCAGATTTCTTCAGAACTTGAGACTTGAAGGTCTTTGGTTCTGATTTCTTAAGAGTCTGAACCTTTGAAGACTTTGGTTCTGTTTTCTTAAGAACTTCAGTTTTGCCAGCTCCTGACACAAGGCAAACTTCAGTTTGATCTTTCTTAGTACAATCAGAAACAGATGACAGATTGGCTTTCTTTTTGTTTGCTTTGCCTGACATTCTGAGATTTATAAGGTTTTGAATAAGCTGGTTTAGTATTCCTTGAAGGTTTTATAAACACAGGCTTAGTAAAATCTGAGTTTGAATTTTTCAGACTCTGAGACTTACTTGTTACAGGTTCTGAACTCTTCAGACTCTGAACATTTTCAGGTTTAGAGTCTGATTTTCTCATAGTCTTAGGCTTAGGACCTTTTGGTTTAGACTTTGGCAAGGTTTTAAGTTTTGCCTTCATCTTTCCCTTAGGTTCAGAAGCTTTAGAGTCTGAGCAGTACAGAACTTCAGACTTAGTAGTCTTCGTTTCTGTTAACTTCAGTTTCTCAGAGCTGTCAGAAGCTGGTACAAAGCATACTTTAGAGCCTTTCATAATATCTTCAGAACAAGATGGAAGGTTTGTTTCATTTGAAAAATTAAATGAATCATTTTTGAAACCAATTCCTTCTCCTTTGTTTCTGCTGATATTATAAATCATAGAAGCAACTTTGCATCTGTTGATTCCAGTTAAGATAAAGTCTTGAAGAGCAATTTCATGTTCAGTAGGAACTTTATCAGGTTTCTTATGAACCATTTCTCTGAGCTCTTCAACTTCTTCATCAATATCATTGATATGATTCTGAAGTTTAAGATTCTCATCAGCCAGCAAGTTATTTTTCTTTTTCAAAGTTTTAAATTGATTTAACTTGCTTCTGAGGTGGTTCATAAGTTCCTTAATTGTTTCAACAAGATCAGAATGAGATAGTTCAGAATATACCTCATCTTCTTCATCTGAGTCTGAATCTGATTCTGTATCAGAAGATACATTTGCAACCAAATTCAAATTGGCTTCTGCTTCATTTTCCTTGTCAGATTCTGATCCAGATTCCTCATCAGATGATACTATTGCTATCAAACCCAGATTAGCTTCTTCTTCATCTTCATCTTCATCTTCATTTTCAGAATCTGATTCTTGGTCAAGAGTACTCCAAGTAGCCAAAAGACTTTTTCTGAATCTGTCTTTGAAGTTGCTTGATTTTGAACTGATCTTCTTGGGTTTATCCTTCTGCAACTCAGGACATTCAGATTTGTGATGACCAATTTTCTTGCAGTTTAAGCAGCCCTTTTGTTCATCCTTCTTAGAACTAGATCCTTTGAAGTTGCTGCTCTTGTTAGAAGATTTCCTTTGTCTTTGCAGCAAGAACTTAACTCTTTTGGAAAGCATTTCTAGCTCCTCAGCTTCTGAATCCTCTTCAGAACTTTCCTCAGAAAATTCTTCATCAGATTCTGAAGCTTTTAGAGATTTTGAAAGCTTCCCTTTGGATTTAAGTGCTATAGACTCAGATTTTCTAACGGGGTTCATCTTTATTGAGTCCTAGTTCATGCACCTTGAGAGAGCTTATAAGATCTTCAATACTTAAAGTATTTAGATCTTTAGCTTCCTCAATAGCAGTCACCTTAGGTCTCCATCTAGATGGCAGACTTCTGAGGATCTTGTTCACATGATCAACAGTAGTGTAGCTTTTCTTCAGAATCTGAAGTCCAGAAACTAGAGTGTGAAATCTTGAGAACATAGCCTCAATATTTTCATCCTCCTGCATTCTGAACAGCTCATACTGCTGAACTAGAAGGTTTGCCTTTGCTTCTCTAACCTTTTTATTTCCTTCATAGTTGGAGCATAGAGAGGTGAAGATTGCTTTTGTTGTTTATTTGTCACTCAGCTTGAGATACTCATTGTGGGGTAAAGAATCCACAATGATTCCTCTAACATTGTGATGCTTCCTGTAGATCTTCCTCTCAGCATCAGTCAGACCTCTTCTGTTGATAGCCACTCCTTCTTCATCAACTGGAATAGATATTCCATCTTCTATGATATCCCATAAGGAGTCATCAATACCAATAATGTGGCTGTACATCTTGCTTTTCCACCATGAGAATTTCTCAGCATCACCAGTAAACATAGGGGGTTTATTGTGTGAGTGAGATTTCTTGTTATCTGTACCATAGCCACCACCACCACTTCTGGATGTAGATTCACCGTAACCACCAGAAGACATGTTTTTCTCAAGATCAATACTGACTCACTGTAAAGTGATTGAATATCAGAACCAGGGGCTCCGATACCAACTGAAGGTGAGAAAAACACACAAGAAGGGGGGTTGAATTGTGTGGGCAGTTTTTCCTTCCTCAAAAACTTATGTTAGGTTCAAAATCAGATTCTGAAACCTTCTCAGAGTTATTAGCAGCGGATAAATAAGTAAAGAGAGAAGGGAAGAAAGAGACACAATGTTTTTATACTAGTTCCTTCCACAAACCGGAAGTAGTCTAGTCCCCCTGTCACTTACAGGAGATTTAACTATAATCAAACTGATTACAATTGCTCAAAACACAAAGTTAAGAGACTTCAATGCTCAAACACCTAGTAAGAGACTTCTAATGCTCAAGACACAAAGTCAAGAGACTTCCAATGCTCAAGACATGTCGCGTCGAATTTCGGATATCAAGCTATTGACGAGCTTTGAATCACTAATTTTAAATCACGACTGAACTTTTAATTTTTCGGGGAAAAGGGGAAAAAGTTCGAAATTACCACAATGTTAGAGATTTTTGGTTCGGGAGTCGATTATGCGAGGGGAAGGTATTAGCACCCCTCACATCCGTTGTACTCAACGGGAACCTCCTAGTTAGCTAAGGTTTAAAGTGTTTTCGAAGTTTTGCTTGCATGCTTGAATATATTAAAAGGGAAAAAGGAAAAATATATAAAGAGGAAAAAGAAAGTTTTTTATTAATGTGCTTGACAAGATGTGAATCTTGCTCCTACGTATCTCCCGGTGCGATGGAGAATTCAAAGCTTACGTAGTTCTTTGTAGCAAAGATTTGTGTGTTGGTTGATTTTAATTATGAAAAAAGATTTAATCGCGCTCGGGCGAAAAAGTTTGATTAAAAGGAAACGTGGTCTACTATCGTTGTATGGATAGCTTAATGAAGACCGATAAAAAGTTTTTACCTACTACCGTTATGAGGGTAGCTTAAAAAAGGTAAAAAGGATTTGATTAAAAAGGGGACGGACTCGCGCTCGGGCGATGGTATCCGTTTGAAAACGCGCATGGGCGTAAAAAGTTTGAATTGACCACGGGGGCCAAAAAGGTTTGAATTGGTCACGGAGGACCAAGAAAAGGTTTGATGTATTTGATTTGTTTTATGTTTTGAAAATAGAATGACGATTGCCCGAACGACGAGACATACGTCAAGCATTCGTGCAACCGGGGAATGGAGAGACATACGTCAAACCACTCCTTTTTCATTCAAGTTTTTGAAACTCAAGAAATCTCAAAGAGAGCAAAACCCTTGGTTAAAAAACCTAAGAAAATTTGTTGCTCAAATTAGTTGTTGCAACCTATGAGCAAATGTTGTTCAAATTTTTGAAAGGATGAACAAGTTTGTTTCAAGTTTATGATGCAAAGGTGAACAAGCATTGTTCACGTGCGTTGGAACTCAAAAACAAGTTTGTTGAAAATCATGAACGAATTTGTTGTTCAAGTTTGTTGAAAATAGTGAACATAGCTTGTTGCTTAAGTTATTGGAACTCAAGAACAAGTGTTATTCAAGTTTGCAAAATGAACAAATTCATGAAAAGATGCACAAGTTTGGAAAATGCATAAGTTCGGCTCAAATTTAAGCTTGATTTTGGAAAATGAAAATGTTCGGCTCAAGTTCAAGTTTGATTGAAATTCATGAACAAGGTTGTTGTTCAAGTTTAGTTTTGAAATTTATTGAACCTAGCTTATTGCTCAAGTTTGATTTTGAAATTTGATGAACATAACTTGTTTCTCAAGTTACCAAAAATTGTTGCTCAAACTTGTGAAATCTCCAATAACATGTAAAACTCTTGTTATGTTTTGAACAAAATGAGTTTTAATCCTCTTAGATTCTGAATTTTTAGGTTAGAACCTCAAAAAATAACTTTTAGAAGCTTGAACTCAGAGTCTGAGTTCTGCAATTTTCGCAGAGCGATCAGAACTTGGCTCTGCGAACCTAAGTTCTGTCATGGTCGCAGAGCGACCATGACTTTGCTCTGCGAACTCTGCGAAAAATTGAAACTCAGAAGCTGCTTCTGAACTTCTGTTCAGAAGCTGCTTCTGAGCAAGCTTCAGAACCTTAAGGGGATTGAAAACCTTGGGAAATTAGCAAGAAAAGGAGTAAAATAACTCAGTTTAGTGTTTTGCAAATTTGAGATTCCTTTGAAGTTTCAAAAGTGGTTTTTTAGTGCAAAATGATTTAAATAAACACTAATGAAACAAACAGCAATGCAAAATGGAAGGTAAAGAATTCAGAATGCTTACAGAACTCCTAGCCAATGCTTGTGTTGTAAGAGAATGGAGGAGGCTTGGATGATTGTGATTTTTCCAAAGTTGGAATGTTGAAGATTATAGGTGACAATAACACTAGTGTTTGGCTATTATCTCTCACTCTTTGTATGATGTTTTAGGGAGGTTTTAATGTTGTGTATGAACTGTTTTTCTGCTCTCAAAATTCTGTTATTGAAATTGTGTTGAATCCTTATGCATTGCATTCCTCTTATAGGCAAAACCAAATCAATTGTCATGATGAAAATCTCCTAAAACCAAGCTGTTTTGTGTGCTATGATCAGGCTATTTGCTTTGCATTTAATGCAAAAGGGAAGAGGTGACATTGCCTTGCAATCTTGGTCAAGACTTTGGCTAATTTCAGCAATAAATGAAGCTGATTTTGACAGAAAAAATGATGAAAAAGTGTGAAAAACAGGGCTGTTTCAACTTGAGTTGTCCTTTGGGTTTGGTCCTTGTAATTTTGAGAGGACAAGCAAGGAAAACGTGCACTGCAATGTGCAGAGATTGGGAGAAGCAAAAGGAACATGTGGGCTGCAATGAGGAAGAAGGAAGGACTGCTGAAACAGGGCAGCAGCTATGTCCTTTGGGCAAGCAAAATGCAGCCATGTTTGACTGGTTTTGGTGGAGAAAGAAGAAAGATAATGAGTAAGCTGCATGCTGGAAAGTTCAGGGTCAGATTGCAGGCAATTGGGAGGGATGAGAGCTGCCCAAGGGCAGCCAACTTGCTTGGCTTGGCTCAAAATTCTTCTCACCTCAATCTTTAATGGCACATGCTTCATTTCTTTCTTTATGGAATTCAAACAGCCAAAATTGATAATAATAGTAATAATAATAATAATAATAATAATAATAATAATAATAATAGATGATAATAACAATAACTATAATGAAAACAAAAGAAAGATAAATCAAAGAAATCGAAATCTGCAAAAAATCGCAGAGTTCGCAGAGCGATGGGAACTTCGCTCTGCGAAATCCCCTTTTTTCCTTTTTTATTTTCTTTTAAAATAAAACAATAAAACAAATAATAATAATAGTAATGATAATAATAATAAATATTAATAAATAAAACCTAAAAATTATAATGAAATAATAAATAATAAAAGGATAATAAACAAAGAAAAATATGAGTCAAAAAATGGGGTATGACAAGACACAAAGTCAAGAGACTTCCCTGCTCAAAGCACAAAGCTAAGAGACTTCTAATTGCTCAATACACAAAGTAAAGAGACTTCCAATGCTCAAGACACAAAGTCAAGAGACTTCCCTGCTCAAAGCACAAAGCTAAGAGACTTCTAATTGCTCAATACACAAAGTAAAGAGACTTCCAATGCTCAAGACACAAAGTCAAGAGACTTCCCTGCTCAAAGCACAAAGCTAAGAGACTTCTAATTGCTCAATACACAAAGTAAAGAGACTTCTGGTTGCTCAGCACGCAGGCTAAGACTTTGGGTATCAAACTGATTTTACAACAGAAAATAAGTTTGTGTTGAACACTTGATCAAATATCAGAGGTGTTCACAAAATACAACTCAGTTAAGACTCTAACACTTAAGGAATTCTAAGATAAACAAATTGTAAGAATTCCTAAGTTGTTTTGTGACAGATACAAAAAACAGAGTATAAGCTTGGTAGTTTTTGCAGTGTAGTTTTTTCGTACAGAGTCTTTTTTAACTTCTTCAAATCCTCAGTCTTTTATAGAGGGTAAAAGAGCTGTTGAGATTTGCCAGAAATTCAGCAAAGAGCCGTTGCAAAGAGAGGCTAGGTCCAGCTGAGTTTGTGTGCGTAAGTTGCAGAAAACAGAGCACACAAAGTTTGAATTCATTCCTTAAAACCTGGAGAATGTTTCTTTGAAAGAGGCAACAATTCCATTTAGCTGTTCTGACATTGCAGGCTTTACTGTTGACAGAGACAGCTGCTTTTCCTTAAAGAACTCAGACTTCAGAAGCTTCTTCAGGAACAGTACTTCAGAAGCAGGTCTTCAGACTCAGCCTTCAGAAGCACTGTTCATCAGACGCACTTCTTCAGACGTTGACTTTTGTTGACCTTCAGACTCAGCCTTCAGACGTTGACTTCTGTTGACCTTCAGACTCAGCCTTCAGAAGCACCCTTCAGACGCAGTCTTCAGACTCTGCCTTCAGAAGCACCCTTCAGATGCAGTCTTCAGAAGCTGCTTCAGACCCAATTTTGCTTTATGCTTGCAGCAAAGGCTTCTGTGCTTTCCTTCTTGCTCTTAGCTTGTTCTTCCATAACCAGTATTAATTACTAAACATTAAGAACATGGTTTCTGCACACTTAGAACAAAGCATTAGTAATACCAATTTTCTTTTTAACACTTTGTTATCCTCAAAACCCAAAAGAGAGTTGTTCATACATTTTGTTCCAACATATTGCACATGTGAGACAAACCCTATTTTAAATACCATATGTAACACCCATACTAAAGTATCTAGAATATTTAGCATGTGTATTATTCTGATATCGGATACATTAAAATTTTCAATAAATAAATACAAATATTACAACTGAATGGGTACAATTTCTCGTTATACAACTGATCAAGTACCATGGTATATATACTTATACAAAAATCCATTAAGCTCATGCGCTGATACTTGACGAGCAACTGCACTCCATCCAGCGTCTCCATAAAGAACTTCATCACGAATAACCTGCTAACCTGCACCAGAAGGATTGGGATGAGACATAATGTCTCAGTGAGCTCCAGCCCAACCTACTGTTGGCAACCACGGGGGAAACCTAGGGTCGTCGTGCCTACTTTTGGCAATCTTGGGAATTTCCTATGATCGCCAAGCTCTAACTCTTCCCATAAAGGTTATACCTGACTGTTCCTGCTAAACTGTGTAGTCGTAAACTGGACTACATCCTGCTAAACTAGTGATCAAGGGGAAACCTAGGATCACTGCCTGAGCCTAATACTGAATAGTCATGAGATCTAGACTATAACCTAATAATTGGGTGATCGAGGGGAAACCTAGGATCACCGCCTGATAACTGATACCTGATATCTGATACCTGCCTGCTAACATAATAAAATATTAACTGATACATGTCTTTATGTTAGATGTTAGCGTTGAACAAACAATATTATCTGAGTTCATTTTATGGAATGCCCCCGGGTGGAGTAACCCCGAAGCACATTCCCCTGATAACCGGTGAAAATTCCTATCATATCAGGCTAACACCGGACTCCTCTTGTCTAAGTGTGTGGTTATCCTCGCGGAAAGTTCCTGGCCCGTTCCAGCTGTATCCGGAACCCCCCGTCCTCTCTAACTGGTCGAGAGCACAGGAGACACACTATAACTCTGTGTGGTTATCCTCGCGGAAAGTTCCTGGCCCATTTCAGCAATGCTGAAACCCCCTGTCCTCTCTAACTGGTCGAGAGCACAGAAGACACAAAGTTTATCCTAATTATTAATTATTATTCCTGTTATATGAATATACATATCCTGATAAAAACTGATACGTGTACCCCCCAGTGTCACTCTGACGTGAACAACTGAGGCACGTCCTGATATACATGTAACTATGCCTGAACTGAGGGAACTAGGTACCACTGACTAAGGTACACTATAATCTGCCTGGTTAAGGGGATCCTGATAAACTACCCTTAACATACCTGAGTGTAATTCTATTCTTGTTAACCTATTTATGGTTCTAGACATATCTTTCTCATATGTCGTTCTTAGGGCTTACTTAAACATTGAAATAAGATTCATGTATTCGTCTAGACTCTGCCCTTTAATTCTGAACTATTCTAAATCATTGCTCAATCCTTGTTCCTTACATTTCCATCCTTTTTGGGAGCCTCTTGAATGTGTTAGAATGGTAGTTAATGTTTCTAAAATGTTTACGGAGAAAACGGATGCGAAAAACCATGCCTACGCGCTCCAAAACACCCAAAACAGCTAAGATGTCATGGCTGTTCTGGGGCTGGTCGCTTGAAGCTAAGATACTTTGCTCTACGAAGTCATCAGACTCAGTAATTTTCAAAATTGCTACTTTTCAACAAATTGTTATTTTTATTTTCACCTAAGGTTATTAAAAAAAAGGCAATAATAAGACAGAAATTATTGATTGGCCCTCCTATAAAGCGAAACGGTATGCAAAATTAAGAATGAATGCGAATGTATGGTATGCACACGAATGTTCAAAACTTCCCCCCATCCTCACATGTAGGCTCTACAGATGAGATTTTCTAAAAAGGTCCCTAGAATCACGGATCTCAACAGGGAAAATAAGGTCATCAATCGCAAATTACTCGCGAGACTTCAATAAATTCCAAGTGAAATCTCCTCTAGGCGGGGTTTTCGCATCCTACCTCACGGACATACGTCAACGCGGGCCTCCGCTACACAACCACCATCCTATCTTAATTTTCTCTCAAGCTCGGGTAGAGAGCCTCACACGTCCTGCATTAACCCGAACAATGTGGAGTAACATCGCTCATGTAACATCCCCACAGTTGATATAATATAATATGAATATAAAGCAATATGAAGCAATTATAAATATAAAGCAAGAGAAGGATATAGACAATAAAATAAAAGCATGCAAGCAAAAAAATAAAAACATTTAGCTTAAAAGCTAACTAGGATAGGCTTGACTCGCTAGTGGGAATTGGTAATCCCCAGTGAAGTCGCCAGTTGTGCGCTCTCGTTAAAAACGCGCAAACCCCGAGCGTACTCAAACGCTAGCAAGGTTGTGTGAAGTCGCCACCAAAGTTTTTGTTTACAGGGAACGTTGATAAACCCTTAAGTTTTTTATTTTAAAAGGGAAACGATAATAAAACCCTTGACGATGAGGAAAGGATGGTCATCGCAACCATTATCAGGTTCGGGAGTCGATTACGCAAGGGGAAGGTATTAGCACCCCTCACGTCTGTTGTACTCAACGGGAACCTCCTAGTTAGCTAAGGCTAGAATGTTTTTTAAATGTTTTGCTTGCATGCTTGAATATGTAAAAGGGAAAAAGAAAATATGATGAAAGGGAAAAAGGTTGTTTTTTATTATTGTGCTTGACAAGATGATGATCTTGCTCCTACGTATCTCCTGGTGCGATGGAGAATTCAAAGCTACGTAGTTCTTTGCTAGAAAAACGTATTTGTGGGTTGTTTTTAAAGAACGATGTTTTGATCGTATTCTTGCGATTAAACGTAGCTTGTATGCTCGCGCATGGGAGGCTTAAGCGTTTGTTTGAAATCGCACTAGAATAGATAAAACATGTCCGTTGGGGGAAAAGGGTTCGAATTGGCCGCGAGGGGACCAAAAAAGATTAAAATGACTCAACCGAGTCGAGAAAGGGTTCGATTGATCCAACGGGATCAAGAAAGGGTTCAATGGACTCAACCGAGTCGAACATTGACCAAAGTGACTCAACCGAGTCGAGAAGGGTTCGATTGATCCGACAGGATCAAGAAAGGGTTCAATGGACTCAACCGAGTCGAACATTGACCAAAGTGACTCAACCGAGTCGAGCATTGAATCAAATGGTCACGGGGGACCAAAGGGTTCAAATTGACCACAAAGGGCCAAGAATTGGTTTGGTGTGGTTGGATGCGTTGAAAATAGAATGACGATTGTCCGAACAACGAGACATACGTCAAGCATTCGTTCAATCGGGGAAATGGAGAGACATACGTCAAACCACCCCTTTTTCATTCAAGTTTTTGGTTGAAATTTAAGAAATCCCAAAGTTATCAAAACACTTGGTTTAAAGCTCAAATGAAAAGGTTTTAATGTTCAAATTAGTCGTTGCAACCTAATGAACAAGTTTGCCTTGTTTATGTGCATGAAAATGAACAAGTTTATGGCAAATGCACAAATTTGTGAAAAAACGCACAAGTTCGGCTCAAGTTTGAAAAAGATTTTGAAAAGTGAACAAGTCCGACTTAAGTTCACGTTTGATTGAAAATCATGAACAAGGTTTTTGTTCAAGTTTAGTTTTGGAAATAATGAACTTAGCTTATTGCTCAAATTTGATTTTGAAAGTTTAATGAACGTAACTTGTTTCGCAAGTTATTCAAAAAGTATTGCTCAAACTTGTGAATCTTCCAATATCATGCAAAATTCTTGTTATGTTTTGAACAAAATGAGTTTCAACCCTCTTAGGTTCTGAGTTTTTAAGCTAGAACCTCAAAAAATTGGCTTTTAGAAGCCTGAACTCAGATTCTGAGTTCTGTCATGGCCGCACTGCGACCAGAGCTTCGCACTGCGAACTCTGCGAAATTTTGAGTTCAGAAGCTGCTTCTGAACTGCTGTTCAGAAGCAACTTCTGAACAATCCCAGAACTTTAAGAGGAGTGAAAAGCTTTTGAAATTAGCAATAAAATGAGTGCAACAACTCAGTTTAAATGTTTTGCAAACCTTGGGATTTCTTTGAAATTCAAAAGGGGTTTTGAATCAAAAATGAGTGAAACTTAAAAATGCAAAGCTGAGATTGAAACGAGTTGGAATCAAAAGCAAATGAAAATGCAATATAAACCAGTTAGAATGACTTATCAACTCCTAGCCCAAAGCTCTTGTTGCAAGGAAATGGAAAGGACTTGAATGGTTGAAGTTTTGCAAGGTTTGAAGTGTTGATGAATGGTGGATAATAACACTAGTGTTTTCTTGCTGGAAGGACTATGTTTTTGCTCTAGAAAAACTCTGTAATTGCTGTGTATTTTTTGCTGTTTCAAGTGTTTTCAATTGTGTTCAATTGTTAGTGTTGAATCCTTATGCATAGCATCCTTTTTATAGGCAAAAACCAAATCTTTTGCAATGATGAAAATCTCTAGAATCCAGCTGATTTGTGGGCTAGAAACCAGGCTATCTTGCTTTGCATTTAATGCAAAAGTGAAGAGGTGACCTTGCCTTGCTGCAATGGTCAAGACTTTGGCAAATCCAGCCATTAATGCAACTGATTTTGGATAGAAATGATGATGAAAAAGTGGAAAAACAGGGCTGGTTTGCAATTGGCTATCCCTTGGGATTGGTCCTTGTAATCTTGAGGGTTAAGCAAGAAAAACATGCACTGTAATGTGCAGAGGTTGGGGGAAACAAAAGGAACAAGTGGGCTGGTGTGAGGAAGAAGGAAAGCTGCTGAAAACAGGGCAGCACTCATGGCTTTTGGGCAAGCAAAACCAGCTGTGTTTGACTGGTTTTGGGGGAGAAAGCAGGAAGAAAAACAAGCAAGCAGCTGGCTGGCAAGCTTAGGGTCATTAGCAGGTCAATTGGGAGGGATAAGAGCTGCCCAAGGGCAAGCCAACTTGCTTGGCACATGCTTGGTTGGAAGAAAAACCTTCTCACCTTGGCTTTAATGGCACATGCTCCAATTCTTGCTTTGCTGAGTCCAAACAGCCACCATTGACAAATACAATGATAATAATAATGATAGGTGATAATAATAATAACTATAATGAAAATAAATCAAAGAAATTAAAATCTACAAAAAATTTGCAGACTTCGCAGAGCGATGGGGACTTTGCTCTGCGAAGTCCTCATTTTATGAAATGTTGACTTTTTGTTGACTTTTGTTGACTTTGACTTTTCTCTTTTTTTTGAATTCTGTTTTGAAAAAGCTTGGGACAAAATTAGGGTACAACAGCATCATCCCCAACGAAGATTACCGAGTGTTTGTAATGCGACGTAGGTCTACTTTCCATCTTACCTGTCCAGTCTTGTCTCCTCAAATCCATCAGTTATACAATCACACAAGTCAATCCTTCATACAGTCATACAAGTCGTATTGTCATACATACATTCATACATTCATGCATATACACATTCATGCATATACAACATAAGGACAACATCATTCATACATGGTTGCATTAACCACCCTGAGTCTTGATTTAACTATCTTTTCACATCAATCAATCATGAACAATTTGTAACCCTCTCTTTTTTCCCCAAGTGTCATCCCCAATGTGTCTGGTCCAGTGATGTCACCCTCTTTATGCCAAGTGGCAGTTCTTTAACGAACAGCTTGTGCACCTTGTATCCTGTCTTTATGCCAACTGGCAGTTCTTTAACGAACAGCTTGTGCATCTTTTATCTTGTCTTTATGCCAAGTGGCAGTTCAAACGAACAACTTGTGCATCTCTTATCTTGTTTTTTCGCCAAGTGGCAGTTCTTTAATGAACAGCTTGTGCATCTTTATGCCAAGTGGCAGTTCTTTAACGAACAACTTGTGCATCTTTTATCTTGTTTTTTCGCCAAGTGGCAGTTCTTTAACGAACAGCTTGTGCATCTTTATGCCAAGTGGCAGTTCTTTAACGAACAGCTTGTGCATCTTTTATCTTGTTTTTTCGCCAAGTGGCAGTTCTTTAACGAACAACTTGTGCATATCATTTATTTTCATTCCTGTCGTCAGTGGCTAGTTCGGTTACAGCTCGAACATCTGACATTTACCTTTTACCTTCTTGTCGTCAGTGGCTAGTTCGGTTACAGCCCGAACAGCTGACATTTACCTTTTACCTTCTTGTCGTCAGTGGCTAGTTCTGTTACAGCCCAAACAACTGACATTTATCTTTTTAACCTATTGTCAGTGGCTAGTTCGGTTACAGCCCGAACAGCTGACATTTATCGTTTTATCCTGTTGTCAGTGGCTAGTTCGGTCACATCCCGAACAGCTGACATTTACCTTTGTTTCGTGTCGTCAGTGGCTAGTTCGGTCACATCCCGAGCAGCTGACATTTATCTTTTATCATGTCGTCAGTGGCTAGTTCGGTTACAGCCCGAACAGCTGACATTTATCTTTTTATCCTGTTGTCAGTGGCTAGTTCGGTCACATCCCGAACAGCTGACATTTATCTTTTTATCCTGTCGTCAGTGGCTAGTTCGGTTACAGCCCGAACAACTGACATTTATCTTTTTATCCTGTCGTCAGTGGCTAGTTTGGTCACATCCCGAACAGCTGACATTTATCTTTGTTTCTTGTCGTCAGTGGCTAGTTCGGCAACATCCCGAACAACTGACATTTATTTTTGTTTCTTGTCGTCAGTGGCTAGTTCGGCAACATCCCGAACAGCTGACATTTATCTTTGTTTCTTGTCGTCAGTGGCTAGTTCGGCAACCTCCCGAGCAGCTGACATTTATCTTTGTTTCCTGTCGTCAGTGGCTAGTTCGGTTACATCCCGAACAGCTGGCATTTACCTTTTACCGTCACTTTGTTGTCAGTGGCTAGTTCGGTTACATCCTGAACAGCTGGCAGGTTACTTTTATTTCCGTCTTTACCTCAAGTGGCAAGCTCTACAAACGGGCAGCTTGTGGTCGATGTCTTTTCACATATCATACTTCCTTTTTCAGCTATCAATGCGATAGTTGATCCCTTCCCCAGTGAAACTATATTATCCCCCAGTGGAGTCGGATCCCTTTCTTTATTGAACTCGGGTATCCTTTTGTTTTCTTTTATCCCCAGTCAGGTCATCTTCGCCGTCTTGCACTCACATTTGCAGCACGAGCATTTCACATTTTCTTAGGTCCAAAATTGGTGTACTCTGTATTTAAGTCCCTTCGGCCCGCCGAATCAAAGATTTTATCTTCAAATCTCCGGACGAAGAGACTTAAATAGGGGCATCTGTCATACCCCAATTTTTGACCTAAAATTCTTTTTTTTTACTCGTCTCTTGGTTCGGAATTTTTCGTCGTTTCAGACGAAATTTTGGCAGAGAGGTATTTTAAAATACCTCATTTATGGTTCCGAAGGCGACAATTTTCTTTTATTATTATTTGTTATTTTTATTTATTATTTCTTTTTATTATTCTCATTATTATTTTTCTCTTTTTTTTTCATTATCCTTTATTTTATTTTTTTTACATTTCTATTTTCGTATTTATTATTGTTATTTTTATTATTTTATTTTCAAAAGAGTTGATTGTTGTTTTGATGAGTTCTAATGACCATTTTAATGGTTGCCTCTTTGGTATTTGGTTGACTGATATGTTTATTGTCCATCAATGGTTTTCATTGTCATTAACTGGCATTGCATGATTAAAAGGGGCTGTAACAGAACACAAGAGGGGACGGTCAGAAACCGAAACACAATCGAACCATCAGTACCAAATCCAAAAACTCCATCAGTAACCGAAAAGAAAATCAGCAATTCAATCAGCAGCACAAAACCACCACTGAACCTCAAATAATCCAGCCACACACACGGCCACAACCACACAGAGCCACACACACGGCCACAACCACACAGCCACAACACACACGGCCAAGGCCGAACCAAAACGAGCCAAGGCCGCACCAAAACGAGGTGAAACCGAACCCAAACAAGCCGAATCCAAACCCAAGAGGTAGCTTTCATGTTCTTATTTCAAACCTAGATCTAGGTCGTTTTAAAAAGATTTTGTTAATTTGGAGTGCGGATTTGAGGAGAGGAGAGAAAAGGATTTCAAAAGATACAAAAAAATTTTAAAAAAAAGGAGGTGGTTAATTTCTCCGGCGCGGTGGCGCCACCCCTTGCGCCGGAAGTTTTCCGGCCAGGCTTTTGGTTTAGAGAGAAGGGAGAGGTTGGGAAGAAAGAAGAAGAGAGAGAAAGATTTTTGTAAAATGAGAGAAAACCGGTGGGTAACCCATATATAGATGCAGAACCGGTTCGGTTCACTCAGACCGAACCGGTCTGGTTTTTTGTTACCCTCCGGCCCATTGGACTGACCTGCGGCCCACTTCCCTCTTCTGCTTCCTGACTTTCTTTTTACTCTCCACACCCCCTTTCATGCTGCTGCACCCACCTTTTCCTATTATTTTTATTTCTTTGTTTTATTTCTTTTTCTTGCATTTCTTTTTTATTTATTTCATCTCACATCCTTTATTTATCGTTCATGCATTTTATCTTACTGTTTTTTTTATCATTTTGCATTTTTCTTCATTTTTTTATTTTATTTTCTTAATCTTGTAGTTCTTTTTAGTTTATTATTATGCATTCATTCACTTTGTTTATTTTAATGTTTTTATATTTCAGCACCTCATGCATTTTATTCCTTGCAACATATTTATTTATCGTCTTGCATTTCATGCATTCGTATTTCTTTGTTTATTCTTAGCATATTTATTTTAATGCATTTGCAACTTTTTTTTTGTTTATCATTTTGTCATTTTTAATTTATTTTATTAGAATGTACTTAGGAACAATGTAAAATATAAATGAGAATATCGCACCGACACTAACGTTTATTTATTCCGCTTTATGTCAAAAAAACAAAAATGAAAAAATATTAGGTTAGTTTAATTTCAAAAGGATTTCGTGGTGATCCAACGTCACCACGGAAATTCCTCGCGTTTAGCTTTTTGGTTATGTTTTTTAGGTCTTAGTTATTTATTATCAAAAAAACAACAAAAAACATGCAAATAAGTCAAAACTCAAAAAAAATCTTTTCCTAAACAAACCTTGATTTTCAATCAAGTGCCCTTTTTCTCTTTTACTTTCTTAAATAACCATTAATCCATTTTAATAACATTTAAATCATTTTCTAAAAATAAAAAATACAAACCAATCTCATTTTTGCCACTTGGCTTTATTTTTATCTTTAAAACTTTTTCAAAAACTAAAAAATACAAAAACAAATCAATCAACATTTTTACCCCGAACTACGAGGTTTTGATCCCTCACGGGTACGTAGGCAAAGGACCTTGTCCTTCCAAATCATAAAAAATAAAAAATAAAAACAATTTCTTTTCTCACTACTCTAATTCATTCTTTTCTTTTAAAAAAAATAATAAGCAAGTTATAGCCAACATAAATAAATAAAATCAAGAGGTTCTCGTAGAGTACTACGAACGTTTAGGGTGCTAACACCTTCCTTAAACGTAACTAACCCTCGAACCCTAAATCTTTAAAATTGTGGTAATTTAGAACTTTTTCCCCTTTTCTTTTGAAAAATTAAAAGTTCAGTCGTGAAATAAAATTAGTGAGTCGACGCTAATCAATAGCTTGATCTCCGAAAATCACCGCGACAGGAGGCAAGGTTAGGGTGATAAGCCCTAGAAGTGGCAGCTGGACTTACTTGAGATCAGAGAGAATCCCTTATATAAGGGGAGAAGAAGAACAAGATTGACTTGAACCATTGTGGAAGAGATCTTGACTTCTTTATAGATCACAATAAAGGACAAGAGGTAATAAAGCTATAAGCATAGTTTTAAAACTCGGACCGGACTGGCCGGTTGAACTGGAACCCTAACTGGTTTGATCAAAGTTTTGGATCGGTTGTGCAGTTAGCCTGGTGTGAACCGGTGCGACTCGGTCAGAACCGGTGAAAACTGGTGACCCGACAGTTCTATGAACTGGACTGACTCAAACAAATTAATATTTTTTTAAAACAAATTTTATTAAAAATGTGGCATCAGTAAGGATTGAACACACGACCTTGCACTTGGATTCCACCACATATGCCACTGCAGCAGGCGTTGCATCTCATATTTGTTTGCTTCTAGACATTGATATATGATAATCATATCATCAAATTAAAATGTGGGTTACCATCGCATTAAATAGCAAAATGTTTAGAGAAAACAAAATCTCATAACAAAATCTCATTTAAACAAATTTTTCATTTATATGTTTTAGGACGTTTTTTATTCCTTTTAAAAAAATTAAATTTTTTAAGACATTTTTAATACTTATGTAAATATTGTATAGTTTATTTAGATATAAAATATACATGTTATGATCAATGAGTTTGAATTTGAAGAATCAGTTTATGAAATTATATAAGTTTGTTTAATATTTTTTGACATTTTATAGGTGCCGTAGTTTTTTTTAATTCTTTTTATTGATTAAGTCATCCGGTTCAGTTCAATTTAATACATGTACAAAAAATGTATAAAGACCGGGTTAAACAGTCGAGTCTTTCGGTTTAATCCGATTTAGTTATGCGGCTCAACCAATGACTTAGTGGTTCAACCAACGAACCAGTGACCCAGTAACATTGCCGAGCCGATAATCGGTCGAGTTTTAAAACTATGCCTATAAGTCTCACTAAGACATGGAAGCGAAGACAGCAAAGGAAATACTCCTTGTGAAAAAAGCAACAGATGCCGGGACTAATTGTCAAAGTTCAACATGTGGGTAGAAGGGTAGTTTCATCACCTGAAGTGTCTAAACCTTTAGATGAAACTTTTCCAATTGATGCTGAAATCATTCCTAAAAAATAAGTTATTCTTACTAATAAGCCATCCAATACCAGCACACTAATCACATACGGAGTGACTTATGCAATAGGGCTAGGCAATCATGAACAAGAACCAGGTGATGGCATGTCATTTTATGTTATTTTCTGTATATTTTTTAGTCATTTTAGTTATGTTTTGATCCAAATTAGTGGCGTTTTAGAACAATTGCCTATGGTTTATGAGACATTTTGTAATGTTTTCATTTTGAGTCATGTAATTCTAGTTTTCCCGAAACTAAGCAATTCTTAGGTGTTTTTGATGTAATTCATTGCAAAAACATGCAAATCGGCAAAACAAAGCACCTCATGAAGAATTGGGAAGATAGTGAATGAAAATTCAAGAGGCCTCTGAAGACATTACGAAGTGGAGAAATTCTATTCCAAGTCCCAAGACAAGTTTCAAGGAAGAAAACACTCAAAAGACCAAGAAAAAGGCAAAAACGCATTTGAGGAAGGCGTCATGCACTCGGGGCATGACTCTATGTGCCCTGGGTGTGCTAAACAGTGCACAAAATGCACTGAAATAGGAACCACGCCTGAGGCGTATGCCTCCACGTGCACACTTGCGATGAAAACAACATTTTGTTGTTTTCAGCTATGGGTTTAGGGGAAAAGCCCAATTTTTCAGCCCAAACCCACTGTAAATTCAACCTATAAATACAACTTCTCTCATTCATAACTATTCATTCAAAACGAAGTGGTTCACGGGAAAGGCAAGCGCTAGGAGCTTCAAGGGAGAAGTCTCTCCTCAACATTAATCTCTAGGGTATGTTTTATTCTTTTGTAATTTTTTCTTTAGTTACCATGAGTAACTAAACCCTAATTGTGTAGGGTTCTAAGATGAACCTTTATTTGTTTGTTATATCTTTTTATTTCAAGTCTTTTATCCAGTTATTTTATGAGATCTATATAATTTTCTTATTCAAATATCTTAATGCTTGTGAAGTCCCTAGGGAGTGTGACATACGTAGGGAATACACCCGAACTTAGAAACAAGAGGCTTCAGAAGATACTTCTGGCCATACTTTTCCGAACGTTGCATATTGAATTTTATTCTTTCTCATTGGTAGGGTAGACGAGATAGGGCTGCCCATATGTAAAACTACTAAGATAAAAGAGTGTATGTGATAAACTTATAAGATTCATAGACGAAGTTGGAGCCTTTAGATGACAATATAGGAATCCCAATTCTTTTATGTTTCAATTATTTCTGAGAGAGTAAGGTCCCACTCTAATACTTTGTACGTTGGCCTACTGGACTCTGTTGGATTGACGACCCTGCACCCTTTAGAATTAGGTATAACCTTGGAGTGATCAGCAGGTAAAATTCAAAACAGGAGGGGCATACTGCTCCACGAACTCATCACTTAAATCGAACCTTTGTCTCAAAACTGAATGTTGACTTGTCTTTAATTCAACAAGGAAATAAAGGGGATTCGAAGAATCCTATCCGCCACTAACATTCTGCAATCAAACCAGGTTACTAACTTACTACTGATTTACGCAATCAAATAAAATTTGCAAACTCCCCCCAATTTACTCGCTTTTCTTTATTTATTTGTTTTTATTTTCATTTTTAATAAGTAATACTAGTTGCCGAGTTGAAATGACAATCTCTGTGGAGACGATCTTACTTGCTACTTTATTACGTGTGAACAATTTCATACACTTGGCGAAATTGTCCATCACGAAGGCTAATAGATGAAAACGCTTCTCAAATGCCAACTTCCCCAAAGATACCTGAGTGTGAGAATATGATTACATCAGCTGCCTTCTTGAAGTGGGGTGATAAAGAATATGATGGTTATCCATAATAACAAGAAGATTCAATAATAGAAACTTTGTTCAATGATGATATTGATAGTATCATGGGGGACATCGACACATAGCTCTTCTTCCAAATACTCTAAACCTGTTGAATCAGCTAATGATCATACGCTGGTCGAGCTAGAAAATGTAAGTACCAAATATTAGGCAAGGGAGTTGGAAGCAAGAACCATGAATCCTAATGACTTATGTTGACAACTTAAGATGTCAGGAAGCCGAGTTGTTAGTTATATTTTGTATTCATTTGTAATGGTTTCCTTATGGTCAAAACATGTGTGTTCTTGTTTTGTTATTAAGAAAATATGAAACTAAATGAATCATCATTGACATATTAGAAAAGAATGTCCAAGACCAGCCAAAGAAATGGTAGAATGTCCATATTGAATTTTTGGACGAGGATCGACTAATGGCATTATGGAATATTGAAAAGTCTAAACAGTAAATAGCCAAAGCCTATAACCAACGAGTGAGAGTTAATAAGTTTTTCAAAGGCAACTTGGCGAGTTACATTAGTGCATGGACCTTCTTTTCTTGATTTAAGATTTTCAAAACAATGTTTGAGAGATTTTTCTTTGGAACCTAGAAAGAAATGGTAGAAAAAGGTGGACAAATCTACCTTCAAGGGGAAATAGGACCCGCCAACAATGA
This sequence comes from Medicago ruthenica, assembly GCA_018208015.1. Taxonomy (NCBI): domain Eukaryota; kingdom Viridiplantae; phylum Streptophyta; class Magnoliopsida; order Fabales; family Fabaceae; genus Medicago; species Medicago ruthenica. Next base: position 32,356,081 of record CM031372.1, on the reverse strand, counting down.
CTAGTCTTTGATAATGGGGGGTTTCTTGTATTTATCATTTAGCTTAAAATTCGAAGGAGGGTTCGTGGCAAGAATCAGGAATATGGTGACAACACAATCCGTATCGCAAACTTGGGTGATTTATAAATAAATCTCTGAGTTATCCACTACTTCTACTAGGAATTCGAATCGATAAGAGAAGGAAATAATTATAACACTAGCCGAAGTAGTAATGTTAAAAACGGTTTAGTTTCCTACTTTACAACGTAATGATGACACTATTCGTGCATGGTTCTGTTATTTGCATTACATCATCTCATTTGTCAAGGGTCAACCGATGATACAACAAATATGGGCATTTGTTTACACCTCAACATAATTATCATGTTAACCAAACTCGGAATAAACTATTAGGCGAGGAGGCCTCTTAGTCGAGTGAATGATAGACAATGTAATAGCAACTGAGAGAGGGAATTGATTCTTTCTTGAGGCCAATAAGTCAGAGTGTTGGCCTTCAAAGGCTTAAAAATGAGTACAACCATAGTGGGTGTGGGACTGGACAATGAGCTGACAAATCTATGATCTCTACTCTCAACGCCACTTGCCCTTTTAAGGAATGAGAGAGAAGACATGATCTCTAGTGGAGCTTCACACAAATGATATTGTCAAAGGATCATGCCGAGGAGAGGAGATTGAAGTTAAATGTGGGGTGCCACAATCCCACTAACAAGGGAGTTATCACATAATTCCCGTGAAATTAGACCTTGGGTTTTACTTTAACACATCTAATCAATCAAACAAACTTATTTTGCACTTTTTATACCTTTATCTTATTGCTTTTATTCATGCATTTTTTAGTGTAGGTAAAACCCAAAAAATAATTTTACCTAACACTCTACTAAAGAAGTTAGGGAATCCACAATTGAAGAAAAGAGTTTATCGTTCAACGTCAATCACAGTTCAAAAAATCCAGCTGACACGTCTAATTTTAACTTCCATCAACACCTATAAAAAAGGGTATTTATTATTAATGAGCACTTTGTTCAACTGACTGTACTCTACACACATCCACAAAAATCCATATTTCTTCTTCACTAAGAAAACGGCTGCACCACATGAAGAAATGCTAGGCCTATTGAATTGTTTATCTAAAAGTCCATCAAACTATTTATGAAGTTTAAACAATTCTCTGAGCCTCTAAGGGAAGCATCCAATAGGGGCACCACTTAAATGGGTCATGTTCCTGGCACAAAATCAATGGTAAACTAGGTCTCACGCTCCGGTGTCAAACTACTCACGCTCTAAAGTGGGAAGTCTTGAACTACCACTTTATCTTCAATTTCAAGGAGGCTAAAATCATTTATAATTGTGAATATTATTTCAAGAGTGTCTTCACTTGGTTGGCTGACACAATGCTCAATTCACTTGCACTTGGTACATGAACTCAATAATTTTATTTAGACGGTTAATGTTGACACGGTTGAAAGCATAGTTTTAAAAACCGGACCGGCCATCGACTCGGCAAGGTCATCGGGTCACTGAGTCAATGGTCGAACCACTGGGTTACTATTTGAACCGCATGACTGAATCAAATTAAACTGGATGACTCGGTTGTATAAATCGGATTAAAGACATTTTTTTAATTAACAATTTCGTTCCCAAAAAATGTGAGAGATCCTGGGAATAATATTTGGCTTCTTAAAAGAAAAGTTAAGTAACTGGGAATCAAACTCTAGCGAAAGATGAATTCATCCTTTTTGAGAAGCTACTTCGATAGAAATCACAGAACCCACAATTTCAACATGAAAAACACAATATATACCAATATTAAAAGCAAAAAAAAAAAAAAAAAACCATAAAGTTGGCATGATGATCTCTAAACATCCTCTCCACCCATAAGAAGTACCTGCACTACCATGGGAAGCCCCGTCCATATTGGATTTGACCAAGGGGAAAAAAGGTGGAAGCCACATCGCTTCTTTAATCCTAGAAGCATTAGAAGGATAAATATTGACATAAAAAGCTTTAAGACTTGCAAAATCAAACATGTTGGGGGAGGCAACAATAGAGAATAGAGATGATTGTATTTATGGAAGGCCTCCAAGGGATAAATATATCATGAAACATGCAAATATTTATGCAATACCAAATTGTATTAATCATAGCACTTTGAATCACCAATTTGCATTGAGTAGACCATAACCTACCACAAGTAGCAAGGATAGTAAAGACATAACTAGTATCCAAATGCACACGAATAATGCCTACCAACCATCTCCAAATGTTGGAGGCATAAGGGCAATCACCGAAAATATGGAGAGATTTTCGAAATGAGACTCCTAAAGGTTACATTTAAAAACAATGTTACAGCCTCTTGACATCATGTTATCATCTTTTAGGATTCTAACCCTCATTAGACAAGATATTATAATTCACATATTATATCAATCCAAACATATAAGAACTCGTTGAAATTAAAGTTGCTTATATTGATGTGCACTTGGTTTATTTACAACAAGTTCTAATGAATCTAGAGAGATTTTCATCATTGAATAACTTGATCAATGATTTTTCTGAATATATTATTTTGAAAATGAACTTTCCTTTTATGTTATTTTCTTATTTTTCTCTTATATGGGAACCGTCTAATATGAGCACATGGCCACATTTTTTGAACCGTTGTCATTTACATTTCTCTCAATATCTATCCATAAAATGTGAGGATATCCATCCCTTATACGTTCATCATAATTGTTCCATTCATTAATTGAAATAAAGTTCCTTTCATAGAATTTTGGAAGATAATGAGGTTGTAGTCGTCAATATAATTTGCAAAATATCAAAACTGATAATTTGCAATAACTATAGGAATTAAGGATTCAAAATAAAGACCTTAGAAATATTTGGCCTTAAAATTCTATAAGAGTCTAAGCTTTGATAAATATTTGGAAGTATAAGATTGCAACAGTGATTTATCCTTTCATCTATATATCCACAAGATTGCTTGAAGTATTTTGACTTTTGATGCATTCTCCAAATTTCACGTTCTTATTAATTGAAGTATTATTGGCATGAATTAAATATATAGCTCACCGCAAATTTATCCAAAAATGTATAGACCAGACATTGACCGGCTCGAATGGGTGGTCCAAACACAAATTAAGAGCTCTATCATCTAACACATTATTGTGATTTCTTATAGGATCCTACATAAAACTAACATGTCCAGGATCAATTTGGATCCAAGCATTTAGGAGATGCTTCATGCCACTTTCTCATCCTAATTTTGTGGTATATGTTGACTGACTAGTGGAGGAATAATTACTCTAAGCCAATCGAGTATAGGCCATTTTTTTTCACGTCTTTGCTAAAAAAAACTTCCATCCTTTTAGAGGTGTATTCCTCCTAATTGTGTTTTGTCTAACATGCACAACTAAATAGTCTTACATTATGCGTAAGCTTCTATTCTACAACTGAATCAATAATTTACATCATATCACATTTGATTTAATGATGAAAACTTTTTGATCCAAAAGTAAAAACTATCTTATGCATGGTGCAAGACTTGTCCCATTTAAAGATTTGTCCTTGTATGCAATTCACACTTTCAAAGATGTTGGTGACCGTGGGATCCGATCGTCTAAATTTTAAGCTTGACATACTAATTTTTTTTAAATCAAAATACACATTAAAATTAAAATCATCTATGCTAAAGTTGTGTAGAGTTTGTTTAGAGTCTCACATGCTTTTTCAAACCGTTAAATGTACAAATGTGTTTAGGTATCTCATTTAACAATCTAATCTTGATTACACGTTGTTGTCTTGACTGCCTGAATACATGGATTGTTGAGGCAACATATTCAAAACATTAAAGTGTGTTTGGACGAAGGAATGTTTTTAAGTAATGTAATGTTTTGAGGGAATTCAAATATTATGAGGTGAATTCCATTGTTTGGATAATAATTTGAAGAATTTTCAAAATGATGGAAATTTATGAAGTATTTTGTTGAAGTTAAATTTAGAGAATTTCAAATGGCACTTAAAAGTTAAGAATTTCAAATTTCTTCATTTGTTAAATTTTTTAAAATTTTGCATTTTTGTCCTCAAATTTTCCAAAATTTTCAAATTGACCCCAAAAATTGCAAATTGACCCTTGACTTTTTCAAAAATTATAATTTGACCCCTCAAAATTTTTGAAATTACAAATTGAACCCTAATTTCAATTTTCAAATTTGGTCCAAAAAATTTAAAATTTATAAAAGTTGCCCAATAATAATGACAATGATATTTTTTATTACTTCATCCAAACAAAAGTATTGAGAAATGAAAGTAATTTAAATGAATCATTTGAATTGCCTAGAATTATAATTTCTTTAAAATTTCTCAATTGTCTCATCCAAATACACTCTTGGTAATTTTGTACTCCCTCCGTTCCTTTTTAATTGTCACTTTTGAAGAAAAAATTTGTTCCTTTTTAACTGTCACTTTCAAAGTTCAATGTAACTTTAAATAATGTTTTACCAATTTTATCCTTAGTTATTTATTACGGAGAGAGAAATATATGAGATTATATATTAAATGAATAAGGTTATTATAGTAAAAGTATAAATTATTGTATCAAAAGTAGTGATATTTATTAATTGTCTTGGTTTGTGTAAAATGTCAAAAACTGACAATTAAAAAGGAACGGAGGTAATAATATTTTCGTAAATAAGGTCGGTACTCTGTCAGTCTGGGTTGTATTAGAATTTTGGAAAGCAACCCCAGCAAGCTCGCTTATTTAAGTAGGGCCATTTTAGATTCTCCCCGCTTTGATTGGTGGATCTTATTTTAAATTCTTTATACTCAAATAAATGGTGGGGGATGCTAGGATCTTTGTTAGATGTGCCGTGTACCAATGTTTTTATAATAATAGAAAATATCAACTAGTGTTTTTAGGATATTATTTAAAAACTTTTAATTATAAAAATTTGTGTATTTGATATTTTGAAATTTATAATATTTGATCTTTTGAAACTAATTTCTAAATTTAAGATCTTTAAAGAATCTTCTTGATACTCGTTAACCAGATTTTTTATATAAATATGTAAAAAATGCAAGTTTATCATATATACAATATTTATGGTCTATAATGAATTTTTTTGTCCTTTCTTTGTGCGTGGTCACGGTCGGTACAATAAAAAAGGAGGGCGTACCCGTGATCACCGTTGGTCTTCCCTAGGTTTCATTGAATAACAGAAATATTTGCTCTCTTAATTGATCTTCCCTAAGAAAACATATAAGTAATTATTATATTAGATGCCATAAATATTTTTTAAACTTTTAACTTAAAATTAAATGGTCATGTAACCATTTTTTAATAACAAAGTTTGATGTGAAAAATATTAATTTGTTAAAAAAAATATAGTATATTAAAGAACCAACTTATTCACTTACCGATATATAAAAACCAATTTAAAATTAAAAAAAAATAAAAGAACTAATCTACTCCCTCCTTTTCAAAATACATGTCCATTTTGGAGAAATTTTTTGTTTCAAAATACATGTCCATTTGATAGTTTAAGGATACATGTTCAAAATACAAATATTAAAGACAAATAGCTAATATTTTGGTCTCTAAATATGTAATGAATAGTCAAAATAATCTTTGAACGTATCGATATTTCAAACTAGTCATTAATAGTGCATTTCATTAGTCAAAATAATCATCAACATTAAAATAGTTCTTAATATTGACATTAACTCTTTTTATATAAAAACTAATATGATAATAAATAATTATTTATAAGGATTGAAATAATAATAAATAGGTATATTAAAATACTGATAAGACAATATTGATAAAGTATTGTAACACAATAAAAGACTATTTTGACTAAGGTGGTGCATAATCAATAAGTATTTTAAAATTTAGATATATTAAAAGTTTATCGTGGTTATTCATTACACATTTAAATATCAAAATGACCATTTATCGGATTATTTAAATTTAAAGATTCTAAGACATAATTGACAAAAGAAAAAAAGAAAATCTATATGTACTTATTGGCGCTTTAATTTAACATTAAGCGTGTGTTTGGTTCCACGTTTACTAGTGCAGAAGCGCTTTTAAGTGGTCCAAAAGTGCTTCAAACAGTTAAAAACATGTTTGAGTTTCATTTTGTAAAAGTGATTCAATGGGTTAAACTCGATTCCAGTTGAAGCTCCCTTTCCTAGCTTTTGCGTTTGCTGTAATCGATTCTGCAACAACTCGATTTGATTTACCAGTTTTGCCCTTTTCATGGCCATTTTATGTTCTGTAATTTTCCATACTGTTTCCTGTAGAAAGTTTTCTAGGTCAGAGATGGATGATAAATTGGGTTTCATTGGTTTAAACAACCCGGCCCATTAACGTGTGACCCAATTGAATAGTTTTTTTAAAAAAAAAATTGAGAAAAGAAGTATTTGCTAGGTTATAATTCTTTTTTTTTTATCTTAAAAAAAAAAGGTTATAATTCTAAAAAAAATGGAGGAAAAAAACTAAATATATGTAAAATTTGATAACTATATACACAAACACATGTTAAATCTCATTTTGGTCTTTTACACATCTAAAAGCAATTCTGACACAAAACATTCAAACAACATTTTTCATACAAAGCAGTTCTGTTTTGAAGATAATCAAACATAAATCACTTTACGTTCAATTCACTTTTAACAAAATCAATTCTATATAAATCAATTCTACATAAATCAATTATTTCCACCGCACAACCAAATAGACACTAACACGATTTTGTCTGGTAGATTTGATTCTATGGTATCTTCGGAAAACGACAACAGGTCGATTCATGTGGTGTGGATCATTGACTAGGGGTCCCCATAAATAAAGAATTTAATAAGCGTGATAAAATATTATTCTCTCCAAAAATAAAAAATAAGGAAGACAATTTTAAAAAGTGAATTAAGTGTAATTGATGAGAAAAAAAATATTCCCTGCATCCAATATGAATAAATTATTTGATCATTTCACATATATTAAAAAAATGTATAAATCTAGTCAAAAAAAGAAAAATGTATAAATGAAAGAAAGAAAAATATTTTCAGTATTTTTTTTATTTTTTTAGTCAAATATTGGTGTACTATTTATATCGTCATGAATGTAAAATGGAAGATATTGAATTGGAGTAATGAAATTAATATTAATTAGAGTGTAAAACTAGAAAAATGTAATTAATATTCTATTGAAAAATAAAATGAGTCATTTATTTTGGAATAATTTTTTTTACAAATGGATCATTTATTGTGATACAGAGAGAATACATCATTTCCGATTCACCATTTTCGAGAAGTGTAGGATACTGCATTTATTAATTTAGAAATAAACAAATATTTAATTTAAGAGTAAAATTGCAATAATAACATTAAACATAATAATTGACGTAAACTTTTGCTTATATTTGAGACTTTCAATTTTTGTTTTGCTGCTTATATTTGCGACCGGAGTGAATGGACTACTCCGGTCTCTATTATATCATAAAGTTCATTTTTAAATCTATTCAATAAATGAAGTATTTGATTTATATTATGAACTAGATACATCATTTATTGAATGAATATAAAAAGTAAACTTTTTTTTATAATTGAGACCAGAAAGAGTATATTTCTGTATGTTTGTCTAAATGACTTGAATAAAATCGTATAAAATAATCCCTAAAAAAAGCATAAAATACTACTACTTTGTTTTTTTATTGGATTTGTGTGTTTGATCAGTTAAACATAAGTAGGGGTGTTCGTAATGTGATTTGGTTCGGTTTTGAGGCTAAAAGTTATCTAAACCGCAAGATAAAAAAGTATGCGGTTTGGTTCGCTTCGGTTGACTTTTAAAATAAAATTCGAACCAAACCAAACCAAACCAATGCGGTTTGGGTTGGATCGGTTGGTGCGGTTTTTTTAAGACAATACAATTTTTTGTTTCCAACATTAAAATCAAGTTCAAAAGTTAAAACACAACATATTTTCAACAATGTTTAAAATTTCATCCAACATTACATTTTCATTTCCATCCAACAATGATCCCAACAATATATATAAAATTAAAAACGTGAACAAAAAGTAATCATATTCGCTAACAAATGCAAAATATTAAGATTTTATCATTCTCTAAAAGTTCAAGTAGCACACAAATACATTTTTTAAATAAAAAACAAAGAAGAAACTTAACAAAAGAAAAAATATGTCATTTTATAAAAGTTTTCATTGGTTTTTTGTGAGTATCGATTTAGGTTAAATATGTTTAATTATTGTTTTTCTTATATTGCGGTTTGGTTTGGTTGCTAAAATAAAAACCGCAAACCGAACCAAACCATGCGGTTGAGTAAGAAAATGATCCAAATATATCCGAATCAAATGCAGTTTTTAGCGATTTCGGTTTGGATTGGTTCAGTTTGCGGTTTTTATATTGAGTTGGTTCGGTTTTGAACACCCCTAAATATATGTATTGTTATATTGAACAAAACAATACAAGATAGAACCACATAACATAAGACGACATAACAACACATGACAAACTTTCATATTCGATCCTCCATATTAATCGATTTTTAATAGTAGTGTTAAACTTGAAATTTGTTATTTGATTTTTGGCCCTGAATCTTTGGAATTTGACGATGATGTTAAAGAAGACAATTCCATGCAGAGTTACAAAGAGAAAAACAATAAAACAGAACCACTAAGTTTGTAGGGTCCAGCATTTCTCACTCGTGCATGTCACGAGTCTTGTAGAAACAGCCGCCACCTCCACCACATGCTGTCTTTCATATATACCTTATTTTTCTGTTCGCTTCCTTTGAGATTGGAAAGAGAGTTAGCGAGAACTCGGAAGAAGAACTCTTCTGTTTCGTTTTTGCTTCCCCTCTCTCTCTCTCACTATGATTTCTACTTTCACTTTCTTTCACTCGTTTCTCTTCTTGTATATCCTATCAACTCCTTCATGTGCTTCTTTGTTTTCTGGTAATTTTCTTTTTCCTATATTCTTTTTTGTTGTTATTAAAATCATAAAAAAGTACTAAAAAACAATAATCTAAGCTCAAAGAGCATAATACTATTGAACTTTGAAGTTGTTTCTTTTGTTTGTTTTGATTCTTGGAATCTTTAAAAAAAAAACAGATTCTTGGAATCTTGGATGGAATATAAATGACACCCTTTTAAGGATTCAGATTCCTTTTGCATGATGTTAGCAAAAAATCTCTGTTTTTTTTTGTTTCTCTCAGATTTCGATGCAACAGAAGCCTGGATAAAAGGCATACTCGAACCAACAAACGCCAGCTCAGCTAAGAAACATGAAAAGGGTCTTCTTTTATGAAATATTCAAGTGGGCCATTGTTATTCTTGCTTTGACTCTTTTTTCTGGGTATTATGGCCTATGGGCTTGTTTTTGTTGATGTCTGAGAATGGCACTTGTGTGATTAAACAAATGGAGGTTTTGTTACTGTTAGTTTGAAAAAGATAAAATAAAATAAAATTGTGGTGTGTATGTTTCTTGTGGATTTACACGAGTTTGTGTTGAATTGGTCAATTCATAATACTTGTTAGTTCAGTGGAAGATGTTTATGATGGCAATGATGCTGAATAATAGTTTAAGTTGGATGTCTAAGTTCGAATCATGGTTAAATTGCGGTCGCAGTTGCAGAACCTGTATATTGCAGTAGTATGCAGCAAAATGCAACAGTAGCCATTGAAATTGCGGTTGAATTGCTACTACGACCGTAACTGCGGTTGCTGACGGAAATTTAAAACCTTGGTTCAAATTGTATTTGGAGCATTTGTGCCAGCAAAGGAATAAGAGAGTGATGAGTATCTAGTTTCTGAAAATTGGTATACAGGTTGTCATATGTATTAAGAATTTTGTGTGTATGTTGGCTTAATTTAACTTGGAAGGAGGGGACAAAAAATAAAACTAGAGAGCACAAATTAGCTTTTTCAGTTCTTTTTGATGAATGTGCTAAATGCTTACCTGAAAATGGTTAGGAATTGAAACTGGAGATTTAGAAAAAAGGGGTGATTTGTTTCCGCAGAGTCTAAGAGATGAGGCAGTGGCAAGGCTTGTTGAGCTTGGAAAGGTACCTAACTTCAAGAACTCATCTTTACTTTGATGATTTTCCATCAATATTTATACTGTAGTTAAAACTGCATTGAGTAAATATCCAAATTGGTCCTTGAAATTGTAAGACTGTATCAGTCTAGTATCTTACATTATCGATAATCTGAAAGGATCCCTGAAATTGCAAAATTTTGATCAATGTTGATATGCAACACTCTGCATAAAAGACTAAAATGTGCCATAAAATGTGAATGTTGCTGGTTATTTGTTACATTGTTCTTAGTGGTTAATGTTGGTGTTGGATGAACAGGTTAGCGATGCTAGTGGCTATCTAGAGAGGACATTTTTGAGTCCTGCATCCATCACGGCGATTAATCTTATTCAAAAATGGATGGAGGATGCTGGTTTGAGAACGTTAGCCTTCTAATTTCTGTAACTCTAAATAATTTCTCTTAAAGCATAACTGATGAATATGTTATTTTCAGTTGGGTGGACCAAATGGGAAATGTACATGGTAGAGTTGAGGGTGCAAATGCAAATGCAGAAGCTTTGTTGGTTGGATCTCACATGGTGAGACATATATAATATATACTCAATTAACATTGAATGAAACTGAACCATTTCTTGACAGTTAATGGTAAATTTTAGTGAGGATTCATTATTCATGTCACTGACTATGATGGGTACTTATTTTGGTTAGGACACTGTTGTTGATGCTGGTAAATTTGATGGAGCACTAGGAATAGTCTCTGCAATATCTGCATTGAAAGTTATGCATGTCAATGGAAAGCTGCAAAATCTAAGGCGTCCTGTTGAGGTTAGTGTGTCACGCAACTGGCTGATATTGCAATATTTTAAATGATAGTCTGATGCATGGTTACTAGTATCGTACGATACATGCGAGCATATCTTGATTTGATATTAAATTGAACTCTATCAATATGAATCTCTTGTATGTGTATCCATTTGGACATGAATTCCATCTTGAATCCCAATTCACTATGATGAATCCCGATTCATTTCAATGAATCACCACTTAATAGACTTAGTTTAGTCAGCCACTTTTTTTGTCAACTTTGTATCTCAAACCCACTTTTCTTTTGTCATTTATATTAACTCCTAATTTTGTGATGTCACTTGTTTTTTACTTAAAAAATGATATATTTTTATAAGCAATATATTTTATGATAATAAGATTCGGTTCACAATTTGAAAAAAAGGTATTCTTATTCACAATTTGAATATTCGAGAAAGAATAAAATTGCCCGATCCATACTGGCTCTGCAGCTGATTTTTGCAGAAAAAGTCTAATTTAGTTTTTCACTGCATTTATTCTACCAACTCAAACACATGAATACTGGTTTGTGCTAATAGGTTTATTCCTTTTGTAATAATAATATTAATAATAATAATAATAATAATAATAATAATAATAATAATAATAATAATGTGCACTGAGTAAAAGTTTCAAGAGAAGATGCATGGAAATGCTGGAATGATGCCGCTTTTTTACTGGTGTCATCTTATTCATGTGATCTAATCTTTGCAGGTGATTGCATTTTGTGATGAAGAAGGTGTGAGATTTCAAACTACTTTCTTAGGCAGTGGTGCTATAGCTGGTATTTTACCTGCTACAACATTGGAGATACCTGATAAGAGGTATCAAGGGAATTTTTGGTTGTGGATATTGTAAAATTTTATGTAAGCAATATATTTATTTATAAACGTCTTTCAGGAATGTAACAATAAAAGATGTTCTTAAAGAGAACTCGATAGAAGCTGCGGAGGAAATGTTTTTGCAGCTCAAGTATGATCCAAAATCTGTTTGGGGTTATGTCGAGGTATAACAAGCCTTTGCGTTAGTTATTTATAGTGGTGTTTGGCTCAATAATTTCACTAACATAGCTCACGAGAATTTACTAACCCATTTCTTATGTGCTGCAGCTTCACATTGAGCAGGGTCCTGTGCTAGAACAAGTTGGTTTCCCACTTGGTGTCGTTAAAGGCATAGCTGGGCAGACAAGATTGAAGGTAAAAAAAAATTCGACGTGTTTAAGCATTTGAAAGTAATCAGCATCATCCGAAAAAGGAACTGAAATCCGATATTAATGATAAGTTGTTTTGTGTAGGTTACGGTTAGAGGCTCACAAGGTCATGCCGGAACTGTTCCGATGTCCATGCGCCAAGATCCTATGGTGGCTGCTGCTGAGCAAATTGTACTTATGGAAAGCCTCTGCAAACATCCTGAAGAGTACCTTTCATACGATGGTCGTTGCAGCGATTCATCAATTAAATCACTTTCAAGTTCACTTGTTTGTACTGTTGGTGAAATATCAACATGGCCAAGTGCTAGTAATGTCATTCCAGGCCAGGCAAGCGATGAATTTCCAAAAAGCTGTTGATCTGGTGATCTTCAAGTGGATATGTTTTTTGCTTTCTCAATTTGAAGCTTGTGATGATAATGTGATGATTGGTTGCAGGTTACATATACCGTGGATATACGAGCAATTGATGATCTTGGACGTGAGGCTGTTATCTATGATTTATCCAATCGAATTTATCAGATATGTGACAAGCGTTCAGTTTCTTGCGTTATTGAACACAAGGTATGGTCTTATCAAAGCCGACCAAACATATTCTTAAGCATAATACGAACTTTGAGACGTGTCTTTCTAAGTGAGAGGGAGTAACAGAAAAGTTAAGGAGTCTTGTAAAATTCTTAGAATTTGGGGCATAACTTATCCATACAAAACCGGTTTGTAAGGTCTCTATGCCCACCACTTATAAACACATTTTCAGACAATATTTCATTCAACGTGAGACTCTTAATACACTGTTCTCACGCTCAGGACTGGAGTTTTACCCGAGTGGCCTGATAGTGGGAGACCCGATAGCAGGTTATCCAATGGGTCTTGGATAAACTTTGATATCATTTAAAATTTGAGTTGAGTCTAACTAATCTCTACAAAACTGGCTTATATAAACACATTTCAGGCCTTATCTCATCAAATGTGGGACTCTTAATAAAAACGAATGTGACTTCTGTTCCAGCAGAGGTCAAACTTCAATCTAAAAGGATAAAACACCACTACTTACCACTATGCTAGGCATGCTAGTTATAAAAGTTTTATAAATACTTATAGTAAATAGGTATTTTTTGTTGGTGCGCCTAAAGTAAGGACTTGAACCACCTTATGCCTGTGTTTGTCTTAGATCTTGTTTAGGTTTTTCAGTTTGTTTTCTGAATTGTATATCAACCAATGATTTTTCTGTGTTCACCTCAGCATGATGCAGGTGCTGTGATTTGTGATCCAGAACTAAGTTCACAGCTGAAGTCTGCAGCTTATTCTGCACTCAAGAGGATGGAGGGTGACATTCAAGATGAAGTACCAACATTAATGAGTGGAGCAGGGCATGATGCCATGGCAATGTCTCACTTAACAAAGGTTTCTCATCTTTTTTCTTTTTTTTTTTGAAGGGAAGGTTTCTCATTTTTTTTGTTGAGTCTCAATATTATTTTTATAAACAAATGTTAATATATTAGTTGTTATGTTAGTATTTTCTTCTTCACATGTAAAATATGACAATGAATGAGGATTTGAACAGGTGGGAATGCTGTTTGTGCGATGTCGCGGAGGCATAAGTCACTCTCCACAAGAGGATGTGCTAGACGATGATGTATGGGCGGCCGGTTTAGCAACCTTATCATTTCTTGAAAATCTATAATAAAACTATGTAAACTAAATATGTAGATATTGTATTTGTAGCATGTAATTATAGGTTAGTTTATTTATTTAGTTCATTCATAATTCAATACTTCATTCAACTGTATGTGTTTCCTTATAGCTGTGTTCTCAAATTATCCTCCTATCAAGAGGAGGCCAACAAATTTGTAACAATTAAAGTTGTTGCAAAGTATGTTGTGACAATCAAGTCTTTCATGATCATACATAAATGATCAAAGTTTCAAATGTACTTGATAAATTGAAGAAGGGATATCAAGGCCAATTTATTCATGCTTACATTTGTCAAAAGTAACTAGTAGTAGCTTCTTATGCTGCAAGCTGTAATAGGAAATGCATTCACAGTGTCAAACTATGTGAGAATCTCACATAGTTTGTTGCTTTATCTTTTACAACATGAAGTTTTTTTTTTTGAAGGGATACTGAAGTATATGTGAACATTGTAAGGGGCATTTGAATATATAATTTAGTTGAATTGTTTGGACTTCTTGTTATTTTCATTTTAGACTGTAAACCTTTATTTTTCTTATTGTTTTGACTCCAAATTTGTAGGTAATTCACTTTTCTTCCTCCATAAGTAAATGCAAGAGAAAATAAGTCAATGTTCGTCATAAACTATTTCTCATTAAGATCAAAGAAGATACAAGAAACAAAAAACATATATGAAATTAATAGTGTCTCAATTGACTTTATTTTTTGTTACAACATCAATTGACTTTACTATCAATTAAAAAAGAAAATATTAAATTTAAACAAAATCAATTACATTAATTCAATATATGATTTTTATCATGATCCATGATATTGAAACTGTTCTGGAGTTTCCACACCTTTTTCAATTTGTCCTTCACGGTATTGTATCCTATGTCCTTCATGGTATTGTATCCTAAGTTTTTTACCTAGGAGCTTAACCACTAATGCATCTTTTCAAAAGAGTGCATATGCCTTGGAAAACATTGTTATGAAGGAAGATCTTTGGGAGGAGTCTGTTGTCATTCTCATATTCTATGTGAGCCATATTTGTTGCTACGAGGTCATCTTTTTCACAGGCGCGAGGAGATTTGGAGGTCCCAAAGGATGATATCGACGGCAAAGACGGGTTAGGGTTGTGAGGGTCATGTGGTTTCTTGGTGGTGTGATGGGCAGCATCACCATGCATGCGCAGAAAACAAATGTAGGGTTTTCCTCCATTCCCGATTCTCCTAGTTCTCATATTTTGATACTTAGTTTGCTATCAAAAACTTGTTATTCTTTTACAGAATTTTGATGATGAAAAAATGACATGCCTTGCAGTGAAAAATACAAAGAGCTAGTAAAAAAACAATGGGTAAACCACCAAATTATTCTCTAACTTTGTAGATCGCTCTCAAATATGTTCATGACTTTATGAATATTTCAAAAAATTCTCTTTTTTAAATTTTAATCATATTAATCCTTCAAAAAATATGTCAAGGACTAAATTGATAGTAAACAGATAAACTTAGGGGCCAAATTGACAGTAAGTTGTTAAAAATGAGGACTGAATTGATAGTAAATAATTAAATATAAGATCATTTTAAAATTTTAATAGAGTCAAAGACCTTTTTTGAAATATTCATAAAGTAAGTATCTATTTGAGAGTGTTTTACAAAATCAAACACTAATTTGATGGTTTATTGAAAAAAGAATTAATCTTTTTTAGTTGTTACATACAAGGACTTTAGTTTTTCTTTTTCTAACTTGTGTTTGGTTCTATGTTTGAAGTTGATAGAATTGATTTTGGAGGTGTCAAATCAATTTTAACATTTTTGTTTATTATCGTGTAAAAATAATTTTGTCTCTAAAGTTGATTCTAACTTGAAACTATAATTTTTAACTTTTGATTCTAATTTTTTTTAGTATAATAAATAATATTATATATCAAGGATTACTTACATATGAATAGAAGGCAAACAGACAACATGTTGTGTCACTAAGCCCTTTTGGATGACAAAATCAATCCTCGTAAACACAACATTCATGGACCTAGGAGACAATACCTGACATTGTTATGCATGACCCTTTGGACTCTACGTAGAAGGTCAACAACCTCTGATGCTAGGAAACTGAAAGTGTCAAAAGCAAATGGTATAAAAGCATGTTGATTGTTAGAACACGTTTTCTCATGTTTGGTCACTTTGCTTGACGCAGCTTTTAGGGTTGTCTGTCCTACTGTAAAATCCCCGACCCTTAATTCAACAAGTGGTGAAACCACAATCAAGTCCACGCATGCATGTAAATGCATTTAAACATAAGTCATTTTATATTCAACTCACTTTTAATTTACGTTTTATAAAATCAATTAATTCAAAATCAACTTTTTTCAACTCATAACCAAACATGCCCAGAGACATTCAAAATCTCATAACCCATCCTAAATAGAGCAACCAAAAGGGAAGCTTATGACCCCACATCACGTGGAACATGTCCATAAATAAGTAAATAAATTTAAGTTTTTCCAAAAGTTAGGAAATGTGATTCCTAGGCCATAGTTTTTGCCCTTAGCAAGCGGTATTCGATTGATATTAACGTTGGTACTCCAAACAATACCTGACGCTGTTTCGCAGCTAAATACCACCGGAGAACGCGAACAAGGTTTTTGTTTTTGCGCATCATTATGTTTGCACTTTTCCTATTTATCCCATCTACCATTTTCAGAAGAAAATCCATATTTAATCTCTCAAATTTATTTTGTCAAAAAAAAAAACTCTCAAATTTATAACATACTAAATTTGTTTTAATTTTTTTAGAGGAAATTTGTTTTCAAATATTAACCACTTTGACAATTTCATAGTAATTAATAAATGTAGTTATAGACTAGATAAATTATGAACTATATTTTATAAAATTATCGGTCATTAATAATACGTGAACATAAAAATTAAAAGAATTAAAAAAAGAAGCATAAGTAAAAATATGATATGAAAAAAGAAAATGTTAAATTTATGTCCTACATACACGTGTTAAGTAATTCAAAAACAGAAATGCTAACAACACACATTTTAACACAACTTTTTAACACATTCTCTTTAATTGGTTAATTCACATAGGTCCCACCAAATTTATATGAGTCCCACATGATTTGGTGGGACTCATGTGAGTTTTAACCAATTAAAGAAAGTGTGTAGAATAGTGTGTGTTAAAATATGTGTTGCTGACCTTCCTCAATTCAAAAATAGAAATTTTATATTGGAAAAAAATGTTAAATCTTTTTAAAAACAATTTGAATGCATGACTTTTTAGACAGATATTTCAATACTGAGTTTCTTAACATATATGTTTATCACACATGTTAGCCTTTTTCAAAAATAGAAATTTTATATTGGAAAAAAATGTTAAATCTTTTTAAAAACAATTTGAATGCATGACTTTTTAGACAGATATTTCAATACTGAGTTTCTTAACATATATGTTTATCACTCATGTTAGCCTTTTTCAAATACTATTATTTTCTCTTTCATTTATATCATTTTTTAATATATGTGAAATAATCAAATGAATTACTTATTGCAAAAGAGAGGGAGTAAAAACTTAATTAGAAAGTCAATTCAAAATCATAAAAATTTTAATAAAATGATATAGCAAAGTTACTTAATTTTGTAAAAATATAAATTGAAGTCATTCAATAAAATTTAAAATATTAAAGTGTCATTAGATAATTTCTTTATATTTTAGAATTAAAAAATGTATGTATACAATAAATAATTAACTAATAGATTGAGTTTAAGTGGTTAATGAACTTCAGTTAAGAACAATATATTTAGAAGAACTTAAGTTTAGGTTTGAATCTTGATTGAATAATATTAAATTAATTAGTCAAATTTTGTTACATCTAGGCTGAACTCTTTGTAAATTTCTACATACATCAAATATTTTTTTATAAAAATATAATTATTTGATTTATTATTGAAAAACACAAGCTCTTTTTCCCACTTATAACATCATTAACTTTAAAGGTTTTTTTGTGGATTATTATAAAGGCAACTTTTAAAACTAACACTTTTGACAAATTTAATGCTATGCTACAACTATTTTTCTAAATACATGTGAATTTCGTAAATGGATTTTATATTGAGAGATGGAGAGAGTATAAGATTTTATATACTAAAAAATCACTAAAGCTATACAATTTGTTTTTGTTTTTACACTAAAAATTATATGATTTCATATATATGGATGAACTAAGAATATGGTAAATCATGAAGAGGAAACTTAGATCTTCCAAGTCAGTTAGGACTTACATGAAACTCCTATCCTCTGCTACCCTACTCATAAATATATTATTAAAAAAAAGAAAAAATATGAATAAAAGTGGGAGGGGATAGACCAAAAACCCTAAAAAGGCCAAAAGAAAAACAAAGCAAAAGAAAAAAAAAAAAAAGAATATTGATGCTCAACCGCTCTTGAGTTCCCCCTTAAAATTAGTGTTATAGACTTCCTTTCAAATTTGATTAAATGGATCGTTGCATGCTTTCTTTAAACTATTTCGATTAGCTAACTCGAGAATGATATTACATTGTAAAACCTTTTAATTTTGTAAAGTGAAATATATAAAGTTGTTTCCCTCTCTAAATTTAGTGGTCCATAAGGATGCAACACCATGGATATAGAGGATCTAAATTATTAGTTAAGGGACAAATCTAATAAAGTGTATGGTTGTACATAGATATTTTCCTACAACAATATTTCCATAACCACTATTGAAATATACATGACTCTTGTATTAATTAGCCGTTAATTAATGAGAAAGAAAAACAAGGAGATGAAAGAGTGATTAAAAAAAATCTGGCGTGCTTGTTCTATTCTGGGTGTAGTTTATTTGCACTTATTGTATGACATTTTGGTAGTTTAACTTTCCTTTGAGTAGGGAAAAAAATAGATGGATCGGATGAATATGAATTTGAATTTTAATGGATGGATCAAAACAATCAATTAATCCCATTACAATCTACTAATTTTTTTTCTTTAAAAAATCCATCCAATCCAATCCATTAAATATAAAGTCCATCTAATTCATCCATTATTAGATTTTAATGGATGGATGTCCATCCAATCCATAATTTAAAAAGTATTATTTATTTCTTTGATTTTTTCATTAATTTAAAATAATAAGGGGGTTTATATAACGAAAATTGCTTTATACACATCAAACAAAGCTAAAACACACCAGAAAATTACATCTTTACCCCGGCGGCAGTTAACTGCCGCCAGATCATGCCATCGGAAGTTAACTGTCGCCACGTTTGAATCCATCGGCAGTTAACTGCCGTTGCGTTCTTGATTTAGCTGATTACAGTAACCTACTCCTATAATGTTCCATCAACCCATCCTTTCCTATTTCCTCTTCAATCTATACACCTAAATCCAATTATTTTCTACCCAAATCTTGTCCAAAATCATTGAAGCAGCAATACTAGAAGGTTTCAACACACTTTTAACGTCAAGAAACATCATTGAAGCATCATTTAGTCCGTTTTTTTTTTGCTGATTTTTTCTGTAAATATTCGTGAAAACCTGACGTGGGACTAGCGGCAGTTAAGTGCCGATGTATGGGGACATCGACAACTAACTGCCGATGCAGCGGCAGCTAGGTGCCGATGGGAAACTTCAAAAAACAGGCTTACCGCCTATTTTTTTTATTTTTTATTTTGTTTTCTTTAACTCTTTTTAGGTTTAATTAATTTTGATATTGATGTTATTGCAATTGTAAGTTATTTATTCATCGTTATTTGTTGTTTATTTATAGTTATGGATGAAAATGCAGATGATGATCCGGTCGAGAAAAACCTATTTTTGTCGATAATTCTGGAAATGTCATACCGCATAAGGTTGAAGCTTCTGTCCATGTTGAAGCTTCATTATATGTTGACTCCGGTGTTGTCCCTCTTGAGGCCAACGAAGTTGACACGGCTCATTTTTTTCAAGCGAAATTAAATGGAAAGATAGAGATGACTTGCTTAATTGGATACGTCGTCAAGCAAATAAGGCGGGATTTACAATTGTTATACGTAGTTCCAATTTGATCAATCCAATGTTGCAACTAATTTGTGAAAGGAGTGACGACCACAAAGTGCCGAAAAAAAAATTGAAGCATGAGACAACAGGTTCAAGAAAATGTGGGTGTAAGTTCATGGTTCGTGGATATCTTAGTAGGGAAACAAATGATTGGAGATTGAACATTCTTAACGGAGTTCACAACCATGAGATGGAGCCAAGTTTAGAAGGACACATGCTTGCGGGTAGATTAAGGGAGGATGACAAGAAGATTGTACATGACTTGACCAAGAGTTTGGTGCTACCAAAAAATATTTTGATAAATTTGAAGACAAAAAGACAAGATTGCATGACAAATATCAAGCAAGTCTACAATGAACGTCAAAAAATATTCAAGTCAAACAGAGGTAACAAGACTGATATGCAGTATCTAATCTCAAAGTTGGAGGAGCACAACTGTGTCTATTTCACCAGAACACAAAGTGAGAGTACTGTAGTACCCCAATTTTGTCCTAAGCCTTTTCAAAACAATTTTCAAAAATCAAAGAGAGGAAAAAGTCAAAGTCAACAAAAGTCAACCAAAAAAGTCAACATTTCAAAAATGGTGACTTCGCAGTGCGAAGTCTGCGAATTTTTTGCAGATTTTTGGTTTCTTTGATTTTAATTCCAGTTTTTGTTACATTTGATTTTTATTATTGTTTTGTCATCATTCATGGCCTTTTTTGCTCAGCAAAGTTAGAGTTGAAAGACTTGCCATTAATGCCAAGGAAAGAAGCATTTTCTTCCAACCTAGCATGTGGCAAGCAAGTGGGCTTGCCCTTGGGCAGCTCTTGTCCCTCCCAAGTGACCTGTTAACCACCCCAAGGTTTCCAGCCACCAGCTTGTGGACTTTCTTCCTGCTTGCTCCCCCAAAACCAGTCAAACCCAGCTGGTTTTCACTTGCAAAAAACCATGATTGCTGCCCTGTTTTTTCAGCAGCTTTTCACCCTCTCACACCAGCCCATATGTTGCCTTTTGCATCCCCCAACCTCTGCACATCACAGTGCACGTTTTCATTGTTCAACCATTGAGATTGCAAGGATTAATCCCCAAGCATAGCCAATTGCAATCCAGCCATGTTTCATCATCATTTCTATACAAAGACCATTGAATTTGTGGCTGAAATCAGTCAAGGCTTTAACCCTTGGCACAAGGCAAGGTTACCTCTATCCATTAGCATTAAATGCAAAGCCATTTAGCCTGAATTTAGCCCACAAATCAGCTAGGTCCTATGGATTTTCCATCATTGCATTGGATTGCATTTTGGCCTATAAATAGAGATGCAAGGCAAGAGTGCAACACATCATAATTCACACAAAGAAACACTACTCATAATACTTGAAACACTTACAAATAACCAGAGAAAAAACCAGCCAAAGCACTAGCAAAATCAATTCCAAACACAAAGCAATCCAAGTTCATTGCACATTCAAAGCCTTTGCAAGAACCTTCAACCAATTCAAATTCATTGCAGCAGGAGCTTTGCTAAGGATCTCTGTAAGTGTTATAAGCATTATCTTGCATCTGTAATTGTGCTTGCATATCAATTTGGGTCCAAAACCTTTTTGTTCTAAAAACCCCTTTTGAATTTCAAAAGAAATCCCAAGGTTTGCAAAACATCAAAACTGGTTTGTCCAGCCCTTTTCATTTCAAAAACTCAAAGCTTTTCACTCTCCTAAAAGGTCCTGAGTGTGTTCAGAAGTTGTTTCTGAACAACAGTTCAGAAACAGCTTCTGAACTCAAAAATTCGCATTGTTCGCAGTGCGAAGTCATGGTCGCAGTGCGACCATGACAGAACTCAGAATCTGAGTTTAGGCTCCCAAATGGCCAATTTTTGAGGTTCTAGCCCAAGAGCTCAGAACCTAGGAGGTTTAAAACTCATTTTACTCAAACCTATTCAAGGATTTTACATAATATTGAAAAATTCGCAAGTTCGGGTAGCACTTTTGTGGATAACTTGCAAAACAAGTTATGTCCACAAACTTTCAAAACAACTTGAACAAACCAGCTATGTTCATCACTTTCAAATCCAAACTTGAACAATAAACATTGTTCATGATTTTCAAAACCAAACGTGAACATAAGCCGAATTTGTTTCGCTTTTCAAAACCGTTTGCAAAAATGAGCCGAACTTGTGCGTTTTCTAACAAAATTGTTAAAACTTCCTCGTTTTGGGTTCCAAACCAAATGTTTTGATAAACTTTGGGATTTCTAAGCAATTCAACCAAAAACTTGAATGAAAAAGGGATGGTGTGACGTATGTCTCTCCATTGCCCCGATTGTACGAATGCGTGACGTATGTCTCGTCGTTCGGACAATCGTCATTCCATTTTCAACGTATCCGACCATACCAAACCAATTCTTGGCCCCTTGTGGTCAATCCGAACCTTTTGGTCCCCCGCGGCCACTAGATTTAAATCCCCCGACTCGTTTGAGTCACCCCGGTCAATGCTCGACTCGATTGAGTCCATTGCACCCTTTTGGTCCCATAGCGACCAACTTGAACCCTTTTACCCAAAGGACATGCCTTTTAACATTCTAGCGCGATTCGTAAACAAACGCTTAATAAGTCTCCCATGCGCGAGCATACAAGCTATACGCTTAAGTCTCCCATCCGCGAGCATACAAGCTACGTTTAATCGCGAGAATTCAGTTAAAACATCGTCCACTTAAAAATAACCAACATATGTACGTTTTTCTACCAAAGAACTACGTACGCTTTGAATTCTCCGACTACCGGGAGATACGTAGGAGCAAGATCGACATCTTGTCAAGCGCAATAATGAAAAAACTTTCTTTTCCCCTTTCGTTTATTTTTATCTCTTTTTCCCCCTTTTATTATATTTTCTTTTGACATAGACAAGCATGCGCGCAAAACATTTAAAAACATTTTAAGTTTTAGCCAAATAGAAGGTTCCCGTTGAGTACAACGGACGTGAGGGGTGCTAATACCTTCCCCTTGCGTAATCGACTCCCGAACCCGACAATGGTTGCGATGACCAGTCCTTTTCCTCATCGTCAAGGGTTTTATTATCGTTTCCCTTTCAAACAAAAAACTTAAGGGTTTATCAACGTTCCCTTTACACAAAAACTTTGGTGGCGACTTCACAAGGCCTTCCGAGCGTTCGCACACGTCCTCGGAGGATTGCGCGTTTTTTAACGAGAGCGCACAGCTGGCGACTCCACTGGGGACACCTTTTCCCACTAGCGAGTCAAGCCTATCCTATTTGGCTTTTAAGCTAATTGTTTTTATTTTATTTACGCGCATGCTTTTATTTTATTCATTTATGTCATTCCCGTGCTTTATGTTTATAATTGCTTTATTTTGCTTTATATTCATATCATATATATCAAATGCGGGGTTTACTTGAGCGATGGTACTCCACATTGTTCGGGTTAATGCCGGACGTGTGAGGCTCTCTACCCGAGCTTGAGAAAAAAAAACTAAGTTAGAATAGTGGTTATGAGCGGAAGCCCGCGTTGACGTATGTCCGTGAGGTAGGATGCCCAACCCCGCTTAGAGGAGATTTTCACGTGGAATTAATTGAAGTCATGTCGACGTATGTCCATAGACAACCCTAATTCCATGTGAGATCTATGACTCTAGGGACCTCTTCTTAGGAAATTTCACCTTTAGAGCCTACACGTGAGGATGGGGGGGGGGAATTTTTCGAACCTCCGAATACCATACCTATGCATATCACCCATTCGCATTCATTCATGTTTGTTGCATTGTGTTTTATTTTATCAGGGGCAATCAACAATTATTTGTTTATTACTTGTTTTTTATGCATAATCATAGTTGGGGATAGAAATGACCAATGTGTTGAGAGGAAGCAAATTTTTTTCAAAATTCGAGCACTTCGCAGAGCAAAGGTCTCTTCGCACTGCGAAGTTAACTCTGAAGTTCGCAGAGCAAAAGTACTTCGCAGTGCGAAGTATGCGAATTTTGTCAGCTCAGTTTTCAAAACTGCTAACCCTCATTTACTCCCTCTCAACCACCCATTTTCCCTCTCTCTTACTTATCCAACCGTTTTTTATTATTAAACAGCAAATACTTAAAACTTTTCATTTTCTTTTCTCATAAGCTCTTCATAAAAACAAAAACATACCCATTTCCTTTTTCTTCATAATTTTTCTTTTCTAGTATTTTCAAGTTCTAATCTTCCATTTTCTGCAAGCAGCAAGGTATGATTTCTCCCTCTTTACCCCTTTTTACTTCTGATTCGTGTTAAAACAGCCTTGGATCTTAGGGTTTTTAAAAAATTTTGAAACTTCCATTTTAGGGTGTAGGGTTGTGTTTAGCTTCTATTCCTTCCTAACTTGCTAGCATAGGTTTGTGATTTAGTAAATGTGCATTATGGGTAGCTTAAAACTGACCCATCCCTCTCCATTTTAGTTAATTTCACACGAATTCTATTTTACCCATTTTTGAGAAATTGAACCAAAACTAGTTGCTATGTTAGTTATGTTCATACCCAGTCATTTATTCTTAATCATTTATCTAATGTGCATTATAGGAAGCCTAGCTTAGGAATTTAGGGTAGCTTTCTAGGGATTTCTGATTTTTTCTGTTAGGGTCGCAGAGCAAGGATGAACTTCGCACTGCGACCCCCTTTTTCTGGGCAACCCAGATTTTACACATAGCTTCGCACTGCGACCATGAGTTCGCAGTGCGACCTTAGTAGAAACAGAACCTATGTTTTTCTCATTTTTTCCTTTCAATTCCATTTATTTCACCTCATATCACTTGTAATCATACTGACTTTGCCTTTTTTCTTGTAGATGGCACCAAGACCAGCGGGAAAACGCTCGAGGGGTGAAGCGTCAGGATCTAGACCCCAAGGGGCATTTGACGCCTCTCGCTTCCTAAGCCTCCGGAATCAAGAGAGGTATGAGGAGCTTCTCGGCAGGACGTTCTGGGCTGAGAGGCAGTTCATCATAAACAAGCAGGGCACCTATCGAGAGCTGGCCCGGCTGATTAATCACCGCCGTTGGGGAGTTTTGGTGAACCCTCCCCTAAACCTTAATTATGATATTATCCGGGAATTTTATGCAAACGCCATTCCCGTGGAGCCAGAGGGAGAGTTCACCTATCAAACCATGGTGCGTGGTCGGATCATTAGATTCGATCGCGACACCATCAATACCTATCTCCACAACCCCTTCCAACTTGAAAATGATGAACTTTGTGCTTTCCATAAGCACCAAAACCGTGGTAATTGGAACCACGATCTCTACGCCCAGACCATCTTCCAATCCGGAAAGGGCTATGAGCTCAATGCGACGGGGCAGCCTACCAGAGCCCTCAAGAACAACCTCACCACCTACGCTCAAGTCATCTTCCACCTTATAGTTCACAATATAAAGCCAAAGAGCCATACCTCCTCTACCACCTTGGACGTCACCCCCCTAATCTACTATATCCTCACCCATAAACAAGTAGATGTGGCTAGGGCAATCTGCCAAGAGATTAAGATAGTGGTCGAGAGTGGCATCAAGCCACCGGCCAAGAAGATGTGCCCGCTTGCTTTCCCGGGTCTTATCATGGGACTCTGCCGGGAAGCCCGAGTAGCCATCCCTCCTCATGTGTCTGAGACCATAAAGAACCTGATCACGGATGAGTACATCTCCAGACACTGCACAGGAAGGAGAGCGGCAAGGGCACAGCAGCCACGGCCTAGACCTCCACCAGCATCACAGGGTCATTACACTTGCACTTTCATATTGGAGCAGAATGCTTCCACTCATCGATACATGACCATGATGCATGATTCCATGTATCGCCTTCAGAGGCAGCTGGGTAGGCCGACAGATCCCGACGATCAGATACCGACACCCGAGATGTTCGCAGCTCATGGTGCTTGGCCCGGGGATAGGCCAGAGTATTCAGAGGGTGGAGGCAGTGGTGCAGCGGCCGGAGGCCAGGGAGGAGATGATGAGGATGATGAGGACGAGGATGACGAGGATGAGGAGACTGAAGATGATGAGGCTCTCACTCCTTGAGTGGCCCCCCTTTTTTTTTGATGTTTTCTTATGTTTTTGTTATTTATGTTTATGTTATTTTTTCTCGTACACTCTTTAGAAGCTTTCTATGTTTAAAACTTTGTAGCTATATTTATACTCTTGTTTTGTTGTTATTTGAGTACTTTTTCTTTTATTGCTTGGCCTTTACATCATCATCATGCCTGTTTAATTTTAATATGCGTAAATGTCGAAATTTTTTGCTATGGAACATTGGTAATGTGAATTTGACAAAACTTCCCGCAACGGATTAAGCCAAAGTTAATTCGATTTAGCCATAGACGAAGGGTAGTGATAAATTTGATTAATTTTTGCAAAGCTAAAATACATGTTTCCTATTTTTTTTCATGATTAAACTTGGAAGGAGAATATATATTCAATACCAAGTTATACCATACAATTTACGTTATTAATATGTTTGTTCTATGAACCATTTAGAACCAGCCAGATGTGAGGAATCCTCAAAAGTCATCATAACACATATGCAGGAGATCGACATTTTTGTTTAACTCGATCTTTTTATGTTAAATCTGAATTTTCTTTTTTAATTGTATAAAAGCATTGACATGATCAGGGCGTTTGTTTGGATATGAGTAAAAACAATTGACCACAAATAGCCCACCCTGTGAGAAGTGAGTATTTGTTAACCCCTTCGAGCCTAACAAATCAAGATTGTTAACCATGAACTGCCAACTTTCATAAGCTCAACTGCTTAATGAGATTGCCGGAGTTTGTAAAAAAAAAATTCAGTTCATGGTTAAATTATCATTGGATTCTGATAATTTTCTTTCAATTTTTGAACCCTTAACCGTCATGATTATTGTCCCTTGCCAAAAGAGGAAGGAACATTCAATTAGGGTATCATCCCGAAATAAGTTGGGGGAAAAAGGAGGTTGTGAAAGTCAAGTAACGGTAAATTTCTTAAATTAATCTTGACAACCAAAGAAAAGAAAGAAAGAAAGAAAAGCAAACCAAGAAAAAGAAAGGAGAAAAGAAAAAAGAAAGAACAATAAATCGAAGGGTTGTCAAGATCAAAGAGAAATGTTTGTAAATCACCAAAGGGTGTGATTGGATAAAGAAAGGGTAAATTAGAAAGAATGTTCCTTCTCGCTTGGCCATTTGAATTCAATTTCCCCACATATGACATTTCTTTTGTAACCCAGCCAAATTACAACCCTCAAAGACCTTTTGATCAATGCTTTTATGCTTTTAAGAAACAATGATTAGATGGACACATAACTCGATCGGAATGTTAGCAAACTTGTCGGATGAGTGTTCAATACCTCTCACATTAATATTCAATTTGTTCATTTACTCAAATGAGTGATAGGTTGGTTCATGGATAAACATGTTATTAACTTAAACTGTACGATATAATTTTTTGTGTGGTATTTATTTCGAATTTTTCAGTACAATCTCGGAATAATAGGGGCATTAGAATTGCATGCGCAAATTTCATATGAATCATACCAAACATCAAAGCCCGACCTCGCTCGGCAACCAAACATCAAAGCCCGACCTCGCTCGGCAACCAAACATCAAAGCCCGCCCTCGCTCGGCACTCCCACAATAAAGCCCAATGTGCATCAACACCCACAATTTTAAACCAAAACCCGATTATGCCCGGTGCACAACTCATTCAAAAAAGGGGGGTCCAACCATGCTTGGCCCCCTCCCTACAATTCACAAAGAGCCCAGTTGTCATTGACATTTCTCAATCACCCAACAAAGGGCCCAATTGTCATCAGTAATCCCAAGCATAATCAAAGGAGACACATCTTTGGGGCAGGTCATCACCCCATTAACAAAATTCTTCCCAAGCGAAGTCTTTTACTTTTGTCAAAATTCCCCATTTTTATGATAGTGCTTAAAACAAAATTGTTCAAAAAAGAAGAAGAAGAACTTATGTGGGATCTATTATGTTTTTGAATAAATAATAACAAACGCATTTTCTCTGAACTGTGAGTACTTAAAACATGCGTCAATATCTATCCATGGAGCAGATAAACCTCGCAGGCCGAGTATGGTTAATTGCTAAAAGGATTTCCCCAGCAGGGTTATCAATGAATCAAAAGAAATAGCCCCGATGAATCGAGAGCCTGAAGGGACGATTCAAGCAAGATTGGCCAACCAAAGCACAGGCATCCCCGACGGAGTCATCAGTTCTTCTCCCCAGCGGTTTAGTACGATTTACCCAGCGGATTAACAATCCCCACGAGGTATTTATCTTTCATCAATTATCGCAGCTTTGCCCCGTCAATATTCAGATATATCCCCTGAGGCATCATCCCCTTTTGAGAATTACCAAGTGTTTATAAAGCAATACCGGTCCACTTTTTATCTGGCCGGTTTAATCTTGTCTCATCAAGTTTATTACCCCAAGGGTTGGAGGAACAGAATTCCCCAGTCAAAACACCCCAAACATCTCTTCCATCAAACAAGGCTGAATATCGATCATGCTTCCAAAATGATCCTTATATCCCCATGAAGCCCAAATCTTATTGACATTCCCCAGGGAGTCTCAACCCAAAACAAAGAGCCTAATCATCGTTGGCAATTACAAACACAAATCCCCAGAAAAAGCCCAACCATGCTTGGCATCTATTCACTTACAAATACAATTCCACCCGAAAACCGACTTTGCTCGGCACCCAATCATCATACATGCATATCATTCATAAAATAATACATGCATCATATCAAACGCATTCATACACATCCAAATCATTCATACACATGCATTTCATATTCATGTTAATGCATCCTCAACAAGGATTCTCTAGTGAATATCACATATTCACCAGCATCCATCAGCAGTTAAGCAAGTGTTCCCCAGTGAACCTCCTTCACAAACTATCCCCAATACATCGGGCACCTATTCAGGGTAAGACCATTCCAGCTCAGGTATCCACCTCTAGTGCAAGCGGCTAGATAAGATCACCTTTATCCTCAGGTATCCACCTCTAGTGCAAGCGGCTAGATAAGATCACCTTTAGGTATCCACCTCTAGTGCAAGCGGATAGATAAGATCACCTTTAGGTATCCACCTCTAGTGCAAGCGGCTAGATAAGATCACCTCTCCCTAGTGTTTCGACCTTCAGTGTAAGCGACTGAATAAGATCACTTCACCTTCAGGTATCTACCTCTAGTGTTAGCAGCTAGATAAGGTTACCTATCCCCAGTGGATCTACCTCCAGTGTTAGCGGCTGGATACGATCAACCTTTGTAACATCCGGTGGCTCCCAATGGGCTGGCCTCCCTATCTTTCAAGGGCCGAGATGTACTCATGGTCTTCTCCACCCCCCAAGTGGAGTTTCATGCCTTCCGTGGGAATCGAACCGTGTACCCTGGAGGCTATAAGTACATGGCCAATGCATTCCCACTACCAATTGAGCTAGTAGCTCAATTGGTAGTGGGAATGCATTGGCCATGTACTTATAGCCTCCAGGGTACACGGTTCGATTCCCACGGAAGGCATGAAACTCCACTTGGGGGGTGGAGAAGACCATGAGTACATCTCGGCCCTTGAAAGATAGGGAGGCCAGCCCATTGGGAGCCACCGGATGTTACAAAAAAAAGGCGCCTTTTTTTGTAACATCCGGTGGCTCCCAATGGGCTGACCTCCCTATCTTTCAAGGGCCGAGATGTACTCACGATCTTCTCCACCCCCCATGTGGAGTTTTTGCCTTCCGTGGGAATCGAACCCTGTACCTGGGGCCTAAGTACAAGTTCTTTGCATTCCCACTACCAATTGAGCTAGTAGCTCAATTGGTAGTGGGAATGCATTGGCCATGTACTTATAGCCTCCAGGGTACGTGGTTCGATTCCCACGGAAGGCATGAAACTCCACTTGGGGGGTGGAGAAGACCATGAGTACATCTCGGCCCTTGAAAGATAGGGAGGCCAGCCCATTGGGAGCCACCGGATGTTACAAAAAAGGCGCCTTTTTTGTAACATCCGGGATTCGGATCCGGGATTTGGCAACTGACGGCCCCCGCGATCCCCCGCGATGCACTCATGGACTTCTCCACCCCCCATGTGGAGTTTCATGCCTTCCGTGGGAATCGAACCCTGTACCTGGGGCCTAAGTACAAGTTCTTTGCATTCCCACTACCAATTGAGCTAGTAGCTCAATTGGTAGTGGGAATGCAAAGAACTTGTACTTAGGCCCCAGGTACAGGGTTCGATTCCCACGGAAGGCATGAAACTCCACATGGGGGGTGGAGAAGTCCATGAGTGCATCGCGGGGGATCGCGGGGGCCGTCAGTTGCCAAATCCCGGATCCGAATCCCGGATGTTACAAAAAAGGCGCCTTTTTTGTAACATCCGGTGGCTCCCAATGGGCTGGCCTCCCTATCTTTCAAGGGCCGAGATGTACTCATGGTCTTCTCCACCCCCCAAGTGGAGTTTCATGCCTTCCGTGGGAATCGAACCCCGTACCCTGGAGGCTATAAGTACATGGCCAATGCATTCCCACTACCAATTGAGCTAGTAGCTCAATTGGTAGTGGGAATGCATTGGCCATGTACTTATAGCCTCCAGGGTACGTGGTTCGATTCCCACGGAAGGCATGAAACTCCACTTGGGGGGTGGAGAAGACCATGAGTACATCTCGGCCCTTGAAAGATAGGGAGGCCAGCCCATTGGGAGCCACCGGATGTTACAACCTTTATCCCCAGTGGATCTACCTCCAGTGTTAGCGGCTGGATACGATCAACCTTCATCCCCAGCGGATCTACCTCCAGTGTTAGCGGCTGGATACGATCAACCTTCATCCCCAGCAGATCGACCTTCGGTGTAAGCGGCTGAATAAGACCACTCCATCTTTAGGAATCTACCTCCAGTGTCAGCGGCTGGATATGATCAATCTTTTACCTTTGTCCATTTTACATTTGCATGGCAATATTTCCATTTCGCTGCAATCTTTTTGTACCGCGAAGGACAAAATTCGGGTCCTTCTTTTTACTTAATTGATCTTCGCAAAGAGTTCATGAGATGCCCTTGGCACTCACACACTCTATGCAAAGACACAATTAAGTAGGGGCAGCTGTAATACCCCAATTTTGTCCTAAGCCTTTTCAAAACAATTTTCAAAAATCAAAGAGAGGAAAAAGTCAAAGTCAACAAAAGTCAACCAAAAAAGTCAACATTTCAAAAATGGTGACTTCGCAGTGCGAAGTCTGCGAATTTTTTGCAGATTTTTGGTTTCTTTGATTTTAATTCCAGTTTTTGTTACATTTGATTTTTATTATTGTTTTGTCATCATTCATGGCCTTTTTTGCTCAGCAAAGTCAGAGTTGAAAGACTTGCCATTAATGCCAAGGAAAAAAGCTTTTTCTTCCAACCTAGCATGTGGCAAGCAAGTGGGCTTGCCCTTGGGCAGATCTTGTCCCTCCCAAGTGACCTGTTAACCACCCCAAGGTTGCCAGCCACCAGCTTGTGGACTTTCTTCCTGCTTTCTCCCCCAAAACCAGTCAAACCCAGCTGGTTTTCACTTGCAAAAAACCATGATTGCTGCCCTGTTTTTTCAGCAGCTTTTCACCCTCTCACACCAGCCCATATGTTGCCTTTTGCATCCCCCAACCTCTGCACATCACAGTGCACGTTTTCATTGTTCAACCATTGAGATTGCAATGATTAATCCCCAAGCATAGCCAATTGCAATCCAGCCATGTTTCATCATCATTTCTATCCAAAGACCATTGAATTTGTGGCTGAAATCAGTCAAGGCTTTAACCCTTGGCACAAGGCAAGGTTACCTCTATCCATTAGCATTAAATGCAAAGCCATTTAGCCTGAATTTAGCCCACAAATCAGCTAGGTCCTATGGATTTTCCATCATTGCATTGGATTGCATTTTGGCCTATAAATAGAGATGCAAGGCAAGAGTGCAACACAGCATAATTCACACAAAGAAACACTACTCATAATACTTGAAACACTTACAAATAACCAGAGAAAAAACCAGCCAAAGCACTAGCAAAATCAATTCCAAACACAAAGCAATCCAAGTTCATTGCACATTCAAAGCCTTTGCAAGAACCTTCAACCAATTCAAATTCATTGCAGCAGGAGCTTTGCTAAAGATCTCTGTAAGTGTTATAAGCATTATCTTGCATCTGTAATTGTGCTTGCATATCAATTTGGGTCCAAAACCTTTTTGTTCTAAAAACCCCTTTTGAATTTCAAAAGAAATCCAAAGGTTTGCAAAACATCAAAACTGGTTTGTCCAGCCCTTTTCATTTCAAAAACTCAAAGCTTTTCACTCTCCTAAAAGGTCCTGAGTGTGTTCAGAAGTTGTTTCTGAACAACAGTTCAGAAACAGCTTCTGAACTCAAAAATTCGCATTGTTCGCAGTGCGAAGTCATGGTCGCAGTGCGACCATGACAGAACTCAGAATCTGAGTTTAGGCTCCCAAATGGCCAATTTTTGAGGTTCTAGCCCAAGAGCTCAGAACCTAGGAGGTTTAAAACTCATTTTACTCAAACCTATTCAAGGATTTTGCATAATATTGGAAAATTCGCAAGTTCGGGTAGCACTTTTGTGGATAACTTGCAAAACAAGTTATGTCCACAAACTTTCAAAACAACTTGAACAAACCAGCTATGTTCATCACTTTCAAATCCAAACTTGAACAATAAACATTGTTCATGATTTTCAAAACCAAACGTGAACATAAGCCGAATTTGTTTCGCTTTTCAAAACCGTTTGCAAAAATGAGCCGAACTTGTGCGTTTTCTAACAAAATTGTTAAAACTTCCTCGTTTTGGGTTCCAAACTAAATGTTTTGATAAACTTTGGGATTTCTAAGCAATTCAACCAAAAACTTGAATGAAAAAGGGATGGTGTGACGTATGTCTCTCCATTGCCCCGATTGTACGAATGCGTGACGTATGTCTCGTCGTTCGGACAATCGTCATTCCATTTTCAACGTATCCGACCATACCAAACCAATTCTTGGCCCCTTGTGGTCAATCCGAACCTTTTGGTCCCCCGCGGCCACTAGATTTAAATCCCCCGACTCGTTTGAGTCACCCCGGTCAATGCTCGACTCGATTGAGTCCATTGCACCCTTTTGGTCCCATAGCGACCAACTTGAACCCTTTTACCCAACGGACATGCCTTTTAACATTCTAGCGCGATTCGTAAACAAACGCTTAATAAGTCTCCCATGCGCGAGCATACAAGCTATACGCTTAAGTCTCCCATCTGCGAGCATACAAGCTACGTTTAATCGCGAGAATTCGGTTAAAACATCGTCCACTTAAAAATAACCAACATATGTACGTTTTTCTACCAAAGAACTACGTACGCTTTGAATTCTCCGACTACCGGGAGATACGTAGGAGCAAGATCGACATCTTGTCAAGCGCAATAATGAAAAAACTTTCTTTTCCCCTTTCGTTTATTTTTATCTCTTTTTCCCCCTTTTATTATATTTTCTTTTGACATAGACAAGCATGCGCGCAAAACATTTAAAAACATTTTAAGCTTTAGCCAAATAGAAGGTTCCCGTTGAGTACAACGGACGTGAGGGGTGCTAATACCTTCCCCTTGCGTAATCGACTCCCGAACCCGACAATGGTTGCGATGACCAGTCCTTTTCCTCATCGTCAAGGGTTTTATTATCGTTTCCCTTTCAAACAAAAAACTTAAGGGTTTATCAACGTTCCCTTTACACAAAAACTTTGGTGGCGACTTCACAAGGCCTTCCGAGCGTTCGCACACGTCCTCGGAGGATTGCGCGTTTTTTAACGAGAGCGCACAAGTACTACTATTCAAGACATATTTTGGGCTCATCCAACATCGGTTAAGTTGTTTAACAATTTTCCAACAGTTTTGGTTGTGGACTCCACCTATAAAACCAACATGTACAGAATGCCATTGTTTGAGATAGTTGGGGTCGCCTCGACCGATTTGACGTATTCTGTTGGTTATAAAGGCGATGGGAATTGTGGTTTTCGGGCTATAGCTGAGTTCTTGGGTTTCACCGAAGAAAGTTATGTCATGGTTCGTAGACATCTTATTCAAGAGTTGAAAGATCATAGAAATGATTATGTGCGGGTATTTGCGAGTGAAGATCGTTTTAACTACATCTTAAATGGCTTGCATCCTCCCTCAAATAGTGGTGGTATTGCACTTGTAGATAAGTGGTTGACTTTTCCCGACATGGGTCACATCGTTGCAACTTATTACAATAGACTTGTAGTGGAGTTGACAAGTCACGAAATCGGAAATTCGGAATCCTTTTTCCCACTTAGAGGGGTGTCACCGCTTAAGCAAAAAAACCCCATCATGTGCCTAGGATTAATTCACAATCATTTTGTTCTTGTTTTTTTGAAAGATGGTTGTCCACTACCTCCATCATCTACGGAGTGGAACATACACAGAAGTGAAGAGGCATCGGCTTGAGAATTTGAGTTTTTGGATCAACAAGCTAGGTTCCGAGACCTTATGAACATTGAGAAAAGAGAGAATCCGCTCCCACCAAAAAAGTCAAACCAAGCCAATCCAATTGTGTGTGACACTCATGAAAAAGCAAAGCAACAATTTCAAGTTATTGCGGAAGATGAAGATGGTTCAAATTGACTTGATGTGATATGAGTGATTTTTTGTTTTTGTCGGTGTTCATCCTTTTTTTGGTCGATATTACACCGACATATTTTTTGTGGTCGATATTGTAACGCCAATTTTTTGTGGCCAATATATATAAATATATAACTTTTATGTGGTGGAATATGCACCTACTTTGTTATTGGTTATAATATTTCCGCATTTGATATATATATTGTTTATTACGTTTAATTTAATATTATTCCGATGTTTGATATTTCATAAACTTTTGTGAAGTTAAACATGTCTGAGGTTGCACAAATTGAAGCTCATGTCCGGTACTCTGCTTTCAAAAAGACAATTAAGGTTTTTCTAACTCCGACCGACATTATGGATGAGTTGAAGGCACAACTTAACAGTTATTTTCTCCATGTTGGTGAAAATCATCATACATGTCATGTATTTGCTCAGATGCCAATTTATGACCTGGGGCAGATAAAGATGAAGACATGTGGAAAACGGTCTATTGGCCTCGGCTTATTCGTGACGATAGTGACGTTGGATTTATGTTTAGGCATATGGTTGAAAATAATGTATTATATCTTTGTGTTCGTTCCAACTGTATGTGCAACGAATGTCGGTAGAGATTTCATGTAATATTATGTAATGTGTTGTTGAATGTCAAACACTATTTATGTTTTTGGTGAATTTCAAACATTCGTGTAATTTTAACGAAATGTCGAATTGATTTTATTTTGGTCAATTGTAAAAGATTATGTAATGTTCTTGCTTATGAATGATTATAATTGATGTATGATTTGTACTGCCTTTGGAATTGTTGTTTTGGATTACAGGTAAATCGGCCGAAAAATGGCTTGCTTGCAAAAATAGCAGGTTCTGTTCTGCATAATTGCCCGCAGCGGCAATTAACTGCCGATGGTAGCCGGTGGCAGTTAACTGCCAATGGCACCATTCCAGCGGCAGTTAACTGCCGCCAGGGTAAAAATGTCATTTACTGGTGTGTTTCAGCTTTGTTTAATGTGAGAAAAGCAATTTCCTTATATAACAAGGTCTAATCTTGTCCAAAAATATAAACAAAGCCCAAAATTGATTTTTTTAGCCCAATATTTTTTTGACATAAGCCCAATTAATTTATTAAATAAAAGATATATAATGTTATTAATGTTATGAAATTAATCAAAAGTATTGTAAGATATTATAAAGTATAGAAGAATAGATAGAAATGGAACAAGAGAGAACAATAGAGTATATTGTATTACTTCACAAGTGTATCATTACACTAAAATAAGAATCCAATTTATAGGATACAAAATGAGCAAATGAATGATCAAAAGTAATTAAGGATCACTATCCATCCGTTCACTAATGGGAGTTATAGGAAGGTGGAAGACTAAGGATGGACATCCACTAAATTATTATTATTCATAACACTCCCCCTTGGATGTCCATCATATTATGCCTTATTAAAACCTTACTAGAGAAAAACCCAGTGGAAAAAAAATTATAGTGAGAGAAAAAGAGTACAAAATCCCTTTTGTGTGTGATAATTTGCCTCGTTAAAAACCTTACCAGGAAAACCCAATGGGATAAAACCATGGTTAAGGGAAAAAAAGTGCATAACACATTTATGTCTCCCCCTCATAAAGACAATCATAT
Organism: Medicago ruthenica; assembly: GCA_018208015.1. Taxonomy (NCBI): domain Eukaryota; kingdom Viridiplantae; phylum Streptophyta; class Magnoliopsida; order Fabales; family Fabaceae; genus Medicago; species Medicago ruthenica. The sequence goes on along the minus strand of CM031372.1, from coordinate 32,319,973 downwards.
ATGAGAGGAAGAAAATCAAATAATATTTGTTCTAGTTACTCAAAAGTTTTACTTGCAGCGACTTTGTTGAAAGATCTGGTTTATCTTCATAGTCTTCTTCATATTAGCGGTGCTTGAGAAGTTTCTTCATATTGAGTTGTTGCAAGAACACCTTTAAGAAATCCACATGTTTCTTGTATTTGTAAAATCATCATCCTTAATAAAAGATCAATCTCCACTTACTTGATTATGTTGTTTCTTTAAGATACAAAATGTATGTTTAACTTTGTTTCGATATTTGTATTTACTAATATTGACAAAAACAAAATACCACGATACATATAATTAACAAAATATGCTTTAGTCAAAATTAACAAAATATGTTAATTTCCTCGTTTTAACTAAGATATATTCTAATTGTTCACCATTTTCTTGAGGACACGATATATTCTAACATCAAGTGACATCACATTCATTCTAGTACACAATCAACTAGATTTGTCTATATCAAATTATTTTAATATATTTTATATACAAGTTTCTTGACGCACACAATCTCATTTAAATAATGAATTTGCAAATCCAAACAAACTTTGTGCATGCAATGTATTTGATTTCAAATCTTTTTACAACCAATCGATTTTAGAATCTCTTCAAGAGTTCTAATAATATTTATACCATTGTCATAAATTCAATTATAACAATTTCATTTCCAAATCCTTAAAATGGACAAATGATGTCATCTTTTCAATAGTTTTAATATAGTATGTCTTATGCAAATGAAATCTTTAAGGGAGTTTCATATAATCATCACTATCAAGTGTGCCATACAAATAAATTGTAACACAGCTTTCATATAATTTGAGCCTTTCGTATGCTACTGAACTTAATCAAGTATGAAAAAGAACTTGAATTCACTTAGGTGAATATGTCTCTTAAAAAAATATATGTCTCTAAAAAATAAACGGTAGACATTTACCAATTCACTTCCAGTGAACATATCAAAATATATTATACCATTCTAATTCTCTTTTCGCGCGAAAAATCATATATATATATATATATATATATATAGTTAACTTCACAACTTCAAGTGTGCGGACTACATGTCCACAAAAAATTTTGAGTTTGATTTCGCTGAAATTGTCTCTTTTCAATTGTAGATATTTTCTTTACCTATATTCTTTAATAGACTTTAACCATGATCCTCATTATTTAGTTATCACATATAGCGCTATATTATATGCAAAAGCACGTCAATGTTGACTCCATTTCGGTTCCATCTCATTTCATTGAGATCTTTCATTCATGACATAATTTATGGATATTTCATAAATTTCAAGTACCTGATAAGTTCTTCTGGAACTAAAAAAATCTATTATGTTAGACGACTCTTTTCGAGTTTCTATATCCTCATTTGGGTTATCTTTCATTTTGGCTCCTTTTCTTATTTGAGGATTTTTATATTTGGAACCGATTGGTGTACCATGCTTGATGCATGATTGAGACTCATTTGCAGTATTAGATTATCCTATAGAGATATCTATTTCATTTGGAGCATTAGCAGCTGCTATTTTATTTGTTTAACTTTGCAAATGAGTGATATTTTGAGGATCAAGATGAGATAATAATATTTCCTTTCAAATAATTCAATTGAACTTCGGGTTCACATTTTCAACTGTTTTTTCTCTCCCCCTAATATTGGGAAAACTAATCCATCAATCCATAATCGACATACTGAAGTTGGCTCAATAAAATTTATAATAGTAGGAGATTCATATCAAATATACTTTCCCAATATTCTTTCAATATTTATCTTAGTGCATTATTTTGGTGCAATTGTGATATACACAACACATCCAAAAATTCACTTAGATGAAAAATATTTGGTTGTTAACAATAAATTATAAATTAAGGGGAGGACTTAGACATAATAATGTGTTGGCTTGATGCGAATCAATATCTCAACATACAAGATTACATGTTCCCAAAGTAGAATTTAAAAGTTATGTTCTCATAAGTATCATTCATACAATTAACTTTAGACGTCTAAAGAATGGACCTTCAAGACCATTTTTTTATGAACATATACTACACGATGTTCAATATTAATTTAAATTGAGAAATGATACTTATTAAATGCATCCTGAAAACTCCAAAAAAAATTGAGCTCTTAGTCAAATTTGTTGATAAAACAATCTCACAAACTTCTGGTTGTGAGTTGACAATAAGCATATATGTGATCATTTAGTCGATGTATTAAATCAAGTTATAAGGTATCAAAATGATTCACATTATCGGTGTATTCATCCACAAATATTACCTAAATATATAAGAGACTTATTTTCTCAGATTGTCAACTTAATTTGGAAAGTAATAACACACAAACATTTATGGTTTGAAGAATCTTCTGGTTCTTCAATACACGTCCATATAAATTTTTAACTATTTTCGCATCATAATAGATCCGGGATAACCCAACCGGTCTTGCCAACAATAAATTTAATATGATATGTAAATTTCAGTTTTACAATAATACGTGCTTCAATTGCACTAATATAAGTGTAGTCAATCCATATGAAGACATGTAATTTTTTATCTACACTTATTTCTATCCAAAACATGTCTCGTAATATAGAGATATTCAATATCTCATTTATTTCTTATTTCAATATGATATCCATTTAGAAGGATAATAAATTTCTACGAGACCTAGATGAATATAATGCATTCTCAATGTGTAATTCTATTCCTCCATATAAGAATATATTGACTCTTCTAGAGCCTTTAATAATTTTTGCAATGCCAAATATAATAATAAAATTAGTTTCTTTCTATCACTCGTCCAATTTTTTTATAGTCTTTTACATAAGAAATCATTCATTTACAAACAATATCCAACAAAATATACAAAAAATTATTGTACTCCTTAGTGAGTCCAAGTTCTAGGAGCAATATTTGAACGAAACCTCGAAATAGCATAGACATACTTTTTAGAAGGAATCCATAATACAAATATGATTTATAGTTATTCAGTAAACTAACAAGATTCTCATTTCAAAACAATATAGTTTGTAAATAGTAATCGTTTCAAAAGTAGCAATAATATCAAATTCATAAACACAATACCTACTATTTCATTAGAAAAGCAATTATGTGGAGCATTCTACCCAAAAAATAAATAAATAAATAAATAAATATGTGGAGCACAAATTATACGAAACAACTAGTATAGATGATTAAATCTAGAAATAAAGTTTAATTTATCATGTGAGACTTCATCTTTTCAATCAATGACTACTCTTATGTTCAATCACAAATGTGATCTTTATCTTTCAAAGTTTTCTTGATATTATTTTCTCAATTTTGCTACTTAATGAGCACATTCAACATGCATAAATAATTTATTTTTCTTCTTTAATTCTTTCATAGAATTTATACTACGATCAAATAGATCTTATTGAAGGTGAGAAAAACACACAAGAAGGGGGGGGGTTGAATTGTGTGGGCTATTTCTTTTCTATCTCAAAAACTTAAGTTAAGTTCAGAATCAGATTCTGAAACTTTTTCAGAGTTATTTAGCAGCGGGTAAAGTAAATGAGAGAGGGAAAGAGAGATAGACACAACAGATTATCCTGGTTCCTTCCACAACCCGGAAGTAGTCCAGTCCCCTTGTTACTTACAAGAAATTTTCCACTATAATCAAACGATTACAATTGCTCAAGCACAAAGCAAGAGACTTCCTATTGCTCAAACACAAAGTAAAGAGACTTCTTTTGCTCAAACACTAAGTAAGAGACTTCCTATTGCTCAAACATAAAGTAAGAGGCTTCTTCTGCTCAAACACTAAGTAAGAGACTTCTATGCTTAGACACACAGTCTAAGACTTTGAATCAAACATATTTTACAAAGAAATGAGTTTGAGTTTGAACACTTGATATATGTTCTTAGAAAAACTAGGGTTCCCCTCTTGGATTGATCCCAAGGTTCTTTTTATAATCCCAATATGGGCCTATCCAGCCATGATTTTGGGCCCCCAAAATCATGTGACTGTCAGGTGGGCCTTGTACCCTTCTGGAGAGCGCCCGGCCTGATTCGAAGGGTACAAGCCCTTGTTCATGGGGCCTGAAGGCTTAAAAGATAAGATCTACCGTCCACAGCCCAACAAGCACGAGCTTTGGGACAAGGCGAAGTGATTAAAATGCTAGCCTAACATGGGTGCCAGCCCAGCACGGGTGCTAGCCCTGACGTGGGGGCTAGCCCAGCACGGGTGCTAGCCCTGACGTGGGGGCTAGCCCAACATGGGGGCTAGCCCTAACATGGGGGCTAGCCCAACACAGGAGCTAGCCCTAACATGGGGGCTAGCCCAACATAGGTGCTCGCCCAGCACAGGAGCTAGCTTTAACATGGGGGCTAGCCCAACATAGGTGCTAGCCCAGCACGGGTGCTAGCCCTAACATGGGGGCTAGCCCAACATGGGTGCTCGCCCAGCACAGGAGCTAGCCCTAACATGGGGGCTAGCCCAACATAGGTGCTAGCCCAGCACGGGTGCTAGCCCTAACATGGGGGCTAGCCCAACATGGGTGCTCGCCCAGCACAGGAGCTAGCCCTAACATGGGGGCTAGCCCAACATAGGTGCTAGCCCAGCACGGGTGCTAGCCCTAACATGGGGGCTAGCCCAACATGGGTGCTCGCCCAGCACAGGAGCTAGCCCTAACATGGGGGCTAGCCCAACATAGGTGCTAGCCCAGCACGGGTGCTAGCCCTAACATGGGGGCTAGCCCAACATGGGTGCTCGCCCAGCACAGGAGCTAGCCCTAACATGGGGGCTAGCCCAACATGGGTGCTGGTGCTAGCCCAACACAGGAGTATGATACATTCTTTTCTTTAAACTTCTCGTCTGTTCCTTTTACCCTCAAATTTATTCATTTTAGAAAGCATCTCTTAGGCGGCGGCCGTTATTAGCGTTCGTTTCGTAACAACATTGAGAATTATTTACAGCCACAGCCCAACAAGCACGAGCTTTGGGACAAGGCGAAGTGATTAAACTGTTGCCCGGGAATTATTTGTATATGACTTCTTGCCCAACAAGTGAGACTTACTGGTTGTGAAACTATGTAAAAAATTTTAAATTACGAGGTGCTAGCCCAACGCAGGTGCTAGCCCAACACGGGTGCTCGCCCAGCACAGGTGGCGCCCAACGCGGGTGCAAGCCCTAACATGGGTGCTCGCCCAGCATAGGTGCTAGCCCAACATAGGTACTAGCCCAGCACGGGTGCTAGCCCAACACGGGTGCTAGCCCTAACAAGAGTTTTTAGCACACGACATCTTAGAGTCCTTTTATAGGGTTAAGGAATTAGGCGGCGATCTCTTTTTCTGCTCGCGACGTCTTAGAGCCCTTTTGGGGTTAAGGAATTAGGCGGCGATCTCTTTTTCTGCTCGCGACGTCTTAGAGCCCTTTTGGGGTTAAGGAATTAGGCGGCGATTTCATTTTCTGCTCGCGACGTCTTAGAGCCCTTTTGGGGTTAAGGAATTAGGCGGCGATTTCATTTTCTGCTCGCGACGTCTTAGAGCCCTTTTGGGGTTAAGGAATTAGGCGGCGATTTCATTTTCTGCTCGCGACGTCTTAGAGCCCTTTTGGGGTTAAGGAATTAGGCGGCGATTTCATTTTCTGCTCGCGACGTCTTAGAGCCCCTTTGGGGTTAAGGAATTAGGCGGCGATCTCGTTTTAGCACACGACGTCTTAGAGCCCTTTTATAGGGTTAAGGAATTAGGTGTGCAACCCTCACTGGGGTTTGGCGAGTGCAAGCTTCATTTTGTCTCTGGATATTGCCGGATTGTGTCGCCATCTTTTACTTCAAATCTTTAAAGTGTGACACTTCGTATCTCACCTATGCAAGAATTCAAACTAGACCAGTGAAAGCATGTAGAGAATAGTAGTGCTATTAATTAATCGTGTGAGTATAATAACAACTAACAAGTACTTACGCCATGTTGACAAACAACAATTTTCACGGATTTTGGTGTTAGCACAATGAAATGTGAGCTAAAAGTCAAATGTGCCTGTTATGCTGAGTTTCACCAGCTCATTTTTACCACCAAATAGTTCGAAATAATTGAAAATAACGTAATAAACACAGTTTAGACTTTGTATGCCAGTTGCAGCAATTATAAGATTGTACCCTCCTTCCAAGACGAACGCAACACCACCATATATTAGAGTCAAAGCAAAGCAGAGCACATGTATATATAATTCCAGGACATGAACTGTAGGAATTTAGGCAGTAAGTGTCTTGTCAGATGTTAATTAACACTATCACACTAGTGCTATTCTAGCTTCGAAACCGCAGACATGATTTTCATAATAAGTCAGGAACAGATAAGGTCCACTTCGAGGGTTAATATGAACCAAAGATGCTCCAAAAGATGTCTTTAACACCAAAGAATGGAAGAATAAGATAAGAGTAGTCCATTTTTCAAAAATAGTCCAACATAGAGTTGAGAGCATAGAACATTGTCCCTACTCCCTATAGTTTAAGCTATTGCACCAATGTCAAAATAGTCCCACATTAAGAACTTTAAACAACAGAGAGGAAGATTTATATATAATTTACAAAAATTAAAGTATGATGATTTACTTAAATATAAAGTGGCACAATGAACACATTTTATGAAAGATAAAAAACCTAAGGTGGTGCTCCATTAGTTTGCTATGTGATCTCAATTAACAGAAGATATTCCAACCATCACACTTGCTAACTATCAGTGGCTTGGCTGCTGTGTGATTGCGCAGGAGTTCACTAGATATCAATGGACGGAGAAGGAATATCATATCAGAGATGACTGTGCCAATTTTTTACTATGGGTGTTTCCATGGTCATTAAAACAGCAAGTAGACAGTTTTATTGGCCAGTGATTTCCTACGAATTGGGCACGAGTTTGTGACATCCAGTTTGGATTGGGACACCCAAGGTTTTTTGACAGCAATGCTGCCACAATTTAGAGTACATCAACCACACTTAACTATTATTGTGAATCTTATTTATAATTGTGAAAAAACAAATTATAAATTGAAAGCATCAATAACAGTACACGCTACGCCATACCTTGCTAATCATTTAACAGCAGAAAATTCTTATTCTTTCCTAATCAATATATCATATCATCCTCCTGCTTGCAATAGCGCGAAATGAAACGAATACGAACTAAATTCTGAATCTAAAATTGAAATGTAAAGGAAAACAAATATAACAATGAATCAAATCACCTAATGAAAAACAGGGAAGTGAGAATGTTCTGCAGGATTATGAGCACGATGATCGCGGTGATGGTGATGATGGTGATGATCAATCTCACACGGAGTAGATTTTGCATCCTGAACCGAAACTTCTTCTGATCTAACAGTATCCAAAAGAATATCTCCGATTCCGTGAACAACAAGCCAATCACTGACATACAAATCCGGTACTGACATACAAATCCGGAAAAAACACAGGAACACCATTATCCAGCAAAAACAGAACAACCTCTCGATTTCGAAACACCGCTAGCTTCCTTGAACGGAAACGTCGACGAATCGGTGATTAACCGTTTCGATCCAAAATCGCCGGCGCCGGAGATTTTTCCTGATGAAAAACAACTTGTTCCGGAAGGACGAGGAAGGGTTGGAAGTTGTTGTGACGGTGAGGGAGTGACCGGGGAGAAGAGTAGCGATAATCGCATCGAACGGGAGGGATCGGAGACTGTGGAGAGAGAAAGCGTGAGGAAGGAGATGATAACGGAGGAGAGAGATGGGAAGGTGAGTGTGGTGGTGGTGGATGTGAGGAGGAGTGGGCGGCGTGGATCTGTGAATTGGGTGGTTGAGAGAGGGGAATGGTGGTGGTTCCGTCATGGTGAGGAAAGCATTAAGCGATTTAACAGAAGCAACAATGTTGGGATTCTCACGCCTGAATTTGAAAGTAGCGAGAGCTTGATTCATCATATTCGCTTGACCGTGAAGAACGATAGCGTGAGAGGCAAACCTTTCGTTTTGGAGATCGGAACGTGACTGGAGAAGCTCATCGAGAAATTGACGGAGAGCATGTGACAAGAGAAAGCATGTGACTGTCAGCGCCACTGTGACTGGCGGTGAGTTTGGAGACGGCGGAGAAAAGAGAAAGCATGTGATAAGGTCGGAGGTTCCCCTCCTTCTAGCGCCACTGTGACTGGCGGTGAGTTTGGAGACGGCGGAGAAAAGAGAAAGCATGTGATAAGGTCGGAGGTTCCCCTCCTTCTAGCGCCACTGTTCTTAGAAAAACTAGGGTTCCCCTCTTGGATTGATCCCAAGGTTCTTTTTATAATCCCAATATGGGCCTATCCAGCCATGATTTTGGGCCCCCAAAATCATGTGACTGTCAGGTGGGCCTTGTACCCTTCTGGAGAGCGCCCGGCCTGATTCGAAGGGTACAAGCCCTTGTTCATGGGGCCTGAAGGCTTAAAAGATAAGATCTACCGTCCAATATACAATCAGTGGTGTTCACAAAATACAACACAAGTTTAAGACTCTAAACTTAAGAAATTCTAAGATAAGAAGTTTGAAGAACTTCTAAGTTGTTTTTGGTGACTTTCGAATTTGATAGTTATCGTGTTCGCAAAACAGAGCACAGCGTTTCAGTCTTTGAGTTTCTTGAGTCTTGGTTTTTCTTCTTCAAATCTTCAATCCTTTTATAGAGGATAAAAGAGGTGTTGAGATTAACCAGTTTTCACCAAAGAGCCGTTGCAAAATAGAAGCTATGTCCAGCTGACATTGTGTGCGAAAGAGCAGAAAACAGAGCACACAATTTTCGAATTGTTTCCTTAAAAGCTGGAGAATGTTTTGGCCAAGGAGACAACTGTTCCATTGAGCTGTTCTGACTGTACAGTGCTTTACTGTTGACATTGACAGTTGCTTTTCCTTAAAACTCAGACTTCAGAAGCTTCTTCAGGAACTGTTCATCAGAAGCTCTGGTCAGACGCACCCTTCAGAAGCACTGTTCATCAGACGCACCCTTCAGACGCACTGTTCAGACGCTGACTTTCGTTGACCTTCAGATACACTGTTCAGACGCTGACTTTCGTTGACCTTCAGACGCATTGTTCAGACGCACTTCTTCAGACGCACTGTTCAGACGCTGCCTTCAGAAGCTGCTTCAGACACTGATTTGCTTCATACTTGCAACACAAGCTTCTATGCTTTCCTTCTTGCTCTTAACTTGTTCATTCATAACCAATGTTAGATACCAAACTTTAAGTACATGGTTCTACACACTTAGAATCAAGCATTAGCAATTCCAATTTTCTTTTTAACACTTTGTTATCATCAAAACCCAAAAGAGAGTTGTTCATACATTTTGTTCCAACAATCTCCCCCTTTTTGATGATGACAAACACAAGTATTAATAGAAAATTGTTGTTAATTTAATTAACAAGTTGACTGCAGGGTATAAGGTTTGCAAGCTCCCCCTGAGTCTGATCCAGGTTAATTAAATTCATTTTAAATCAAAAAGGTGATTATTTCAGAATTGTTGTTAACTTTAATTAACAAGTTGACTTCGGGATGAGGTTTGCAAGCTCCCCCTAAGTCTGATAATCCACAAGGTGAGGTTTGCAAGCTCCCCTTGATTCTTATCCAAGTTAATTAAATTCAACTTAAAACAATAAGGTGAAATTATCACTCAGAATTATATATAACAAGCTGACTTCAGGGTATGAGGTTTGTAGGCTCCCCCTAAGTCTGATAATCCACATGATGAGGTTTGTAAGCTCCCTGAGTCTTATCCAAGTTATTTAAATTCATTTCAACTCAATAAAGAGTAATGTATCTCACAAAAATTAAATTAAATCAGAGGCTAAGAGATAATAAACTGTTCTCATAAGTTAATTTTAATCAGAAATTAACTTATGTTCTGAGCTCAGAGCCTTAATACTTGTTACTTTTACTTCCCCTTTTGTCATCAACAAAAAGAAAATTTCCAGAATTTTAAGAAACAAGAGAGTTTAAAACGTGAGATAAAAATGTTCAGAGCATTTTTGTTCAGTACATTCTGCTCAGTATCACTGAACTATTTTGGACAAAATTGTTCAGACCATATGGTTTTAGTACAAATGAACTCTTTTCAGAAAACTGAAAAACAGAGCATTTAGTTCAGTGCTTCTGAACCCTTTCAGACAGAACTGTTCAGAGTTTTTAAATAGGTTTGAAAAACTGAACATGTCTGATACCAAATTGAACATGTATGATGAAAAGATGAAAGTGTGTCTGTGTTTTTGTTAATACATTTCAGAACAGAAAAACACATTTGCACATTGATGACTTTAGGAGGGACAAAATATAACTTTCAAAGCTTAGTTCATCATTGCCCAGAGTTATAACTTATCAGATTCTGACCAAAAGTTAGACAACTGTGCAGATTCACTCTCATTAGTGGGCCACGTGTAAAGTATCCACTTATAATGAGTTTAATCAGAAGTCACAAAAATTCAGATTCTGAAACTCAGACTCTGATGTTTTCAGAAGCTGAACTATCTTCAGACTCTCAAAGTGAGTGTCTGATAAGTCTTAGCTTCTGATGAACTTCAGACTCTCATTTTCTTATTCAGAGTCAAGCAATTTTTTTAAGAGATGAAATGCATGTTCAGATTCTTTTTAATAAAATTAAATATGTCTTCTGTGAGGGGTTTTGTAAATATATCAGCCCATTGATGATCAGTATCAATCAATGAATTGAATATCCAAAACACCCTTCTGAACATAATTGTCATACCCTAATTTTTGACCTAAACTTTCTTTTTTTCTAAACTTTCTTTTTTTTACTCGTCTTTTTAGTTCGGAATTTTTCGTCGTCTCAGACGAAATTTCGACAGAGAGGTATTTTAAAATACCTCATTTTTTGGTTTCATTCGGGTCTGTCTTTTTGTTTTTGTTTTTATTATTATTTTTATTCTTTTAAATATTTTTAGTGTTATTTTATTTAGCATTTTTATTGTTTATTATTTTTTTCTTCTTTTTTTACTAGTTACCTTTTTTAATTTTTACAATCTGACCTTTGACCTTTGTGGAGAAGACTTTTTTCATAAAATTAATGTGTTTTAATTTGCCACTTAATTGTCTTTTACTGAGTATTATAGTCAGTGATGACAATTAGTGTATTTAACACTGAGGCAACACAACAACAAAGGGGAGCCAATTCAGTCAATTCAGTCAGTAACACAGAAACAAACAACTCCCATCAGCAGCAGAAACTCTAATTTCCATTTTTCAAAATTTCACAAAAAAATCATAATCACACAGCCACCAAAACCATAAAACCATAAACAATACACAAAACAAAACCCCCCCAAACAACCACCAATACAGTCACACGCGGCCACCCCCAATCACCATACCCACACACAGCCGCCACTTTCTCCCTACCACAAACAACCACCTCAACCCCCAAACCTCCCACAACCAGCGGCCAGCCTCCTCCCCAAACAGGAACACGAGAAGCCATACAAACACGTCCGCCCATACCTCATACCACAACCAACCGCCCTCCTCCCTAAACCTCCCTCAAACCGCGGCCACACATCACCTCCCTACCACAAACGACCACAGCCGCGCCACACCAACACACAGCAAAACCCAAATTCCGAACCCAAAAGGATCAAAAGAGGTAGTTTTTTTCAAAAAACTTTGAACCTAGATCTAGGAATTTCTGTGAGTTTTTTTTTAAAAAAAAACAAGTGGATTTTTGAAATCTAAAGAGAAAAGGACATCTGAAATTATAAGATTTTTTTGAAAAAACGGAGTTTTTTAGCTCCGGTGCGGTGGCGCCGCCCCTTGGCCTGGCCGGCCGCCGCGCCGGAAAACTAATCCGGCCAGGCGTGTTTGTTTTGAGAGAAAGAGAGAGAGGTCGGAGGTTGAGAGAAGAGAGAAGGGAGGAAAAAGAAGAAAGAGAAAATTTTTGAGACAAATGAAAAAAACCGGCCACTTTCCTTTTTTATAAGCACCGAACCGGATCTGTTCGCTTAAACCGGACCGGTCCGGTTTTCTCCCCCTTCAAGCCCAACAGGTTTAACCTCGGCCCATCTTCTTCCCCACTTTTCAGATTGCTTCCTACACCCTCTTCCTGCTTACTGCACCCCCTTTCTTCACTATTTTTTTTACCTTCTTTATTTTCTTTCCTTTTATTTCTTTTCTTGCAATTTATTTTCAGTCTTATTTTTTATTCTCATGCATTTTACTTCACTGCCTTTATTTTTAGCACATCATGCATTTTTATTTTTTGTTATTTTCCTTTTGTTTCATGCATTTTTATTTTCTTTTTATTCTTAGCATATTTATTTTAACACATTTGCAATTTTGTTTTTTTGTTTATCATTTTGTTATTTTTATTTCATTTTATAGAATGTATTTAGGTACGATGTAAATATAAATGAGAATATGCACTGACACCCACACTTTATTTATTCCGCTTTATGTCTTTTTATATTTTTGATTCCGCTTTACAAAAAAAATACAAAAATAGTAGGTTAGATTATTTTTCAAAAGGATTTCATGGTGATCCAACGTCACCATGGAAATTCCTCGTATTTAACTTTTCGTTACGTTTTAGTCTTAGTTATTTATAAAAAAAAACAAAAAAACAAAAACATGCAAATAAAAATCAAAAATTCAAAAAAAACTTTTCTTAAATAAACCTTGATTTTCAATCAAGTGTCTTTTTTTCTCTTTTATTTTCTTTAAATAACCATTAATCTACTTTAATAACACTTGAATCATTTTCAAAATAAAAAACACAAACCAATTTCATTTTGCCACTTGGCCTTTATTTTATCTTTAAAACTTTTTTTAAAAAACCCATAAAAAATACAAAACAAATCAACCGTCATTTTTACCCCGAACTACGAGGTTTTGATCCCTCACGGGTACGTAGGCAAAGGACCTTGTCCTTCCAAATCATAAAAAATAAAAAATAAACATTTTTCTTTTTCCTCACTACTCTAATTCATTCTTTTCCTTTAAAAAAATAAGCAAGTTATAGCCAAAATAAATAAATAAATAAAATCAAGAGGTTCTCGTAGAGTACTACGAACGTTTAGGGTGCTAACACCTTCCTTAAACGTAACTAACCCCCGAACCCTAAATCTCTTTAAATTGTGGTAATTTAGAACTTTTTCCCCCTTTCTTTTGAAAAATTAAAAGTTCAGTCGTGAAATAAAATTAGTGAGTCAACGCTAATCAATAGCTTGATCTCCGAAAATCACCGCGACAATAATCTCTTATAAAATGATGTTTAATTTCTATATGCTTGGCTGTAGAATGCAGAATTGGATTTTTAGACAAACAGATTGCAGCAGTATTATCACAGAATATAGGAATGCTGTTTTCATGAATCTGATAGTCTTCTAATTGATGTTTCATCCAGAGCAGTTGTGTGCAACAACTTGCAGCTGAGATGTATTCTGCTTCTGTTGTTGACAAAGCAATAGTTGCTTGTCTTTTGCTGGCCCAGGATATCAGATTCTCACCAAGAAATTGACAATTTCCACTGGTGGATTTTCTTTCAATCCTGTCCCCAGCATAATCAGCATCACAGAATCCAACTAGCTTATAATCTAAGGATTTCATATACAGAAGTCCCAGATTAGTTGTTCCCTTCAGATACCTGAAGATTCTCTTGACAGCAGTCATATGAGATTCTCTAGGATCTGATTGGAATCTTGCACACAGGCATACACTAAAAAACATATTTGGCCTAGAAGCAGTGAAGTATAACAGAGAACCTATCATACCTCTGTAGAGCTTCTGATCTACCTTTGAGCCAGTATCCTCTTTGCTTAAAGTGCAGGTTGGATGCATTGGTGTTGTCATCAGTTTACAATCTTCAAGCTGGAACTTCTTCAGAAGCTCCTTTGTATATTTAGACTGACTCCATCTTTGCATTGGTTGATTTGAATTCCAAGAAAGAATTTCAATTCTCCCATCATGCTCATTTCAAATTCATCCTGCATTAACTTAGAAAATTCTTTGCAAAGAGTGGCATTAGTAGAACCAAATATGATATCATCAACATAGATTTGCACAATTAAGATGTCTTTCTTAAGAGTCTTTCTAAAGAGTGTATTGTCAACTTGTCCTCTTACAAAATCATTTTTAAGTAAGAAATTACTTAGTCTTTCATACCAAGCTCTGGGAGCTTGTTTCAGACCATATAAAGATTTCTTAAGTTTAAAAACAAAATCTGGATATTTTACATCTTCAAAACCAGGAGGTTGTTTGACATAAACTTCTTCAGAAATAAATCCATTTAAAAAAGCACTCTTAACATCCATTTGATATAATATGATATCATGATTAACTGCATAGGAAAGAAGTAACCTGATTGCTTCCAGTCTTGCAACTGAAGCAAATGTTTCAGTGTAGTCTATTCCTTCCTGCTGACGGTAGCCTTGAGCAACCAGTCTTGCTTTGTTTCTGATCACTTCTCCTTGTTCCTTAAGCTTGTTTCTGAACACCCATTTTGTTCCAATAATGTTCTTGTGATTTGGTTTTGCAACTAAATCCCAGACATCATTTCTTTGAAACTAGTTGAGTTCTTCTTGCATAGCTACAATCCATCCATCATCTGCAAGTGCTTCATCAGCTGTTGTGGGTTCAATCATTGACAGTAGTCCAACCAAAGATTTATTCTGACAGAATGCTGATCTTGTTTTTCTTGGACTGTCCTTATTTCCAATGATCAGCTCCTCAGGATGTGAAGACTTGTACTTGAATGAGGTTCTGGGTGGATTAGCTTCTGAAGAATCATCAAGGGCTTTTCAAAACCATTTTGATCTTGATTGGATTCATGAGGAGTGTCAACATCTGAGAGTTTTTCAGCTTCTGCAGTATTTTTAGCTTCTGGACTTTCTTCAGACTCAGAACTCTATTCAGGTTCTGAAGGGTCCTCTGAGAGCCTTATATCTGCAAAACTCTCAACCAGCTCTGGTATTTTATTACCAGGCTTCTTATCATCAAATCTAATGTGTATTGATTCTTCACCAACATGTGTTTTAGAATTATACACTCTATATGCTTTAGATCTCTCTGAGTATCCTAAAAAGATAACCTTTTGAGCCTTAGCATCAAATTTCTTTAGGTAGATCTTATTGTTTAGAATGTAACAAGTACAACCAAACTGATGAAAATAAGAAATGCTTGGCTTTCTTCCTTTAAATAATTCATATGCTGTTTTATTCAGAATTGGTCTTATATAGATTCTGTTCTGAATATAACATGCTGTGTTAACAGCTTCTGCCCAAAAGTACGTTGCAATTTTAGATTCATGGATCATGGTTCTGGCCATTTCTTGCAAAGATCTGTTCTTTCTCTCTACAACTCCATTTTATTGTAGAGTTCTAGGAGAAGAGAACTCATGGAGAATTCCATGATCTTCACAAAAATTTTCAAATGGTTCATTTTCAAATTCACCACCATGATCACTTCTGACTTTTATAATTTTTAAATCATTTTCATTTTGTACTTGTTTGCAGAATTTGTTAAACACATCATATGTTTCATTTTTGGTTCTCAGGAATTTAACCCAAGTCCACCTACTGTAATCATCAACAATTACTAGCCCATACTTCTTCCCATTGATTGAAGCTGTTCCAACAGGACCAAACAAATCAATGTGAAGCAGTTCTAAGGGTCTTGAGGTAGAAACAATGTTTTTGAATTTAAAAGAGGTTTTTACAATTTTTCCTATCTGTCATGCTCCACAGAGAGCATCTGAGTGATAGTCAATGTTTGGCAGGCCTCTGACCAGTTGCAACTTGCTAAGCTTAGAGATGAGTCTCCAGTTAGCATGTCCCAACCTTTTGTGCCATACCCATTTCTCATCACTCACAGACAGAAGGCAAACTACCTTCTGTTCAACCAGTTCTGAAAAATTAATTTTATAAACATTGTTTTTCCTATTTCCTTTGAACACAACAGATTTATCTTTGTTGTTGATTACAGTGCAAGTGTTCTTATTAAACAGGACATCATAACCACTGTCACATAATTGACTTATGCTAAGTAGGTTATGTCTTAGTCCATTTACCAACCAGACATCATCAATGGACAAGGAAGAATTACCTATCTTACCAGTACCAATGATCTTTCCTTTCTGATTTCCTCCAAACCCCACAGTTCCTCCCTCTTTCATGATCAGGATTTGGAACATAGACCTTTCTCCTGTCATATGACGCGAGCAGCCACTGTCCAGGTACCAAGACCTTTCCTTTTCTTTGGATGATAAGCATATCTGCAATAGAAATTATCTCAGACTTAGGTACCCATATTTTTATGGGTTCTTTATGGTTAGTCTTGAAAGGATAAGGTTTCTTTTGCACCTTTGGTCTGACATTTTGAGGTTTGAAAAGTTTTGAATAGACTGGTTTAGTATTTTTTTTTGAAGATTTCATAACCACAGTCTTATTAAAATTTGAGTTTGAATTTTTCAGATTCTGAGACTTGCTTGTCCTGGGTTCTAAACTCTTCAGACTCTGAACATTTTCAGGTTTAGAGTCTGATTTTCTCATAATCTTAGACTTAGGACCTTTTGGTTTAGATTTTGGCAAAGTTTTAAATTTTGCCTTCATCTTTCCCTTAGGTTTAGAAGCTTTAGATTCTGAGCTGTTCAGAACTTCAGACTTAGCAGTCTCAGTTTCTGTTAAATTCTGTTTCTCAGAACTGTCAGAAGCAGGCACAAAGCACACCTCAGTGCCTTTCATAATATTTCCAGAACATGATGGTATGTTTGATTCATTTGAATGATTGAATGAATCATTATTGAAACCAATACCTTCACCTCTGTTTCTGTTAATGTTATAAATCATAGAAGCAACCTTACTTCTATTGATTCCAGTTAAAATAAAATCCTGAAGAGCAATTTCTTGTTCATTTGGAATTTCTTCAGGTTTCTTATGAGCCACTTCTCTGAGTTCTCTAACTTCTTCATCAATCTCATTGAATTGATTCTGAAGTTTGAGATTCTCCTCAGTCAACAAGTTATGTTTATTTTTCAAAGATTTTAGTTCACCTAACTTGCTTTTGAGGTGGTTCATAAAATCTTTAACTGTTTCAATAAGTTCAGAACGTGTAAGTTCAGAATATACCTCATCTTCATTTTGAGAGTCTGAACATGATTCTGCATCAGAGAATGTTGTTGCTATTAAAGCCAGGTTGGCTTCCTCTTCATCATCAGACTCAGAATCATTGTCAAGATCATCCCATGTTGCCATAAGACTCTTCTTAAGTTTATTTCTGAAGTTGCTAGACTTAGAGCTGGTCTTCTTTGATTTCTCCTTTGACTTGTCCTTCTGAAGTTCAGGACAATCAACAATGAAATGACCAGGCTTCTTGCAATTGTAGCAACCCTTCTGATCTTCCCTCTTGGAACCAGATCCTTTGAAGTTGCTGCTTCTGTTAGAAAATTTCTTTTGTCTTTTCATTAAGTACTGAAATCTTTTGGAAAGCATTGCAAGCTCCTCAGCATTTGAATCTTCTTCAGAATTTCCCTCAGGAAATTCTTCATCCGATTCAATAGCTTTTAGAGCTTTTACAGACTTTCTTTTGGATTTCAGTGTTATAGACTTAGACTCTCTAACAGATTCACCTTTATTGAGTCCTAGTTCATGCACTTTGACTGAGCTTATAAGATCTTCAATACTTAGAGTATTTAGATCTTTAGCTTCCTCAATAGCAGTCACTTTGGGCCTCCATTTAGATGGCAGACTTCTAAGGATTTTATTCACATGATCAGCAGTAGTATAACTTTTCTTCAGAATCTGAAGTCCAGAAACCAGAGTCTGAAATCTTGAGAACATAGTCTCAATATTTTCATCCTCCTTCATTCTGAACAGCTCATACTGCTGAACCAGAATATTTGCTTTTACTTCTCTAACCTTCTTGTTACCTTCATAGTTAGAGCAGAGGGAGGTGAAGATGGCTTTGGCTGTTGATTTATCACTCAGCTTCTGATACTCACTGTGAGGTAGGGAATCCACAATGATACCTCTAACATTGTGATGCTTTATGAAGATCATTCTTTCAGCATCAGACATACCTCTTCTGTTAATAGCCACTCCTTCTTCATCAACTGGGATAGATATTCCATCTTCTATGATATCCCATAAGGAGTCATCAATTCCAATGATGTGGCTGTACATCTTGCTTTTCCACCATGAGAATTTCTCAGGATCAACAGTAAACATAGAAGGTTTATGGTGTGGACGAGATTTCCTTTCATCTGTACCATAGTCAAATGATACAGAAGCACCACCACTTCTTTGAGAGGATTCACCAGAATCAACAGAAGTCATGTTTTACTCAGGATCTTTACTGACTCACTGTTAGGTGATTGAATATCAGAACCGGAGCTCTGATACCAACTGAAGGTGAGAAAAACACACAAGAAGGGGGGGGTTGAATTGTGTGGGCTATTTCTTTTCTATCTCAAAAACTTAAGTTAAGTTCAGAATCAGATTCTGAAACTTTTTCAGAGTTATTTAGCAGCGGGTAAAGTAAATGAGAGAGGGAAAGAGAGATAGACACAACGGATTACCCTGGTTCCTTCACAACCCGGAAGTAGTCCAGTCTCCTTGTTACTTACAAGAGATTTTCCACTATAATCAAACGATTACAATTGCTCAAGCACAAAGCAAGATACTTCCTATTGCTCAAACACAAAGTAAGAGACTTCTTTTGCTCAAACACTAAGTAAGAGACTTCCTATTGCTCAAACACAAAGTAAGAGGCTTCTTTTGCTCAAACAGTAAGTAAGAGACTTCTATGCTTAGACACACAGTCTAAGACTTTGAATCAAACAGATTTTACAAAGAAATGAGTTTGAGTTTGAACACTTGATATACAATCAGTGGTGTTCACAAAATAGAACACAAGTTTAAGACTCTAAACTTAAGAAATTCTAAGATAAGAAGTTTGAAGAATTTCTAAGTTGTTTTTGGTGACTTTCGAATTTGACAGTTATCGTGTTCGCAAAACAGAGCACAGCGTTTCAGTCTTTGAGTTTCTTGAGTCTTGGTTTTTCTTCTTCAAATCTTCAATCCTTTTATAGAGGATAAAAGAGCTGTTGAGATTAACCAGTTTTCACCAAAGAGCCGTTACAAAATAGAAGCTATGTCCAGCTGACATTGTGTGCGAAAGAGTAGAAAACAGAGCACACAATTTTCGAATTGTTTCCTTAAAAGCTGGAGAATGTTTTGGCCAAGGAGACAACTATTCCATTGAGCTGTTCTGACTGTACAGTGCTTTATTGTTGACAGTGACAGTTGCTTTTCCTTAAAACTCAGACTTCAGAAGCTTTTTCAGGAACTGTTCATCAGAAGCTCTGGTCAGACGCACCCTTCAGAAGCACTGTTCATCAGACGCACCCTTCAGACGCACTGTTCAGACGCTGACTTTCGTTGACCTTCAGACGCACTGTTCAGGCGCTGGCTTTCGTTGACCTTCAGACGCACTGTTCAGACGCACTTCTTCAGACGCACTGTTCAGACGCAGTCTTCAGACGCTGCCTTCAGAAGCTGCTTCAGACACTGATTTGCTTCATGCTTGCAACACAAGCTTCTATGCTTTCCTTCTTGCTCTTAACTTGTTCCTTCATAACCAATGTAAGATACCAAACTTTAAGTACATGGTTCTGCACACTTAGAATCAAGCATTAGTAATTCCAATTTTCTTTTTAACACTTTGTTATCATCAAAACCCAAAAGAGAGTTGTTCATACATTTTGTTCCAACACTTATATATTTGAATTGTGGTGAAGAACTCCACAAACCTCTATGAACAATAAGCAAGTAAAATCACAATTTTGCAATCCTTCAAGGATGATGTAATATTAAATTTTAGTTCTTCATGAGCTATATTCCAAATCTTCATAAACAATGAACAAGAAAATTCTTTTATTTGAGCAATCCTTCAGGGATCCTAAAAAAGGAAAAATTAAATCTTCGAGAACTACATTACATTCTCAACGTGTAACTCTTCAATACTTTTAAAAAAAATAATAATACAAAGATAAAATAGATCTTATTTTCAACCATAAATCTATCAACACCAATGAATGTCATGATTTTGATATCCTTCGAGGATACTTGATATTAAATATTTAGTTCTTCAAGAACTATATTGTCATACCCCATTTTTGACCCGTTTTTATTTTTATTTCTCTCGTTTCTTAGGCCGGAAATTTTCGTCGTTTCAGACGAAATTTCGGCAGGGAGGTATTTTAAAATACCTCATTTTTTTTCCGAAGGCAACCGTTTTTTAATTATTTTTATTTTTTGTTATTTTATTATTATTATTATTTTTTTTTTTTTTACTTTTATTTATTTCTCTTCTTTTTTCTTTTTATTAGTTTTTATTTTATTTTGTTATTTTCGTTTTTTTATTAGTGTGTTTTTTACTGTTTTGCTTTTATCAATTTTAAGTCATTATTGGTCCATTTTCTGTCCAAGGCCCAGAGGGGCGTTTTAGTCATTTTCGTTTTTACCCTTTTTACTATAAATAGTATTAAGTGCACTGTTCACGAGTCAGAGAGTACAGTACCCAAGTCACAGTACAATCAGCAGTCCATACACAGTCAGAATTTCTCAACCACAAAACCACCATACACCACCAACACAACCACCACAAAAACACATTCCGGCCACCGGAAAACTAAAAATCCAAAAAAATTTTCACACATCACAACGCAGTTACGAACCACACACGCGGCCAGGCTTTGCAAAACAACAACCATCACTCACGCAAATCACCACCATAACACACACACAAACACAAAACCGAATCTGCCCAAACAAACAAATCAAACTCAGAAGCATAACAAGATCTGAACCGCAATAACAACAACGAAAGTTCACAGAAACGAAATCAAGAGGTAGATCTAGCTTCTTCCCTTTTTTCTTTTCGCAAATCTGAACATGGTTTTGGTATAGAGTGTAAAGAGGGGTGCGAATTTAGTGTTGTTTTTTTAAAAAAAAAAGAAGGAAGAAAAGATAAGAGAGGACGTAAAGAAAGAAGAGAGGATTTGTTGAGAAGAAAAAGAAAAGAGGATTTGTGAGAAGAAAAGAAGAACACACGTGAGGTACAGTGAGGAAAAGAAGAAAACGTGAGGAGTCAGTGAGAAAAGGAAGAAAAAATGTGAGAGAAAAAGTGAGAGGACTTGAGAGAAAGAGAAAGGATATGAAAGAAATGAGTGGATGTGAGATACAGAGAAAAGAAAAGAGTGGACGTGAGATGAGAGGAAAATCTGAGAGAAAGTGAAAAGAAGAAAGAGAAAGAAGAGATTAAAATGAATTAAAAAACCAGGTTCTGATTTTTATAGACTGCTGAACCGGTCTGGTTCTTTCGGACCGAACCAGACCAGTTCACCCTGGACTCTGCTTTTTGGACTTGGCTCATTCTCCTTCTTCCCTTTATTTTTCTGATTACTACTCTTTTTAATTTCTGCACTCCCCTTATGACTTCTGCACCCCTTTTCTTCCTCTCTATTCTTTTATTTTCTTTATTTATTTCTTGCACTTTTTTTATTTCTTTTATTTTTAGCACTTTATTTATTGCTTTTAATTTCCAGTACTATGCATTTTTTTTATTTTTTATTTTATTGCATCATATTTATTTTTTGTCTTGCATTTTCCATTTTCTTTTATTTTATGCATCATATTTAATTTTATGCCTTGCATTTTTTTTATTTTCTTTATTTTATTTTCCAGCACCATATTTAATATTCAGTCTTGCATTTTATTTTTCAGCTCCATATTTATTTTTTGCCTTGCATTTTTATTTTCTCTTATTTTACGCATCATATTTATTTTATTGTCTTGCATTTTTCTTTTCTTTTAGCATCATGTTTATTTTTATTGTCTCGCATTTTTATTTTCAGCATCATATTTATTTTATGCCTTGCATTTTTTTTTTTTTTTATTTACTTTATGCACCATATTTATTTATCGTTTTACATTTTATGCATTTTTATTTCTTTTTAGCATATTTACTTTAACGCAATTGCAATTTTATTTTATTTTATTTTTGTCATTTATTTTCTTGCCATTAGAATGTATCTAGGTCCAATGTAAATAAAATATAAATGAGAATATGCACCGACACCACATTTATTTTTTATGCTTTATGTCGAGGGCGATTATGTAATTTGGACCGTATCCGAGGAAAAGGACCCTCACTTGATCCAACGTCATTTTGAGGGATCCGACGCGTTAGATTTTCTCAGCATAATTTAGTCTCAGGACCTTAAGACTTAATCAAAATCTTTCTCAAAAAAAGTCAAAAAAGTCAAAACTCAAAAACATTTTATAATCAAAGTCTTCAAAAAGTCAATCTTTTATCTTTTCTTTCTTAATCAAATTTTTAATCAACCTTTAATCAATCAAAACTTTTTTCTTCAATTTAAAATCAATCAAACTCACTTCCTTTTTATTTCTTCTATGCCTTTACGGCCTCTCATCTTTCTTAAAACCTTTCTCAAACTTTAAAATCAATCAAAACCAATCACTTATCTTTTTACCCCGAACTACGTGATTTTGATCCCGCTCGGGTACGTAGGCAAAAGACTTTGTCTTTCCAAATCAATAAAATAAACAAAACATTTTCTCTTCTTTCATTTTCATCACTGTAATCTTTCACACTTAAGCTTTTATTTTACAAACAAATAATAATTTAGCATAAAGATAAAATAAAAGCAAGAGGTTCCTATAGAGTACTATAGACGTTTAGGGTGCTAATACCTTCCCTTTGCGTAACCAACCCCCGGACCTTTGATCTCTCTAAAAAATAGGGTTTTCGAACTTTCTCCCTTTTCCTCGAAAAATAAAAGATCGGTGGTGAATCTTAAAATTGCGAGTCAACGCTAATTAATAGCTTGATGTCCAAAAATCACCGCGACATATATATATCTCAAACCTTCATAAACAATGATAAAAATTTGATTGTTTGCAATCCTTCAGGGACAATTCTTTTTATCTTCATATATGTTTAGTTCCTCAGGAATTATACATGATCTTCATAATGATCAAGAACAATTCTTTTGTGCAACCCTTCAGGGATACTCGATGTTAAATTATTCAAAAATTTATCAAGAATATCAAACATGCTAATGTGTTAACTGAATAAAATTCAATAAAAAAATTATTAAAAATATAAAAGATTAGCATGATAAAAATATAAATTCAATAGATATTAACAAAGATATATTCAAGAAGTCACCAAAAACCTCTATCGAGAATAACAAAGGAAAATCACAATATTTTTATTTTGCAATCTTTTACGAATGCTTGGTACTAAATTATTCGTTCTTTTATAACTATATCTCAAATCAATGAAATATATATATATATATATATATATATATATATATATATATATATATATATATATATATTCATTATTTGAGCAATCCTTCATGGATGCTTTAATATTAAAAGGAAAAATAGTTCTTCAAGAACTATATAATAAAATATCTTCATTGTTTGAACTATCCTTCAGGGATGATTCGTTGTTGAATTCTTCTGGAATTTTAAAAAACAATAAAGAAAGAAATATATGATAATTACAAGTTAAAGAACTTCAGTGTTAAATTCTTCTAAAATTTAACAAGAACAAACAATAAAAATATATGATAATTATACAAGTCAAATAACTTTTTCAACAAAATTTATGTGCAAAACAAAAATTATATAACTATAGATATGAATGAGATTAGAACCTCCATAGTCGTGGTTATCTAATTGTTATTTTCTAAAAGAGATGTAAATGTTGATATTATAATTATATAACTAAAGAAAGAAAATGATTCAAAAGGCTTACCACAAGAACAACCAGTCTGTGTGTTACCGAATTATATGTCCTAGTTCTTCTTTCAAACAAAACTACATGTTCCAAATAATCGAATCTCAAATGGTCAGAGCATCGTGCTGGTAACGTGTTATGAAATTAATCAAAAGTATTGTAAAATATTATAAAGTATAGAAGAATAGATAGAAACGGAACAAGAGACAACAATAGAGTATATTGTATTACTTCACAAGTGTATCATTACACTAAAATAAGAGTCCAATTTATAGGACACAAAATGAACAAATGAATGATCAAAAGTAATTAAGGACCACTATCCATTCGTTCACTAATGGGAGTTATAGGAAGGTGGAAGACTAAGGATGGACATCCACTAAATTATTATTATTCATAACAATTAATTATTTTTTAAATAATAAAAACTGGATTGGTGGCAGAGGGTGGTCAACGGCCACCGTCGGCGTTGACCACGACGGAGCTCCGACGACTTTCACGGCGGCTGACGTCGGAGCTACGTTCAGTTTCCTGCGACTCGTTGCGGGGCTCCGCCAGTCGACGGTGGTTCGGCGACGGAGCTTCGGTGTGGACTGGTGGTGCTCCGACGTTGACCACCGTCAATATTAAAATAATATTAAATATTAATAATATATTAAACAAATAATATTTTAATATTAACATATTAAAAAAATAATTTATTTTTTTTTGATAATTTCTTTCAGTTTTTATAAAATAATTTTGGCTAAAATATTAAAAAGGTCCCTGCAAATATGCCTCATTTGGCTTTTGATCCTTGTAAAAAAAATTTATTTTTTCGTCCTTGCAAAATATTTTGTTTTTTAAAATAGTCCCTGGGCCCATTGAAGTTGCTAGGTGGCACTCTGATGCTGACGTGGCAGCATACTGACTGTGCATAAATGCCACGTGGCATGCGCCACGTCAGAATCAGAATGCCACGTGGCACTTATGCACAGTCAGCATGCTGCCGCGTCAACACTTATGCACAGTCAGCATGCGCCACGTCAGCATCAGAGTGCCACCTAGCAACTTCAATGGGCCCAGGGACTATTTTAAAAAACAAAATATTTTGCAAGGACCAAAAGCCAAATGAGGCATATTTGCAGGAACCTTTTTAATATTTTAGCCAATAATTTTTGTAAATAATTTTTTTTATTTTATCAAATTAATATTTTTTTTATTATTTAAAATGAAACAGTGGTTTTGGTTTTTTTAGAAAAGATAATCCATTGGATTTTTAAAATAAGGTGGATGGATCAAATCCATCCATTTTTTTAAATGGATGGAAAGAAAATGGATGGATCCAAACCAATCCATTAACAAAGCTTTTGTTTGGTGGATGGATTAGATGAATTTTGTAGTGAATGGATTAGATGGATATAGATTTGGTGGACCAAGTTGTCACCCTTACCTTTGAGTACGCACAGATAAGAAAGAAGAAGAGAGAGAAAACAAAAACAGGACAACAAAGATTAGAAAGAGGAGGAAGATAAGATCCCATAGAATTTTAAATCTAGCAGCTGAAAAGTGTCCAATCTGTACCAATACTTTTATAGGTGCAGGCTAAACGACACCCAAGTTTGAACTCAACGTGTCAATTTCATGTTTGCCACTTCTTCGACCGATAACTTGTATCTTTAAAAACACATGTTAAGTAATCTACTACTATAATAAGAATGTTAATTACCACCATAATTCCATAATTAACCTTCTTAAATCAAACAGAATCTCTAAATTAGTGGGGTTAATCGTCATTTTATCCAATTAATCATTATTAACAATGCCACTTCAGAATAATTAGGTGTAGCCGTTTCCCAATACACTCCTTTTCTGTCAATGTCTTTTATTCTTCCCAATACACTTCCAACCAAAAGTCACACCATTAACTGTCTAAAACTTACTGTGCATTCCTTTAACTTTCAGTTCAACGGAAAAGCCATTCAAATCCTCCAATTAATCCTCCTTCGTTGCCAAAGAAAGATTTCCATTAATCTCATTTTCACATATCAAAATTGTAGTTTGCCATTACATTAGCAAGTATCTTGATAACCGTTGACACCATTTTATTTCCACCATCTTTTGATGAAGCCTTTCTCTCTTTTTACAGGATAGAGTTGTTTGCCTAAGTTGAAAGTCGTAATCCAGAGCCTTTATATTTTGCAAATTTGAGGATGCTCATTTTGGATCAATATAGCTTGACTGGAATTTAAATGCATAGAAGAACATGGTTGATTAAGAACTTGGTGGATACTGACTTCTAATTCTTGATTATGCATGCTTATGGTTTGCTACTTAATTGATCTAGGGACTAGGGGTCTGTTTATGTTTTCATGTTGATGTAAGTTGGTGGACATATTAGATTACAACTACAATTGCATACGTTGTATGGAATAAAAGCATCCAAGGTGTTTTTTAGTCTTAATCTTCTATGTGCTGCAATGTTTTTTTTTTTGTTACATGTGCTGCAATGTATTAACGGGTTCCATTTTGAATATTACTAAATTTATAATGAGTTGTAGAGTATGTTATTTTGCTTTGTATAGTGAAAGCGAGACAAAATGGACCAAGTACGCAAGTTTTTTTTTTTAGGGAGTACACAAGTTATTTTATGCTCTAATTGAGTAATCTTAGGTAAACTGGTGTGCTATTTTGTATGTTCTGTTTATGATTTAAATGTCAAGATCAAACATGTATATTTCTATAATATTTGTAATTTTTCAATCCCAAGTTTCTCCGTTTTAAAGTCATCTTCATATCAAAAATAAAAGCAATTGTCGGAATTTCATTTTAAATGGTTTCAATCATTCAATGCCAATATTTTGTAATGGGTCGGCAATCCTTCCATCAAACTATTTAAAAAATAGTCATGATTTTCCAAAACTTTATCATACCTACTCTCTCATATATGTACATAAAATTAATTGAACGGTGTTTTACATATAAAATAAAAATTATTTAATAAAAACACAATATTAATGTTGATATTTTGAAAATAATAACGAGTTTTCAAAATTTTATTATATCGACTTTCTCATATATATCATCCGAGCAAAATTTAACATTTTAAGTTCATTCTATAAATGATGTATGTGGTCTATATTAAAGACCACATACATCATTTATTGAATGAATTTAAAATATCAATTTTTGTTTTTTTTTTTTGAACAAGCAAAAATGGGATATATATTAATAGATGAGGAGTCTCTAAATTAGCACAAGGTGTGCCAACCCAGAGCTCCACCAAAAGTCAAATACACAGTTCACCTCAGTAACCAAGAGGCGGTTAGCCGATGCCCATACAAACAAAGGGGCTCGACCACCAACAATGAGAATTATTACGAACATTAATATTACAAGTTTTCACCCACCAAAAAGAATGAACCTTTACTTTATCTAATAGTTGGTAGATGGTACTCTCCTGATTGTTGAAAAGTCGGTTGTTTCTTTCCGTCCAAATGACCCACACGGTACAAAGCCACAGGAGCTGCAAAAAAGAACGACTAGATCGCAAACCACCGGCTAAATAAACAAACTGAATAAAATGATCCTTAACATTGAGCGGATCAACCGAGGAAACACCAATCCAGCCCCGAACCAGACTCCATAAAGGGCCAAAACACGAACAATGAAGAAATAAATGTTCAGCTGATTCGTTGCCCCCACACCCAGTCACGCAAGATTGATCTTCAAAAGAAATTATACCACGAGCCAACAGATTATCTTTAGATGGCAAGCGATTTTGAACCAACCGCCAAGCCAAGATAGACACCTTCAAGGGTACCTGTTTGTGCCAAGTAAGATCCAAAACATCGTCAACCGGAATAGACTCCTGTTTAGAGAGCATCTGGTACACACCACGAACGGAATACCCCCCACCAGAGTCAAGCTTCCACCTCCACTGATCAGGAACATTAGGCTGCAAAGAAATGTCAAGCAATAAAACCCTAAGCTCTGCTAACAGCTCCTCCTCCCACGCCCACAACCGCCTACGCCACCGCCAAGCCTCCCCTGCTACCCCCCACCCTAGGTCACACATATCTTCCACCGATATCGACTTGTTAATAGCTAAGTCAAAAAGACGGCCAAACCTCTCACATAACGGAACCCCACCAAGCCACGGGTCAGTCCAAAAAAACGACATAGAACCACACCCAACAGATCTATCGACACACCCTGCAAACCACCCACCGTCCACCCCTCCAGCCCCGTCACGGATTTTGACAACCTCCCGCCACCAAGAAGAAGCACTCCGGCCCCCCACCTCCAACCTCCCATTCACCTCACCATACGTAGCTACCAACACCCTGTACCACAAACCCCCTCTATCCACCAAAAGCCTCCAACACCACTTACCTAACAAAGCAGTATTAAACTCCCTCATCCGCCTCACCCCCAAACCGCCATCCTCCTTACTTTTACAAATATTACACCAAGCAATCCAAGATAATTTCCTAGGTCCCTCACTCCCCCCCCAAAAAAAATTTAACAATAAAGATTCAATAGAAGAGATAATACCTGATGGAGCTTTGAAGAAGGAAAGAGCATAGACAGGCAGAGAGGACAAGACAGACTTGAGGAGTACCAAGCGACCGCCAAAAGAAAGGAATCTACTACGCCACCCAGACAAACGATCACGGATACGAGTCAACACAGGCTCCCAAAACAACAAACGACGTGGATCACCGCCTATAGGCAAGCCCAAATACACAAAAGGAATTTTACCAACGCGACAATTTAAAGCCATAGCAGCGGCCTGCAGCCAAGATGCAGAAACATTGACCCCAACCAACATACTCTTGTGAAAATTCACCTTCAGGCCCGACATCAATTCAAAAAGAACCAGAACCGCCCGAAGGGCTCGCACATTCGCCCAACTCTTAACCCCCAAAAGAAGGGTATCATCAGCAAATTGAAGATGAGAGACTAAAGTAGGATTACCCGAACCAATAGTGTACCCCGTGAATATGCTAGAATCAACCATAGCTTTCATAAGAACATTCAACCCCTCAGCCGCCAGCAGAAAAAGAAACGGAGACAACGGATCACCCTGACGTAAACCCCGTTCAAGAGGAAATTCCTCCGTAGGACTACCATTAACTAACACAGACGCCGTAGCAGTACAAACACAAGCTTTCATCCACTTCCTCCATAACACAGGAAAAGACATTTTTTCCATTACCATGTCCAGGTAACCCCAATCGACAGAATCATAGGCCTTTTCAAAATCAACTTTAAATAGCAACAGTATCAATTTTTGTTTATAATAGTGACCAGAGGTGTATGTACATAAAAATTTGTTTATGCAGATATAAGATTATAAAATCAGTAACTGGTGCGGTGCAAACATTGAACGATGTTTTGCATATAAAATAAAAAGTTATTTAATAGAAACACTACATTAATATTGTTATTATAAAAATAGTAATGAGAAAAATTGTATCATATCTACTTTCTCATATATATACGCAAAAATTTGTTTTCGCATTTATAAACAAATTAAATTCACAACGAAGGCGATTTAAATATTTAGCAGTTTTTTGTATATATAAAAAAAATATTTAATAAAATCATTATATTAATGCTGATAATTTTCATTTAATATCTTTAAACATTTGAGAATATTAACAAAGTAATTATTTTTTATTTAATTATCGCAATGTTACGTGACCCGTTTCACACGGGTCTTTTTCTAGTTCCTTATAAAAATATCCGTCAAATGTGTATTTAACTTTTTAAGAGTCAAATATATTATGTTTTTTTGCCGTTAAAAGAAAGTATTATGTTTTTCAATATAATACTCTTTTTGGATTATTATTATCGAGAAAAAAGAAGATAAATTATCAATTAAGTAGTACATGAAATAATCAAAACTAGGGGCTGTTAATTGATTGTCATTAACATATCCCTGTCTTCGAAAACAAGAAAACATTACCCAGACTTTCTCTTTCTCTCTCTATAGCTCTCTCTCTCACCTCACACACACGCAACAACACTGTCCTTTTCTTCTTCATCTATAAAATGGACTAACGAATCATTTCTGATTTCAATTGACCATTTCTGATTTCTACACAAAGTATCAACCCTTTTCACTTTTCTTAGCTTCTGGTAAGAATAAGATTCTTTTTTCATCTATAATCTTTGGAATATTGATTTGTCTCATTTGTACAAAAGAATCATAAAATATTAATCTTTTTTGTAAAATATTTTCTGGGTCTTGACCGAAACACACTCTAGTATTGCATATGTATGTGTTTTTTTTCCTACAAATTTGTTCTTTTGTAAATGTTGTGTCATGCATGTATGTGACGAGTATTTGTGTGTGTGTTTTTTCTTTGCAATGTTTTGTTTTATTTGAAATCCCTTGTTTTTATCGCCCATTTTCATAATTTCAATTTAAGGTTTTACTATTATGTTTCAAGCTATGGTTGGAACTAGAAACAAAAATGTTTTTTTTTTTTTTTTTTGCATCCATGGAGTGTACCCTTGCTGTGTGTTTATTATCTAATTAGCTAACCAATGATTAGGAGGGTATATGGGTTGATTTCAGATTGAGGGTTGTTGTGATGATAGAGATTGGAGAATATGCTACATTTTGGAATCATTTAATCATGCTTTTAATTACCACACTTATTTGGTATTTTTTTTACCACACTTATCGTTAGTAATTGGTAGTTTTGGATTAAGTTTTGTTTTGATGATAGACATTGGAGAATATGCTAGATTTTGGAATCATTTCTGTATGACTTTACTTTTTACACTCATTGTTAGCAAGTGGTAATTTCTATGTCAATATTGTACATGCATTGTTATATTTTCATTTTAAGCTATTGGATCTTAGGCATTTAAATGGTCTGTTATGGAGGAAATGGTTAAGGATGGTATGCAATATTATTCTTCAAGTGGTTTGGCTCAAACCGTAGTTTATTTAACATGGAATGATTGTAACATCAGACTCATAGTAGACGATGTGGTTTTGTAAATCTGAGTAAAACTTTCATATATAGTGGTTTCCTTATATTTTCTCTATATGGATGCCTTTGTAATAGAGATACCGGCATTCATGTTGTAACATTGAAACTTCCATACTTGTGTAACTTGAATTGATTTTTCATCTCACAGCAAGTGCATGTGTTCCGATATGTGCGTTTTATAATCACTTCGTTTATAAAATCCATTTTTTGTTTTCTGCTTGCATCTATCCATGGCTTATCATGTTTAGAGTTGTGCTATAGCATGACACTTTCTTTCTACCACATTGTCCGAAACGCTTTATTTTCGGGTGATATTCATACGGGTCCCACCAAATCTTGTTGATTTTATTCCTTAGTTGGTGGAACCCATTCTCAGAGTGGTATGATTCACGTGAATTTCATCCAATAATGGTGTACGATGGAAAAAGTGTGTTACAAAGCGCATATTTAATATGAAACTAGTTTTTATCTAGTAGATCACATGTTGTAATATGAGATAATTTTAACTACATATTGAAAGCTACTATCTCCTTGCCCTTCCATTTTGCATAGAGCCAAACAATTTAATAATCCATATCGTCATGTGCGCTAATTCATGTTTGAAATTCCTTTTCGACTTAAAAAACTAATTTTGGAATCACACATACAGGCTTTACTATCGATTTTGAAGGAGTTGAGTACTTTGCCCTGTTACTTGGTTCCTTGAAATTTATATTGGTGTGGCTGTACTGGAAAACTCTTCTGAATAACATAGCCAACTCAGGGCCTCTGTAATTTGTGCGACCATGTCAATTTTGCCTAAACTACGCTGTGTCACTATAGATGTTACCGGCACCCTAATGGCTTACAAAGGGGAGCTTGGTGACTACTATTGCATGGCAGCCAAAGCTTCCGGCCGTCCATGCCCAGACTACAAACGTATGCATGAGGGATTTAAGTATGCATATAAGGACATGGCAAAGAAGTATCCGTGTTTCGGGTTTGCAGCCAAAATGCCGAACATTGTGTGGTGGAAAACCTGCGTGCGAGATTCTTTTGTCAGGGTAAGATAGTTGTCAAAGTCATTACAGTCGGTGTTTACATATCAAGATGCTTATGTTGTTATATTTGCTTTAGCACAGAAGGAAAGGTAGCGATGTAGCATATTTTGTTCGGTTCTAAATTTGTCTTCTACTACAACAAATTCTCTAAAACAATATGTGTTTAACCCTTATTGTTATGTTCGGATTTATTGTAAGCTATCTAAATCAAGCAATGAATTGCAGATTTATGATGCCTGCATTCTCATGTGAAAATTTCCTAGATTTTATGAATGATAAATTTTGTTTTCCTGGCAGGCTGGATATGAATACGACGAGGAGACATTTGAAAAGATTTTCAGGCGCATCTATTCATCCTTTGGTTCATCTGCGCCATATACTGTCTTTCCAGATTCCAAACCATTTCTTAGATGGCTTCGCGGAAAGGGTCTCAAAGTTGGCATTGTTAGCAATGCTGAGTATCGATATCGAGATGTGATTCTTCCAGCTTTAGGTTTAAATCAGGTAAACTTCCTACGATTTTCTTAAAGTTTTCTCCCAGAATTAATATTTAGCATTATTTGTAATCCACTTAAATAACTAACTACAAAGTGGCAAAAAATCATATACAAAAACATCTGCTAGTGCCGGCGCAAAATTGTGTATGCAAGAAAACTTTTCGTGCAGGACCTCGTTAGAAATGTTAATACAGAATGTAGCACATTGGTTTTAAAACACAAGCATCATTGTTCATCTATACATATTTGACGTGGTCGCAACAATTAAGGATCTGTTGGATTGACTTATTTGAACTTATCTATTAGCATAAACTGTTGTGAATCTGTTTGGGAGAACTTATGGAAACAACTTATGACATGTCCATAAGCTGTTTTAAGCTTATTTTCATAAGCTCTCCATGATAGCTTATGAAAACAATTTGTAGCTTATATAGAACTAGTTTGACTTTGGTTTGACTAAGTCTGATACACTCATGTCCGTGATACGTGAATGTCTGATTGTTATAATGTTTGATGATGCAGGGATCTGAGTGGGACTTTGGCGTGTTTTCCGGCCTTGAAGGCGTTGAGAAGCCAGACCCAAAAATTTACGAGATTGCACTTGAGAGGGCTGGAAATATTGCACCTGAAGAAGCTTTGCATATTGGCGATAGCATGCGCAAAGACTATGAGCCAGCTAAGAGCATAGGGATGCATGCACTATTGTTGGATAGATTTAAGACACCAGAAGCTGTGGAATGGAGGAAGTCCGGCGCAGTTGTTCTTCCGGACTTAACCACAACACAAGAATGGCTCTCTTCAGAGAAGTCAGCTTCCTAGAGGTTTTATATCTTCACTGAAGTAGTATATTTATGTATCATTTTCCTTACCTGATGGAATGCCTGTCTTTTGTACCATTACGGCGGGTATCATAGATTCATAACTGCATGTGTCTGAATATGATGTGCAGAGCCATGCTTGAGGATATCTGTTGACAGGATTGTGTGTAGCTCTACCATAACTTCGTAATACAGTCGTATTCAAATGATACTTCTTCCTTGTTTACTTAGTTTCCCATGTATTTTACTTTCTGTTCCTGTTAAATTATTTTTTTTTATCTGGCATTGTTTTTACTTGAGTTGTTTTGTTTTACCAAGAAAACAAAAAAAAATATCGTCTGGGTTTAATTTTAAACCGAAGAAAAGGTCATTCGATCAGAAATAGGAAAAGTTGGCTACCCTGCTACAATTGATCAAATGGAAATTATGACCAAACTCATGATTCTATACTATTACTAGGATGCCTATGGTGATAAAGTGTGTATATGGTGGACCAATACTTGGAAATGATT
The DNA here is from genome assembly GCA_018208015.1 of Medicago ruthenica. Classification (NCBI taxonomy): domain Eukaryota; kingdom Viridiplantae; phylum Streptophyta; class Magnoliopsida; order Fabales; family Fabaceae; genus Medicago; species Medicago ruthenica. The sequence continues at coordinate 32,286,284 of CM031372.1, read as the reverse complement.
TGAAACTCTGAAAAAATGATACATACCTCATAAGTAGAAGTTCATGGTATTATTAATTCATCCTTACGACCAAGATGGTGATTCAGTCGGTACCGATTCAATAAGAAAATCGAATATTATTGTATCAAAATTCAACATATGATTGTTTTCCTTTTTTTGTCAAATCGGTACTGATCATGTTACTGTTTCTGTTGTATGGACTTGGAGAATCCCAAACTTCTATTTTAAGATGGCGACGGCGGTTGTCGTCAAAGTTTTGAGTGATTTTCAAGCATCAGTTTACCGTAGACCACACTAGACACTTTTCCACTTTAGCAATCGTCCAAAATCTATTCAATGTGATAATTCTCCCCAAATATTCTTCCATGCTTATAGCCCAACCCTGAGTAAGAAATTTGAATAGTGGCTTGAAAGAACTTATTTAAAAGTAGTTTAATTTCATCATATAAGTATGAAAAAAAAATGCTAACAAGTGTCCTAAAAATAATACTTAAGGAATCAAATATAGTAATAATGTATAGAAGGTTGTGTAGTCAACTTTAAATGTTGAAAAAAAAAAACTATTTTCAACACAACTTAAATATTTGGAAGAGTTTATAAAAGTCAACGGAAATTGTAATATATGGTTGCATTTATGAACATGAAAACATATATGGTTGAAACTCCGGTTAATATTAGCTGTGGTTTGGGTTATAAATACAAAATTTCTTGTTAACAAGTTATATGACATTTTTACTGAGGTTGGTGGTTCTTCATATAAAAGTGTGGAGAAGTTGATGTTCTTTTTCAATTTCAATATCCAAATTTCATTTTTACACAAAACAAATACCGAGAATGGAATCAACTTTTAAATGTGCATATTCAATTTGAATAGCTTGTTGAATTTAAGTGTTTATGAGATGAGTTTTCATATGATAGCATAATTAAGTTGTGTTTAGCAGAACACTATCTTGCCATATTCAAACTTGATGTAACTAAACATAACTATAACTATGAAACTAAACATAACTAATTAACTATGAACAATAATTTTGAAAATGATTTGGTGTGGACCCCAAATATCATGTGGTCCACAATAGGAAAAAAATTGATGAAAATTATTTTTCTCCCATACAAAATTGCTATTCCAGCGTAAACTTACCAAAATATCCCCAACGTGAGTTAACTCACGTTCAGTATAACCAATGTGAGTTAAGTCACGTTGAACGTGAGTTAAGTCACGTTGAGTTATAACCTACGTGAGTTAAGTCAGGTATGATTATAACCTATGTGAGTTAAGTCAGGTATGATTATAACCTATGTGAGTTAAGTCAGGTACGGTTATAACCTACTTGAGTTAAGTCATCCTATATGAAGGGATTCAATATGATAACCTACATAGTTGATTCGGTAGAATGCATGTGTTGTGTTCTCTTTATTATATTGAGTTTTGAAAGAGACTTGCAAATTTTTACACTAAGTATAAGACACTTCAATGTCAACATTTTCGGCAAACTTTCATGAATTTAATTTTAATCCAACATCATGATGATACAACATCCTTAGGGATAATGTAATGTAACGTAACGCTTCGTTTATTTGAACGGAGATGTAATTATAACTAAATAAATTTGTCGTATTCTATTAATTTTGTAATTTATTACGCGTACTTGTGTGTATTTTTAGTTATGATTTATTTTGGATCATGAAGAAATTGTTGTTATTGTTGTTTCTAAGAATATGACATGCTTTTAAAAAATGAACATAACATATTGTATGTTTGGTGTCTTCAAAAAATATTATCTTTGTGCAAAATTGGTGAAAACATAACTTACATAAAACAAACGTGATTTAACTCACGTTGGTATATACTGAGCGTGACTTAACTCACATTAATATATACCGAGCGTGACTTAACTCACGATGGGGGTATTTTGGTCAAATCACGTGGGAATGAACAAAAGTGTATGGGAGAATAGCAATTTTCAAAATTGATTCCAGCCACACACATACAATTTTACAAATGCTAATTCTCGTGGATTCAAAGACAAACCAGAGAGGGACTCATCGTGTGTTGACTTGAGCAAGTCTACATGTAAATTACAAGTGCACAAAAAAAAAACGGGACTAAGTACTAAATGATGAATAAAATTGGTGAATTTTTGTGCGAGGAAGTGTCTCATATGGTCTACAGTGGACTAATATTTGAAACACTAACAACGATTGTGCCGCTCTTTGTAGACTCGTCCTCGATTGAGACGGTGATCCAGTCGGTGTCGGTTTGGTAAAATAAATATTAGTGCTCAAAACTCAAATTTTATTTATTTTCTCCTGTTTTGCTAAATCAACATTGACTAGATCACTAAATAAACCTTAAGGACATGAAAGACCTCAAATTTCTACTTAAAGGTGGTGATGTCGGTCATTGCCGAATTTCTATGTGATATTCAATTATTAGTTCACCGTAGAACTTATGAGAATCTTTTCCACCTATAAATTACCAATAAGATCCCACGAAATTTTCAAATCTGAAGGGCACATACGGACAATACTTACACTGACAGCATCTACAATCTCCACGATCTGGTCATAGGAATCTGACTGGTGATATTAGTATCGAAATTATACAAAGCCGTGGAATATTCATGTCAATTGGTTTGAATAATGTGACAACTTCAATTATTTTTCCAAAGAGAAACGTGCGTGCTTTGAATACTCATCATATGTACCATACTTAGCTTTAGCATGCAGACACCTTCACACTTAGTACTTCACATTCTTATACAATATCTTGAACTCAAGATCTTATCATCTGATTGTGACTTCTGTGGTTCTGAATTATCCTGCGTATCCGTATATCTAAATGAATGATTTATTTAATGGGTTGACCTCTCTATTCTATCTTCATACATATCGCCTATGACCATATACTTAAGAGACCTGATTATCTGACAAATGTGTCGCACCATGTTGGTAGCGTAGCACCATAGTATCTTACATTGGCTTAGTAAACCATACATCATGTAAACATTTACATCCTCAACTACTTAATGCACACTAGAATACAGCCAAAGAGGTGTTAAATTCAAGACTAGCTGACAAAATAATTTAGGGTAAATTACACTTTTGATCCCTTAAATATTTTTCAGGTTTCATATTGGTCCCCTAATTAATAAAAGTAACGTTTTGGTCCCTTAAATCCTTCTCTGTTAGTCACTTTGATCCCTTCCGTTAGTTTGTGTTAAAAAACATTCACTTTTGGTCCCTTAAATATTTTTTAGGTTTCATATTGGTCCTCTACTAGGGGACCAATATGAAACCTGAAAAATATTTAAGGGACCAAAAGTGCAACGTGAAATTTTTTTAAGGGACTAAAAGTGAACGTTTTTTAACACAAACTAACGGAAGGGACCAAAGTGACTAACAGAGAAGGATTTAAGGGACCAAAACGTTACTTTTATTAATTAGGAGACCAATATAAAACCTGAAAAATATTTAAGGGATCAAAAGTGTAATTTACCCAATAATTTATGACAGTTGTTTGAAATCTAGTGTTTTTTTATTTCAAAGTTATCTGCTTATTTTCTTCTGTGACACATTCATTTCGTTCCAATCTACTAATAGTTTCAATAAAAAAACAATTTTTTTGAATGGCATCCACAAAAGGCGTGGATGACAATGAACCACAAAGAAGCTATTGGAGATGGAGCAAACAAGATTGCTCATTCCCACATAAACTTATCAAAATATCTTCAACGTGAGTTAACCCACGTTCAGTATAACCAATGTGAGTTAAGTCACGTTGAACGTGAGTTAAGTCATGTTGGGTTATAACCTACGTGAGTTAAGTTACGTTGAACATGAGTTAAGTCACGTTGGGTTATAACCTACGTGAGTTAAGTCACGTTGAGTTATAACCTACGTGAGTTAAGTCAGGTATGATTATAACCTATGTGAGTTAAGTCAGGTAGGGTTATAACCTACTTGAATTAAGTCATCCTATATGAAGAGATTCAATATGATAACCTATATAGTTGATTCGGTAGAATACATGTGTTGTGTTCTCTTTATTATATTGAGTTTTGAAAGAGACTTGCAAATTTTTACACTTAGTATAAGACACTTCAATGTCAACATTTTTGGCAAACTTTCATGAATTTAATTTTAATCCAACATCACGAGGATACAACATCCTTAAGGATAATGTAATGTAGCGTAACACTTCGTTTATTTGAACGAAGATGTAATTATAACTAAATAAATTTGTCGTATTCTATTAATTTTGTAATTTATTACGCGTACTTGTGTGTATTTTTAGTTATGATTTATTTTGGATCATGAATGAATTGTTGTTATTGTTGTTTCTAAGACTATGACATGCTTTTAAAAAATGAACATAACATATTGTATTTTTGGGGTCTTCAAAAAATATTATATTTGTATAAAATTGGTGAAAACATAACTTACATAAAACAAACGTGACTTAACTCACGTTAGTATATACCGAACGTGACTTAAGTCACGCTGGGGGTATTTTGGTCAAATCACGTGGGAATGAACAAAAGTGTATGGGAGAATAGCAATTTTCAAAATTGATTCCAGCCACACACATACAATTTTACAAATGCTAATTCTCGTGGATTCAAAGATAAACCAGACAGGGACTCATCGACTCATCGTGTGTTGACTTGAGCAAGTCTACATGTAAATTACAAGTGCACAAAAAAAAACGGGACTAAGTACTAAATGATGAATAAAATCGGTGAATTTTTGTGCGAGGAAGTGTCTCATATGGTCTACAGTGGACTAATATTTGAAACACTAACAACGATTGTGCCGCTCTTTGTAACTTAAATCTTATGGTATGACTCGTCCTCGATTGAGACGGTGATCCGATCGGTGTCGGTTTGGTAAAATAAATAAGAAAAATAAATATTAGTGCTCAAAACTCAAATTTTATTTATTTTCTCCTGTTTTGCTAAATCAACATTGACCGGATCACTAAATAAACCTTAAGGACATGAAAGACCTCAAACTTCTACTTAAAGGTGGTGATGTCGGTCATTGCCGAATTTCTATGTGATATTCAATTATTAGTTCACCGTAGACCTTATGAGAATCTTTTCCACCTATAAATTACCAATAAGATCCCACGAAATTTTCAAATCTGAAGGGCACATACGGACAATACTTACACTGACAGCATCTACAATCTCCACGATCTGGTCATAGGAATCTGACTGGTGATATTAGTATCGAAATTATACAAAGCCGTGGAATGTTCATGTCAATTGGTTTGAATAATGTGACAACTTCAATTATTTTTCCAAAGAGAAACGTGCGTGCTTTGAATACTCATCATATGTACCATACTTAGCTTTAGCATGCAGACACCTTCACACTTAGTACTTCACATTCTTATACAATATCTTGAACTCAAGATCTTATCATCTGATTGTGACTTCCGTGGTTCTGAATTATCAATGAATGATCTTGTTCCTGCTAGAAGAACAATAGTACCAACCCCTCGAGCAATTGATGAACTCAAGAGCTTGGTTCTAGATTTTTTCTGTAGAAATGAATCTGTTCTCTTATGTGAACGTTCTGAGCTCCTTTTATACTTCCCCTTGACCTAAGGGAAGCAGGAGCGACCTTTCCGGGGTTCCCAAGCCACCTGGTGCTGTGACTTGGTCCACCCCCGGGGATCTCGGCCTAAAACGGGAACGTGGGGAAGACTTAGTAGACGGGCCGTAACGAACCGTTGAGTTCGGGTTTCAACGTGGGCAGCCCGCTTCGGATGCGTTATGGGGGCCCTTCCTTTTCCCGACCTGTTACAGCGGGGCCCTAACCTCGCCCACGTGGCGGGCACGTGGGGAATGAGATCCAGCTTGCCGGGGAAGGCTGCCACGTGTTCTGAGAGGAATAAGATGACGGTACAGATCTATTTAATGGATGACAATGATTTATGACAGTTGTTTGAAATCTAGTGTTTTTATTTCAAAGTTATCTGCTTATTTTCTTCGGTGACACATTCATTTCGTTCCAATCTACTAATAGTTTCAGTAAAAAAACAATTTTTTTGAATGGCATCCACAAAAGGCATGGATGACAATGAACCACAAAGAAGCTATTGGAGATGGAGCAAACAAGATTTCTTGCCAGAGGAATCCTTTCAAAGCTGGAACAGCTATGTTTATGCTCTTTCACAAACATGGTTAAGGTTCAAGGATCGTGTTCAGACCAGATCCGACGATGCCACTGAGACACAAGAGCTTAAGAAACAAAGTGAGAATGAAATGAAAAAATGTCTCAATTGGTGGGACCTAATCTGGTTTGGCTTTGGTGCAGTGATTGGTGCAGGAATCTTTGTGCTCACTGGCCAAGAAGCTCATAACCATGCAGGAGCAGCAATAGTCTTATCCTATGTAGCTTCAGGAATTTCAGCAATGCTTTCTGTTTTTTGTTACACAGAATTCGCCGTTGAAGTTCCAGCTGCAGGTGGTTCATTTGCTTACCTAAGAATTGAATTAGGTGACTTTGTTGCTTTCATAGCAGCCGGTAACATACTTCTCGAATGCGTTCTTGGAAGTGCAGCAGTATCAAGATCATGGACTTCTTATTTCACAAGCCTTTTAAATCGTCCAAAAGATTCGCTTCGAATCAAAGCACACCATCTCAAAGATGGATACAATTTACTAGACCCTATAGCAGTTGGTGTTCTGGTAATTGCCGCAATGATTGCAATGATCAGTACAAGTAAAACTTCGCTTCTCAATTGGATTGCATCGGCAATCAACATAGGTGTAATCATATTCGTAATCGTTGCAGGGTTTTCTCATGCAAATACATCAAACTTGACACCTTTTTTACCTTATGGAGTTAAAGGTGTATTTCAAGCATCTGCAATTCTTTATTTTGCATATGGAGGGTTTGACAGTCTTGCAACCATGGCTGAAGAAACTAAAAATCCGCCAAAGGACATACCAATAGGCTTGATTGGTTCAATGTCTATGATCACAGTTATCTATTGCTTGATGGCACTTTCACTAAGCATGATGCAGAAATACACAGATATAGATACAGGTGCAGCTTTCTCAGTTGCATTTCAGAAAGTTGGAATGAATTGGGCAAAATACGTAGTAGCTTTTGGTGCATTGAAGGGTATGACAACAGTGCTTTTAGTAGGAAGATTAGGACAGGCACGTTATATTGCTCACATCGCGCGTTCGCACATGATTCCTCCTTGGTTCGCTCTTGTACATCCGAAAACAGGAACACCGATAAATGCTACACTTCTGATTACAATCTCAAGTGCTTGCATAGCTTTTTTCACTAGCTTGGATGTGTTATCAAGTTTGATATCAGTAAGCACACTTTTCGTTTTCGTGATGATATCCATTGCACTTTTGGTAAGAAGGTACTATGTTAGAGGAGTTACAACAAAAGAGAATCAGTTGAAGCTTGTTGTGTTTTTGATTCTCATTGTTGCTTCTTCAATGGGAATTTCAGCTTATTGGGGATTGAGGCCTAATGGTTGGATTGGATACACTGTTACTGTTCCTGTTTGGCTTTTTTCAACTCTTGGGATGTCATATTTTTTGACTCAGCAAAGGAAGCCAAGGTTTTGGGGAGTTCCACTTGTTCCATGGTTGCCATCTTTGTCAATTGCAACAAATATTTTTCTTATGGGATCCTTGGAATCTGAAGCTTTTATAAGATTTGGAATATGCACTTTGATAATGTTGGTTTACTATGTTTTCTTTGGTCTACATTCAACTTATGATATGGCTCATCAACAAGAGAAGGTGCAAACAATCAATGTGAATCACATAGAGACCGCTAGGATTGAAGGGCCTTAAGATAATTGTAATTTTTATCTTCCACAACCCAATTTCACTTTCACAAGTTATATGAAATTCTACATGTTATTAGTCCTTGTATCAATAAATAATGGTCATATTACTCAACATAAAGGATTGAAGCATAAGCTGTTGTGAAATTGTTTGTGCGAACTTATTGAACCAGTTTATGTCTATAATCTTTTTTGGCATACATTTTAAGTGTTTATTTGCTATTAAGTTATTTATCCAGACAGAGCTAGATTAGAAAATCAATAAAGTAATCTACAGATATATAAGTGAAATAAATTAAGAGTGTATTTGGATGAAAAAATATTTTGAGGTAATGTAATTGTAAGATGTAATTCAGATTCATTAATGTAATTTTCATTATTTTGATGATAAATTAAAAAAAAATCAAATTATTCTTAATTTGAAATTTCAAATAACACTCCATAGAAGGGATTTTGTTAAAGTAAAATTTGAAAAATTTCAAATAACACTTAATATCATAATTTGAAATTCCTTTTTACTTTATACAACCTGAATATCAAATTATTTGTTATATGTTTAAAAACTTTCACATTAATCCCGACAAATTTTGAAATTTGCAAAATTAGTTCCTATAAACTATCAGAACTTGCATATTCATCTATATGAATTTTCAAAATTTGCAAGTTTGCTCCTAAAATTTTAAGAATGAATAATTCAAATACTCTATCCAAATAAAAAAAAAAAAAAGTAGATTTTGACTACTTTAATCTAAAGTAAGTTTTATGCACCGTCATTCTAGAGCTTGAGTTTGTAATATGAGACGACATATGAATCTCACTTCAAATAGTTGTAAAATGCTATTATCGTCATTATTAATAAAAATTTCTCCTTTCATTTTTTTAAAAAGTTATATCCATCGTAAATCAAATGTTAAATGGTCATCCAATGCGAATTTGCAGCTTTATCTAGTTTAAAAGATTAATTTTTGTAGTTATGCGCAAACGATAGATACTTAATTGAAATAACAATCATTGACATTAGAATTGGTTTATTTCAGTAATGTAAATACAACTCAGATGATATCTAATATATTTATTGACAATGAAATACAAGACTAGAGTTCAAACCAGATTCTCTACTTCTCTACACTTATAATGCGGGAGTCTAGCGACTAGAATAATTAACAAAAAAAATAAATAAAGAGAATCAATCTATTTGGGAATGAATTATTAAAGTGTTTTATTAAATTAAGAAATTGATTGATCCCCGTGAACTTAGCTCTAGGGATATTGCATGTTATATGCAGGGGCCGTGGTTCGAACCCGGACACCTCACTTCTCCACATTTAAAATGTGTGAACTCTAGCTAATGCTACTTGACAAAAAAAAATTAAGAAATTGATTGTAAAAATTTGAAGTAATTTAACTAGTTTAGAATAAATTTATTTTGAGGTTTAGATTGAATTTTGAAGCTATGAAATTTGGACCCATGACATTTTCGAGAGAAAGACAACACCAGCAACGTTCTTCTTCCCACAAGACAACAGCAACAACATTCTTAGGACACAAACCATTTCCTAAACCAAACCCAATTTCTGTTGAATTCATGCCATGCCAAAATGTTCAACATTTCCCAAAACCCTTCTCAAACACTTTCTTCACCTAAAACCCCAAACCCTAACCCTAACCTTTCTCTCTTACTCTTCTTCCAATCTCCCCCACACCCACCAAACCCTTCCACCTCAAATCTTCAAATCACCCTCCAACACCTCTTCCCACAAATGGGGTTCTTACAAATTGGGCGATTTATCCTTCTACTCCCTCATCGAAAATTTCTCCAATTCCTTAGATTTCACCTCATTGGAACAACTCCTTCATCAAATGAAGTGTGAAAATCGAGTCTTTATTGAAAAAAGCTTCATTATCATGTTCAAAGCTTATGGAAAAGCACATTTACCTGAAAAAGCTTTGGACTTGTTTCATAAAATGGGAGCTAAGTTTCATTGTAAGCAAACTGTTAAATCTTTTAACACTGTTCTTAATGTTGTTATTCAAGAGGGTTGTTTTGATCTTGCTTTAGAGTTTTATAACCATGTTGTTGATTCCAAGAGTTTTAGTAATATTCAACCAAATGGGCTTAGTTTTAATTTGGTGATTAAGGCTTTGTGTAGAGTTGGAAATGTTGATCATGCTGTTGAGGTTTTTAGAGGGATGAGTGATAGGAATTGTGTTGCTGATGGTTATACTTATTCGACATTGATGCATGGTTTGTGTAATGAGGGGAGGATTGATGAGGCGGTTTCATTGTTGGATGAGATGCAGGTTGAAGGTACGTTTCCGAATCCGGTTGCGTTTAATGTTTTGATTAGTGCGTTGTGTAAGAAAGGTGATTTGTTGCGTGCGTCTAAGCTGGTTGATAATATGTTTCTTAAGGGTTGTGTTCCGAATGAAGTTACGTATAATTCGCTTGTTCATGGTTTGTGTCTTAAGGGTAAGTTGGATAAGGCAATGAGTCTTTTGAATCGGATGGTGGCGAATAAATGTGTGCCTAATGATGTTACTTTTGGAACACTCGTTGATGGGTTTGTTAAGCATGGTAGAGCTTTGGATGGGGTGCGCGTTTTGGTTTCGTTGGAAGAGAAAGGTCATCGTGGGAATGAGTTTATTTACTCGTCTCTTATTAGTGGATTGTTCAAGGAGGGGAAAGGCGAGCATGGAATGCAGTTGTGGAAGGAAATGGTTGAAAAAGGATGTAAACCAAATACTATAGTGTATAGTGCTCTTATAGATGGTCTTTGTCGAGAAGGGAAACCAGATGAAGCGAAAGGATACTTATTAGAGATGAAGAATAAAGGACACACTCCGAATTCTTTCACTTACAGTTCCTTGATGTGGGGTTACTTTGAAGCAGGTGATATTCATAAAGCTATTCTTGTTTGGAAAGAGATGACAGATAATGATTGTAATCATCACGAGGTTTGCTATAGTATACTTATTAATGGATTGTGCAAAAATGGGAAGCTTAAGGAGGCCTTAATGGTGTGGAAGCAAATGTTGAGTAGAGGAATCAAATTAGATGTTGTGGCTTATAGTTCAATGATTCATGGCTTTTGTAATGCTCAGTTAGTAGAACAAGGTATGAAACTTTTCAATCAGATGCTTTGTCATGATCCGAAATTACAACCAGACGTGGTTACGTACAACATACTTCTAAACGCTTTTTGCACGAAAAATAGTGTCTCCCGTGCTATTGATGTTCTAAATACTATGTTAGACCAAGGTTGCGATCCTGATTTTATTACATGCGATATTTTCTTAAAAACTTTACGAGACAATATGGACCCGCCTCAAGATGGGAGGGAGTTTCTAGATGAGCTTGTAGTTCGATTAATTAAGCGACAAAGAACAGTTGGTGCTTCTAATATTATACAAGTGATGCTTCAGAAATTTTTGCTGCCTAAACCTTCTACTTGGGCCTTAGCTGTTCAACAGCTCTGCAAACCTACGAAAGTTCGAAAAACCATCATTGCATGTTGGAGCAGGATGTGTTGCTGATATCATGTAAGATTGTGTTGTTCAACTACAATTTGTTGATGCTAAGGAACTACTGATACAGGGATTTATCGATCCAGATCCTCAAACACAAGATCTCAAACTTTCAAAGTTTATACGCAATGATACGTGTTTGATACAGAACTTTTCTTCTTTTGGCTGCTTGGAGATATCAGCATGTGCGCAGAGTTTAATGCCAAACAGGTAAAAGATGAGAATACTGCCACTTAATCGATGAAACAGTTTAAACCTCTTTCGATCATTGCAAATCACTTAATCGATGAAACAGTTTAAACCTCTTTCAGTCATTGCAAAGTCACTAGAATAGTTTGCTTTTCTGTCTAAAACATTTACACTTTGCAACTTACAATGGTGAGAACTGAGAACATTATTAAAAGGATTAAGTGTTCAACATTCAATCAACTTTGATCTATAAGAGTGGATTTCAACACAGCTCCGTCAAAGTAATTGGTTGTATACGTACACTTTGAGGTGGTAAGTGGTTGTATATGTACACTATCAATAATCAGTAATTGGCCAGTAAATAATTTCATACAATTTGCAAGTATTCTGCAGATTGCATCTTGTTAGGCAAATGAAAGTCGATGATGATGAACTATTGTACAGGATTGCTACCGGATGCAAACGAACAGAAGTGAAAAGGAAAAGAATACAAGAGGAATGCTAGCAACACTCACTTTTCAACACTCTCTAGCACTCACTCTTTTATTGGTTGAATCAATGTATGTAGGGGTGGGCTTGGTTCGGTTAACCATAAAAACCGAACCGAACCAAATTGTTGAAATGGTTCGGAATAACCGAACCGAACCGTTTAAGATTTGGAACTAACCAAACTGAACCAAAATTATGGTTCGGTTAACCGTTTCGTAACATAATAACCGAACCGAACCGAACCAAATTTAATATTTTGAATTTTTTAGTCCTTTTGCGAATTTAATTATTTTTTGTCCTTTTTTAATTCAATTGCATGATATTTTCCTTTCATTAGAATGATTAATACTGTTCATGTGCATAAAACAGTTCATGGTAATTGTTTGAACCTTAAACGGTTAACCGTTTTGTTACCTCTATATTTCAATCCATTTCAATCTTTTTTAATGTTATGACTCTCTCTCTTTGGAACCTAATTAACTGAACCATATTAAAATGTGAAACGTAATGCATAAAGATAGGATCCGTATTAGTCAGTGGTGGGCGTATTTTTCTGCTTATGAAATGGACTTTTGTATGAGAGAATACATGTAAGCCTCTAACAAGAGAGAAGATCACTCACATCCAAGTATTACTTATTCTTAATCACCATAGCTAATTAATGGCCAGTAATATTTTGTTAAAAAATTATCTAGCACAAAAATAAAATATGTCTAAAAGAAGAGATAACAAAATGTGGGATTTCCCGAAAAAAAAACAGCATAATGTAGGCTTTTAAAACCATATGTTGGACTTAACATAATGAGGGCTTTAAGAACCATTTTCAAATAATAATCATAAGATAATTAATTTTTGCACATCCATTTTTACTACTACTATTTAGTTTACAATTAAACATCTTCACAGCAACATCTGTTTTTACAGCTTCTTGCATTAAAAGATCAAGCAATTCCACCACACTTCCTTCGTTATATTTCCTGAAGGCCTGCAAAAATATCAGAATCATTTAGTTTGAGTGCTTAAGAATGAAGAGGAACAACAACCAAGTTTTTCATCTATTACAACTGCAGTGATAACTGAGAATCAAGAAGATTAACTCCATCCCACGATTACTAGTTCACTAGAAAATTCTGCATATATATAATGCTTTTCAGTACCGTAATCTTGCCCATGTTGCTAATGCCCGTAAACACGTCCAAAGAGAACAAGTTGCATTACAGTTCTTCAAAGGGGAAATTACAATTACTTATGTTGAAAGCCCCAGTTCTACTAGAGATATGACCTAAGTAGTGCTTGTAACTTATAAGGCTTGGACCATCCTCATTTTTAAACCAATTTTGCAGCTTTGAGAAATTTTACTATGTATCAAACTCACTCCTAGATCTCTTATTATGGTTTGGATAGTCCTCCCTTACAACAGGTTGGGACAAAAGGGTTCAGGTTTTATGCTTAACAAAAAGACTTAAGCATATTTTCAACGCATCTATTACCATAATGAAATCAGCTCTCACTAAACAGGAATTGCTCAACTACTATAGTAGAGATAATAATTATGACAGTTGGAAACAAAAGGACTAGACATGAGAGGAAATACAAGACAGTTTCAATAACTGATAAATGCAGGATATGAATAGTTAAGAATAACGCTACAAATCAATCACTGCTGTTTTCTATATACACTTAATATAGGTAAACTACAAGTATTTTATAACTAGTACAAGCCAGCCCAATTACACTCCTAAAATAACCCAATACTCTTAACAAAGACAACTCACTTTCCCACATGCAGGATAAATGAAGTGCAAAACAATAACACTATCCAAATAAATGTGAGATCGACACATACCGTGTTTTCAATTTTCATCATCTAAGTGACCAATTCTTGAGATGTTATCTCTACAAAAAAAAAAGATATATATTAACCAAAGCTGAAAATATGAATCAAAATACACAAGTACACAACATTAACAATATAGATACAAGTAAATTTACCTTTCTCCAATCTATGGATCTCATCAAGGTCCTCTTCTGAAAACAAGTGGAGGGCCTTTCCTTTCAACCAGTCTTGTGTGCAAACAAGCGCTTCCACCATTTTGGGTGTTAGACAAGTACGATAATCACTAACAACCCTTCCACCAGTGCTGAATGTCGACTCTGAAGCTACTGTAGATGCAGGAATAGCTAACACCTCTCGAGCTATGCTTGCCAAAATAGGATATCTAGTTAAGTTGGCTTTCCACCAGCCTAAGATGTCAAAATCAACTCCTTTCTTGTAAGGCACTCGTGCTTCTTTTAGATATTCTTCAATTTCAGTTTTAGAATCAGAAACATGCCCGGTTTCTTGACTGTAGTGGCACCAAATATCATCGTCATCCTTCTCATTTGATGGTGTTTCTAGAATACTAGATTGGGAGTAATCAATACCACCATATTGAACATAAATTTTTCTAAAAGATGACATCAATTTGGACTTCAGATCTTTGGCCTTTCCAGTGCTTGCATATAAAAGGTCAATATAAAATTCTGCAAAATGCAATTTCACCCTTGGATCAAGAACAAAAGCAACCAATAGCAAGATATTTAAGGTGTCCGGATCTCCCCAATATTTGTCGAACTTAATTTTCATCTTGTTCGCTGTCTCCATGATGTGCTTATTGGGACTACCTATATGCTTGTTGATCCCTTTCCCAATGGCGAACACCTCTGCCATATACGAAGCACTAGTCACATACAAAGATCCAGACAAACGAATTGTGGATTTATAAAACAACTCAAGCAATGGAAGCACCGATTCAACATAGTCCCAATCTTCATCGTTTATTCCATGCATTGTTTTCTGGATCATTTCTCGACGAAATGCGACTTCTCGTATGCTTAACAAGTGAAAGGCCTTTCTATACTTCAAGGCAACCTTCAACATTGAATATGTTGAATTCCAACGAGTGTCAACGTCAAGTACAACAGCACCTTTGTATGAAATTTTCTCATTAGATGCACATACCATGAACTTTTCCAATCTAGATGGTGAGGATTTGACCCATTTAACTGCATGACGAATCTTCGAAATGGAGCCTTTATCCTCCTTCAAACCTGATTTCACAATTAGGTTCAAGACATGCGTACAACACCGCATGTGAACAAATTCCCCATTTAAGACATGATTGTCCCATGAACTCATCATGTTATGTAGGTATCGAATCATAACTTCATTTGATTTGGCATTATCAACTGTTACCGTTAAGATCTTACCATCCAATCCCCAAGTCCTTAAATAAGTGTCAACATATTTACCCAACATGTCTCCCGTGTGACCCGTGATTTGGCAAAAGTTGATGATTTTCTTGTGCATCTTCAACTCACTATCAATAAAATGAACAGTCAAACTCATGTAACTTAAGTTTTGATTTGATGTCCATGTATCAGTGGTCAAACAAACTCTACCACAATTCTTCAAGAATTTTTTCAATTTCCCCAATTCCTCATTGTAGAGCGCCCAGATATCACGCCTCAATGTATATCGGGAGGGGATATCGAATCGGGGCTGCAAGATAATCAACAACTTCCTAAATTCTTCATTTTCCACAAAGCGGAATGGGAGCTCCGCACACACAAAAGTTCTCACTAATTGCGCTCGGCATGCATCTTGATCAAATTTAGAATAGCTTGGAGAGGAAACTACTTGACCTTTTTTAACGATTTTTCTCCTTTTCCTTGATTGGGTTCCTTGGGTGTCACCATTGTCAAACTTAGAGCATCTTTGGCAGATGATTCCACATACCACTTGTCCCATTACTGCACACAATGGGCTTGCTGCAATAATTGCATTTAGCCTTTTTCTCTCCCTTTTCCCCTATACCAGACAACTGTTTGAAATGTTCCCACACACTAGACCGCTTGTTTGAAATGGTCCCTTGGGTGTTACCATTAGATTCAACATCATGTTCAGCATTAGATTGAAGATCATTTTCATGATCAAGTTCATCTGATAGTTCATTCGACGCATTGGGGTTTGTATCCTGTGGCACTGTGAAGTCTAAGATATCATCTGACATCTGTGTAATCAAAAAATCAATAGACTAGTTAGAATCAAAACAGGGTGACAGTTTTTAAGGCATGGTTTATGAGACAAAGTCTTGTCTGATGGGATTGAACCCTCATGCTTGCTTCCAAATTATTATAAGTGAGGCACATTATAAGAGTTATAGGACTAGAAGAAATTTGGCAGATTGTGCAGTTGTTTGTGAAGAACTAAAAACACTCGTTTATATAAGAGGTGAGGACTAAAAATTATAAACAAATCTATAGATACCAAAATTAAAAGATACGTAATTTTGTAACTATTACAGGTGGAAGGCTTTAGACTATGCTGCACTTAGTAGGTGTTCTGTATCACATTTTGATTCAGTTAAAACAGAAACAGCTCTTTCAAAATGGGCTAGAGCTAGGACTATGGCTGCTAAGGTCCTCTTTAATGTCAAAAAAGCTATAATCTTTGAATAAACTTATAACAATGTTTCTGAATGTGGAAGACCACAATGCTCTCATATGTTAAAAAAAAAACACAAACTCCACCTAAGTCGCAAATACCATGCCCTAACAGTAGTACCTCAAAATCAATGTGAAAGAAACTAATGAAACCCCCACCCAAATAATGAAAAAAAAAAGGAATAAAATGCGAGAGAATCAGAGAACCCTATAAATTACACAAGAAGCAAATTTGTTGTGTTGCGTAAACATGAGATTGAAGGCAGAAAAAGTAAGTAGCGTGTTATATATTCAACAGGAACTATCATCATCATCATCATTATCACACAAACAGCAATGGAATATGTAGTAAAATTGAAAAGGTGAAGGCTTACTGTGTTGATAATCGCGTTGCGGCGGCCAATCGGAGAATCGCGTTGCGGCGGCCAATCGGAGAATCGCGGTGGGGAATGGATTTCTGCTGTGACGGAATTGATTGAAATTGAAATGAAATTAGGGATTAATTGAAAAGAAATTAGGGTTCATGATTTTGATGTGAAAAGGAATTAGGGTTTAGAAAAGAAATTGAAATCCATACTGAGTGATAAGTAATTGATATTTGAGTTGTAATGGTTCGGTTCGGTTCGGTTCATAACAATTAATTAAGTTTAATAACGGTTCGGTTCGGTTAATTAACTGTCTTCAAAATAATGGTTCGGTTCGATAACCAACATAATGGTTCGGTTAATTTTAGTATGGTTCGGTTCGGTTAACCGGTTCGTTTTGGTTTTTGGTTATTTTTGCCCACCCCTAAATGTATGTCCACCACTTTATGTGAGTTCAATTTTCAAAGTGTAGACCTACAATGATTTAAACCAATAAGAGAGTGAGTATTAGAGAAGATGTCCAAAAGAGAGTGTTGCTAGCTTTACTCAAGAATACAAAGCTCATCTTCTGATTATATCTGACCCTTAGATTCAAAAAAAGATGACAATTCCATAGTTGACTCTTACTATAACAGCCGAGTATACAAATTAGGTGGAAATTTGTGGGGCTGATTGATAAAAACAGATAGTCAAGGGTCAGCAATTGTTGTCTATTCAATTATTTCATGTACAAATGAAATTTCATAAACTTCCTCCATTCCATTGGTATAGTGAAAAACACAATCTTTATTCGATATTCAGGTTTCTAAAAATTTCATTATCTGTTAGTAAATTAGCCTTTTGTTGTTTGCAATGCATACTATAACAATGTACTCGCCATAAAATCATGGTAGGGATGAGAATATGATTGTTAGTTTCTTATTCTTCTATTATCCACCTAATGCTGTTAAGTTTTTAGTGTTGAACCATGGTTGGTATCTTGTGGGAGGGGATGGAATATTGGATGGATGGGTTCATTGGAATAAACTGACAAAACAAACTAATGCTCATTTTCCCTAACTTCTCTCACTTCAATTTATAGCAGTAGAATTATTAACCTCTGTTTTTGTGCTTATATTGTTGTATGTATCACCTACACTTCAGATTGATGGTGAGTTCGGTGTCTGACATGTGTCATTGTCCAACATCAACACAACAAGGATGCACGTGGTTGCATTCAATCACTTTTATTTCCTTAAATTATCATCAGTGTCGTGTCTATGTCGATGCTTCATAGCTTATATCTTGGAATTATTTCCTTAGAACTTTTATTGTACTTTTTTTGCATAGTGTGTTGAATACTCTATCAAAACATTGCATGTTGTTATGTTAACATCTTGATTGATTATTTTCATGGTTTCTTTGTACTTGTCTAGCTATTTTCTTGTGTAAATTTTTCTCGTACAACACTCAGTAATCTAATTCTATTTTCTTTGACATTTACATCTTCTATAATATAATAGAGTTGTGTTATTTGAACATATATTTACATGACAACTTTTGAGACAACCAAAATTATACAAAGAAAATGAGGTATTGACACAAAAACCAAAACAATAGAGAGAGAAAATAAAAACATAATGTGAGTATGAGAGAGAAAATTGTCACAAAAGTTGTCAAAAAATAGTTGTTCAAATATCATTTATCTAATATAATATTATGTGGCCGGAATTCAATTGGATTATCAATGATTTGCGGATAATTACAAAAAGGGGACTAGCTTTGAAGAGTTGAACCAATGGCTTCTTTAGGCAAGATGACAGTGTCAAGTAAGGCATTGGTTTGGTAAAAAAGAAAAAGGGAAGGCCTTTGGTTGAAGGTGTGAATTTGTAAATGATTTGTTCTTATGGATAATTGAAAAATGTTAGCGACACATTCTTTCCAACACACTTTCTTAGTTGTAAATATATAATCTCGATACAATTGTGTGTGACCGACATGACTTAGTGGGATCAATTCAAATTTCAACTAATAGGTGAGTGTGCTAAAAAAGTGTGTTAATTGTATTGCTAGAACTACTTGAGATTACCAATTATCAACACAACAACAATATGTGCAATAGCTTAGTATCAGTTTGGTTAAAGTTGATTGAAAAAAAGTTTACAAAACTAAAATTTCAAATTTCCTACACTCCATCCAAATGCTACAATACAAATTAAGCTCTTAGTAAAAAATAATAACTTTTTTTTACCTTTTTTACATTTTTTTTACAAGTTTTCTCAACGTTTTTGAGGAGAAGGCAAACAAAACATAATATAAATTAAGCTTTTAGTAAAAGAAAAAAAAACTTTTTTTTGGAATGCAAAGAATTGAATGGAACCACTTACACGGAGCTTACGTTTACAGTCGCCTTATCAAATACCTCTAGCCACGTTTTATCTTAATTTGTCCAAGAAATTTGATCTCCATTTTTGTTAAGATTATAGATTTATATAATCTCTACACTTATTTTGTAATTATAAAAACAGAAACAAAATGAAAATAGAAAACAACTGAAAGCTCTTAGTTTTTTTGCACAACTGATCTCCATTTTACAACTTACAGCTCCTCAAAGCAAAGTTCAGCAACCATCATGTAATAATCATACTTAAAAAAAATATCACTTAATTTCAGCATAACCACCATACTCATGTTTGATAAAGTTTGTGTCATTGTATCCTTTTAAGCAGCTGCTTCTGCTGGAGAAAAGACTTTTTTGATAACATAAACAGGATCTCCCAATTTAAGGACTTTTCCATCCCCTATAGAAGAAGATTCCCTCCAGTTCCACACTACATTCTGACCAAAGTAGACCTGCAACACAAGTATTACATGTATCACTTGACATCGATGAAACCAAAGGGACATTCATTCAGAATTTGATGACTGAATACTAATCTCACCATCTTTTTGTTTTTGTCGCTATTTGATCGTAAGACTTGGCCAGACCTAATTTTCATGAGAGTTTTAGTTGGTTCATCTCCATACATTGCTGTCTCTTGATCGACTGTTGGTACCTTACCATAATAAGCATCATTCATGTTAGAACAGCAACTGCGGTTCAAAAGAATAAATATATGAAAAACACAAACAATGAACACACAATATTTGGTAACAAAGTTCGGCCAAATATGTCTATGTCTCCGACTATAGAGCAGCTGCAGTTCCTTTCTATTAATCAAACTTAGGGTTTACGGATTAAACTTGTATATAAATACTACGGTCTAATTTTTTTCCAGTACAACTAGCTTTGCACGAGCGACCTTTTAATCAGTAATTGATCTCACCTTTTATTATAAGTAATGTAATTTCCTAAAATAGATTAGATAAATTAGACAAGAGAATATTTGTCATTATGAATTGTAATTACATGTAATCATTGATACATTATATATAGCATGGAACACAATAGAGACAAGGGCATATATTCGTACAAAAACATTATCCAACCTCCGGCTACATCATCATATAGTAACAGTAATAATAATTAATATATGTATATTTTCTTCAAAAATAAATAAATAATATATGTATATTGTTCCTATGGACCATATTATTGGCTATATGATATGTACGAAACTATAAAGAAGAACTCTTTACCTTACAACGGCCACACAGTTTGGCTCCTTGAAATGAAAACCTGCTTATCTTGATATCTCTCCATAGGTCTTCAGAATATGGTCCACAACCTTCAACAAGGATACTGCACCCCGTGGCACCAAAATATCAATTATGTGATCTGAACTAGTAACCAATACTATACTATGACAAAATGCATGGAAAAATTAATACTTGGGTCTGAAACGATTCATAGGTATCGGTTCCTCTAGAAGCTCGTTTAGTGCATCTAATGAATCCTGAAAGCAATAAATAACAAAAAGTGAAGATTTCAATAAGTAAACTTTCGACTTCAATTCCCAACTGCTACTTGACTTACCTGAGATACGAGTAAGAACGGATAACCATCGCTGAAAAAGGTCTGGTGCTGTCCCTTAACATAATCAGGGTCTACTTTTCTAACTTCTGAAGCTGCATTGGTAACATTACTCGAGAGTTATCTTGGTCATTTATACCATGCACAATGCAACCGCGGTTCATGGAACCATTGTATGTTAAATTGATTTTGTTCACATTATATTGAACACATTTATTATAAAAGCAACAAGTTAATCCTAGTAATATTCATGTGTTCTTAAAGCCGTTATAGTCCTTTACCAATCATTTATGTGTCTAAAGTAACAAATCCTTCTAAACATTGTTATCATCATTTTCGTATTCTTTAAGGTTTCAAAGACGTTACCAGTATTGAAGCGGACCAATTTAGCAGGATATCCTAAATAATCTGTGAACCACTGTGATGCTTCAGCTCCCTCGTCCCAGGCAGAGCCAGTCCATTCCCACACCGTAATATCATCTGCTACTTCATACTGTTTGTTCAAACAAACTTTCAGAGGTTCCATCCCAGGTGCTTTCAACACTGTAACATGAAGATAAAAACTCCATTCATTAACTAAAGAAAGGAAGAAGAAAAAGAAATCATGATCATAAAGAATGTGCAATTCAAAAGTCTATTGGTGTTCAAACTTTGAACTACTGCAGTTTTTCTATTTTATAAAAATTAAGAACAGAAGGAAGGATTTTATCAAACTAAGAATGAAACTTGAACACCAAATGCGGAACAAGAGGCAGAAACTTATATAAAAAATCATGTCCTAACTATGTCAGATATCAAATAGGACGGAAAAAGACAACATTGATGTCCATTATATAACAGACATTTCTCAATGTCTTCCATAAACAAAAAGAGAGGAATTGAACCTGGTACTCATAAGTGTTTATGAGGATACTTGGCAAATAACCTAGCACACACAAGTATAAGCATAAAATCAAGTCAAAGGGTTCACAACTTTTGGTAAAAACATAGCGGAGGACGACTATTATTTTTACTTTAGGGGGGGTGGCACTTAGCCATACATCTCCGATAGGGATTCAAACTCAGTCCCTTCGGGTTACAACCCGCAAAAGATACCTCACCCTTAATTCAAACAACAGTACGGGAGGATACTTTGGAGGTCAAGCTTATTTGAATTGAATGTGCATTATTTATTCAAAAACAACTTATCACGTAAGAGTTTAAAGCAATAAGCCCTTCCACATAAGTTGATTTTCATAATTTTATCTTAATAGCTTATAGAAATAAGCTCAGAAGAAGTTATAGATTGGCTATAAGCTATTTCATCATAAACTCAATCAAACACTTGCTTAAATGTTTATGCCATAAGATTCATCTATCTTACCACTTTTGTTTTGCTTCTTAATTTGTAATGTATTGTACACTTCTAGTAAGGCTTGTAAGGCTTCCAGAAACAATAAATCACTTTTCCTGCCTTGTAAGGCTTCTACATTCTTACATAACAAGCAACATTTTTGGTGTTGTTCATGAGAAGTCGATGAGTCACTTATTTTGCTTTATATCGAATTTGACTTTGATGATTCTTTATGAAGGTTTTGATAAATACAAAGAGGTGGAAGTTGTTTTCTATCATGCCGTGCAGTTTATGCAAGCATTTGATGTATTTGATAGTAGCTCAAATCTCTTAAGATATCAAAAGAGTTTACATTTTCCATTTATGATAAGCATAGATACCAGCTCACCATATAGCTCGCCCTACCCTAAAAGGATATACCTTATCCTCAGATGTGATTTCTGTCTTTAGAAAAAGCAGAGAGACCAGCACACCATATACTACAGTTTTTTCCCCTTTAGAAAAAGACTAGAATGCGCAAATATCGATTGAAAAAATGTGGTTGGGTGGATAGACCCAACTAAAAGTGACCAGCTAGCCTATGGGTGCTTCACATCAATAAATTGGTTACGCGAAAAAAAAACACCTTCATCTCCTCCTCCAGTCTCCCTTGTCGCCCCTACCCCCAATACATGTCATGGTTCATCGCATTGCAGATGTGACATCATTAATTTCATGATGTTCAATACTACCAAGAGTACTCTCTGCACGCAACTATGAAGACTAAACCCTTTCAAGATCTGGATACATTTAAATATTTAATCTATCAAAGAGTGAATTTTATATGCATGAGTTAGAAATCAAACCTACAACAACATGCTTGACGAACAAAACTATTCACGGCTCACACTATTAGGTTTTTATATTGAGACTAATTCATTCTTACAAAACCGACTTATAAGGGGAAGGGTGTCACTCTTTATAAACGTATTTCATACCTTATCTTTATTCTATATGAGACTTGGGTTTTTTCTAATACACATCACATCATTTTATATGTTTTCGGGTTATAAAGAGCCTAACTGTGAAACTCACACTAAAATGTTGAGAAGTGAAAAATTGTGAGTTTAAACCCACACCTCAGCGTATAAAATGTCACTGCAGTCTTTTACCATATGAGTTGTACTTATAGGAGACACGTCAGATAATTTTATTGAAGTAAAAAAAGAAACATGGGTGACAACAAACAAAATCAATAAATAAAAGGTATGATATGTTTTGAAGGAGTTTATGAAAAATGAAATATACACATAAAGGAATCAGTGGTAGGTTCCCAGTGTTCAAGAAATGCCTCAGGTGGTAGTTCAACATCAATCAAAGCAAACCTTGGTTCAACTCTTATAGTGCATGCCCTCCCTTTTGAATTCACAACCATCCACTGTCGATCCCATCGAAATCCTATCAAGTAAACATATTGAATCAAAACATTTTCATTAAATTCATCCAGAACTTTGCTCTAGCTTTAAATAGAACCTTGCAAGTGTACGGTGAGATTGAGCCCCTCGGATTAGTCAGTCGGATACCATGTTTTTAAAAAATAAAAAATAAATAAAATAAGAAGGAATATATGTGGTACCAGAAGGTGTGAGTGGAGCATTAGAAAGAGGAATTCCACGGCATGACTTAACTGGATAAGTGAAAAGGCCTGTAACCTTAGCATCAGGTGTTGCTGATGATTCTGTCACAGATGTTGTTGAACTTGATGATGATGATGCATCCATTGTTCTTTATTGCTCTCTCTTTCTCTTTGTTGTTACATAAAAAAAGAGGTGACAACTTGGGTACCCATCAATAAAAGGTGGGTAACACAACCCATGTTGAGTTGACACCAATCAAAATTATTTGTTTGTTTTCTATTATTTTTAATGTTATATAAATAAATTGTTTTGATTGGTCCAACTCAACATGGGTAGTATTACCCACCTTTTATTGATGGGTAATCAAGAATTTCCCAAAAAAAAGATAATCCCTGCAATGCTGTTGCAATAAATAGCTGACTCACTAGGAGCCACGTCACACATTACAATAACATTAATGATTAGAAGATATATTTTTCCCTCAAACACATCAAACTTGCTGTTTCACCTCCCTCAAACACATTACAATAACATTATTGATAGGACATACACTTATCTCATGTGACTTGCTGATTAACCTTTCCAAACTCAAGTAGCCACTATTTAATGTTTGTCATTGAAGACGACTCTATCTAACTATGAAAAGAATTTTAGAATTCACATTTAGCTATCATGTGAAATATTTTTTCATACAGATAAAAGATTACTTGGTTAGAATTCTCTATAAAATTTCAAATTTCCTATACTCTACCCAAATGCTACAATTTACGTTGTTATACTAGTATTACAATCCGTGCAACACAAGGTTCAAAACACTTTACTAATAACGTTGGTTTTGATTAAAAAAATGTAATTAATTTTAATTAAAGCTAACCATCACAATAACAAGGTAAATATACAGGACAAAATAAATTACGTTATAATTAGGTTTATTTACATTATATTCGTTGTTGTCAATTCAAGCTAAATATTATCATTAATAACAATTTCATGAAGATAAAATCCACAACAACACACAAACACATTCAACTTGTCAAAATCATATTCAAGTTGAGCCGTGAACATCCATACAGAGAACACCATGAAATCATTGTTATCTACCTTCTCTCTTCTTTTTCCATCAACTTTGACCGTCCCATGCGAAAATAAAACCACCATCTTGATCTTCTTTTTGTCCTCTATAAAATTGTTATCTTTATTTATTAGATCTACTCAGTTTATTTATGAGACCGTCATTTCTTCATTTTCCGACCACCACAAGCTTCCAATGATAAAACTAAGTTCTGAAGGAGAACCTCCTTGGTGTTCTCAACAAAACTCTCAAATAAAAATATTAATTAGAGTATTTTCACCAGAGACCACCACACCGGAGATTAAGCCAGCCGCGTCGGAAAATTAACCAGCATTTTTTTTGTTGATTTTCTATTTCTAAATCTAAACTCTTACCTTTTCTTTTATACTGATTTTCCCCATTTTCTTCTACTATATTCTAATTTTTTGAACAATTTTCTTATTTTCTTAAACATCAATTCTATCATTAATGTCGAAATAAAAGATGACTTTTTTTTATCTATTTTTCTGAATTCTTTTTCAATCTCTCTACCTTTCTTCCCTTGACAATAGATGCTACCGCCGTATCTTACTCATTTAAAACGTTAAAAACTCATCCTTTAATACACTATGTGATAGACTCTATTAGGAGGATTAATTGGGCCACTCCTCACTAAATTTTTTTCTAATTATTATAATCAACTTTCATTCATGGTTCTTGATTTTGTGTTTACAAGGCGAAACTTTTAACGGTAAAATAAGGTGTTTTGATTTATTTGCAAGACTAAAACTAAACAATTTTTTTTTAAAGAAAACAAAAAGACTGGTATAGACAAAAAAAATTAGAAAGAAAGAAAAAATAATGTTTATTTTTTCAACAATCACACATTTCTAATTAGTTTGTGGCCAACGTGTATATGTCCCTCTCTCACTTTTCTAATTTCTAATAAAAATAAAAATCAGCCATTTATTAGTTGTTTTTTGTTTTAAAAAAAAAATTCACCCATCTACTACTATCATAAGAAAAGTAATTACAATCATTAATCCCTAATTAACCTTCTTAATTCTCACTAAATCTCTAATTTTGAGGGCTAAACCGTCATATTACCTCTAATACGTTTTTCCATCACCCAATATTTATTAATACATCATAAAATTTCGTTTTCCAATATTCATTGTCTCTCTGCAGTAATTATAACGCGTCATCCAATACTACAGGTAGAACAAGTTGGTAAAAATCAATTTTTCGTTTTTTAGTTTTAAGAATTTAATTGCAAGTTCTGGTTCTCTCTACAAACTCCACGGCTCTGTCTCCTTCACATCAGTCCATGACTCGGTATCCTTTCAATCTGTTCACATCTCCTCTCCTTCAAATATTTATTTTCATCCATTTTCTCACTTAAACCACACAATGATTTTCTCACAAAATGGTTTCTATGGATTTTATTTTATCTATGATTTATGCTTAATTTGCCTCTGCCATGTGTAGTTTTCTTGAACAAAATTATGGTGGAGCTGTATCCACAATAGGAAAACACACGATACTGTTATTTTTTTCTCCAATTGTTTTTTATGGTTCTGAATCTTCCTTTGTTGATATAGACAACATTGTTGGTGGAGAGAAAAGGAAAGAAAAGGGAAAAAAATAAAACACGTTTAAAGAGAAAGATGACGAAAAGTTGAAATAATAGTAAAAATAAAAATATAAAATTAAGGTTAACATAATCAAATTCATGTACCTTGATTGAGTATGTAACCATCGTTCAATTGGTCAATGTCATGTCATCTTTAATTTTTATTGGAGGGTATTAAAAGAGTGTGTTAGAAAGTATGACCCTATCATCTTCATCTTTAATATTGGAGGGTATTAAATATTTGGCAAAATTACTTACATTGTCCTTAATTTAATTTCATATAACGACAGTAAAATAAAATCATCGATTTTAAACTTGAAAATTCGTATGCAAATGAACTAAAAGGACCAAAATGGCGTTAAAAAAAGGATAGAGGACAAAACCATTACTTAAAATTAAGTTAAGGGACAACAAGAGTATTTTTGCTGAAATATTTTATAGACATTCCACATTAATATTAATATTTTAAAAATTCTCATGAGTTTTGAAAATTGTATCATACAGAGACATAACAATTTGTTTCCACAAATATAAGTACATAAATCCGCAACGAGTGTGATACAAGTATTTAGCAGGTTTTTACATATAAAATATATGTATTTCATAAAAATACTTCTTCGAAAAAAAGTATTTTATAAAAATAATACATGAATGTTGGTATTTTTAAAATATTCATGAGTTTTCAAAATCTTATCATATTTGACAAAAAAATACTTAAAATCCGCAATGGACGTTGTACAAATATTGAACGGATTTTACACATAAAGGAAAAAAATATTTTATAGAGTCACTGCATTAATGTATAATATTTTGAAAATTTTATTAGTTTTCAAAATTTTATCGTATCAACTTTGTATATCAATTACAAACCAACATGACTGAAATTTTGTGTTTGCAGATATCTATATTGATATATAAAAGTTAAGCTCCTCTGAATTTCCATAACTAAATCATAATCTTCTTAATTTTGAGGGTTTAATGGTCAATTATAATTAAATTATTAGTGATGTAAAAATTTAAAATTCTACTACTGATATGTAAAAGTTTGCTTTTGCAAATATAAGCAAATAAAATTCGTAAGAAGCACTGTGCAAATATTTAACGGATTTTTGCATATAAAATAAAAAAAATTAATAGAAATATTACATTAATGTTGATATTTTGAAAATAGTCACAATTTTCAAAATTTTATGATATCGACTTTCTCATATCAAAATTTGCTTCCATATATATAAGCAAAAAAATGTCCAATGGGCCCAGTGCAAATATTTTACGGTGCTTTACGTATAAAATAAAAAATATTTAATAAAAACACTATATTAATGTTGATATATTGAAATAGTCACGAGTTTTCAAAATTTTTTCGTATCAACTTTCTTATATCGATACACAAAAAAATTCGTTCGCAAATATAAACAAATTAAATCTGCAACGAGGACGATGCAAATATTCAACGGATTTTTACATATAAAAGAAAAAAAATTTAATATAAACATTATATTAATTCCTTAAAAAACATTATATTAATATTGATCATTTTTATTTAATACCTTAAATATGACACAATATTGTCAACGTAATTGTTTTTTATATAATTAACGCAATGTTACGGGACCGAATGCACGGGCTTTTACTAGTTCCACGGTAATACCATTTTCTGATTTAATTACTCTCTCATGAAAAGGAAAAACATAAACTCTCTCTTCTCCCTTTGTCGCTCTAAAGCCTCAGTTTGCATCCTCATGTATCCTTCTATGCCATTCGTTTTCCAAAATAGTAAACTTGTTTTATGAACCTTCGCCCGTCGTCAACTCAATTTCCACCGTGCTGGAAGTCGCCGCCGCCGCCGCCGCCGTGAGTGTTTAATTTTCCGATTACATTATTTCATATTACTCTTCCTTTATTTCGATCTTCTCTTCCTTAATATTGATGATATATTTTTCTAATGTTTCAGTCAATTACCGTCGCTGGAGCTCAAAGACACCGGCAACCACCTTACTTGTTCATCTGTAAGAAAAAGTAAGAAAAATGCCGAACGGAATGAGCAATCAATTTCCAATATATTTTGGGCCTTGAACACACGGAAACCATAGTTAGCCCAATATAAAGTTTGGGCTTATTAGCTAACCCATAATAATTCCTACTTCGCCAAACTTCTTTCGAAACATTCCATTACTTTACTCCCCTTCGTCTCTACCGAAGCAATTTTCATATCCTTCATTGTAAGCAGAGCTGAACTTCATTTCACCGCACAAAATGGTACACTTAGTTCGTTCTTCACGGTTCCATTTGATTTTAGCAACTTTAATACTTCATAGTTTCTTTTTCGTATACTTCTAATCGTTGATTTTTTGTATTATCAGGATTTTCAGGGTTTCTTAAACGACTTGCAGGATTGGGAACTTTCTACAAAGGATAAAGCGTCCAAAACCAAGTCACATAAGGAAAATGTTGGTAATTTTATCTTAACCTTCTAAACCTTCTTGTTGCAATTATTATACATGTGCAACTTTGTTTGGAGGAATGAAAAGTGAGTTTAATCTAAAGTGATTTATGTTTGAATTAGTGTATGTTTGGTTTCACTTCTTGCGGTTGCCAAAATTGATTATGACATGTTTGGTTGCTCTGGAGATAATTGATTCTACCTTAAGCTAGAAATTGGAGTTTTTTATTCTAAAATTGAGTGTGGCATCCAAATTTATTTCTCAACTCAGGTTTACATCAATCTATCCAAACATAAATTATTTTAACTTCAACTCACTTTTAACCATAATCAATTTTACAGAATCAATTCACTCAAAATGGGTTTTTGTAAACACACACTTAGTTGAACGATAAATTTGATGCTTGCAATGCATGTTTAGAATCACAGTGGGTTTATCGTGATTTTGTTGAGGCTCCAAAGTGTAAATTACGGTGGCTCGCCGATGGGAAAAACATGCACAAAGTCAAAAGCTCGAATTATGTCTTCAACTTAAAATCAATCATGGAAATGAATGCAATTCTACTTCAAAACATCCAAACATGTCAAAATTGATTCTACATTTCAATAATCAATTTTGTCTCTCCCAAAATTAAAATCAAACACACAAATATTTGACTAATTCACTCACTTTTCAAACGGTCACCTGTTTGGTGATGCTGTAGTTTTCTATCTGTTGATATTTTCTACTCTAATTAAGAGATGTCTCTGAAAGTGAATATACTGTTTAAAAACTGTAGCCATATATAAAAGGGATAATTTATTTGCTTGGTTCTTCTCTTAACTTTCATGCTTACTTTATATTTTAATGGCGTGTTGATGGGGAAAAGGACCCTCTTTATTTTCCATATATATTGGTATGCTATATATGTATGTGCTTGCTTATGTATGGATGTATTAATTCATTTGTGACGTATTGTATTTTCATAAAAGTTCATAAAGGGTTCATCTTCTCGGAGTGATCAGTCAGTGGGTGTGGAGAATGGATCAAGAGGAGATACTATTGCTGTTGATCATGTGAGAAATTCTTCAGCTCAGTATGATTTCTCAAGAAATAATGATGTGTTGAGTCGTGTGAGTAGCAGTTTGGCTTCTGAAGATGTTCCTGACGCTGCTTCCGAGAAAGACTTGGTAGGAGTTTTTTTCCCTCTCTTCTATCTG
The DNA here is from genome assembly GCA_018208015.1 of Medicago ruthenica. Lineage (NCBI taxonomy): Eukaryota > Viridiplantae > Streptophyta > Magnoliopsida > Fabales > Fabaceae > Medicago > Medicago ruthenica. Next base: position 32,256,172 of record CM031372.1, on the reverse strand, counting down.
TTTTGATCTTGCGTAACAGGGTGGAGCAAATTAATTTGTTTGGATACTGGTAATACTGAAACCCTTTATATAACATGGGTCTAAAGAAATGATATTGGGTGGCAAATCAGATGGCCATGAGCTGACATGTGTCCCGCCAGATCATTATTTTAGCAATAATAAATAGATTATGGATTGATTTTTCTGTTGCCTTCTTGTTTGATGCTAAAGATACTGCAATCCATCTGTGTATTACAGGGTAATGAGTTTTTCAAACAGAAGAAGTTTAAGGAAGCTATTGATTGCTATTCAAGGAGCATTGCCTTCTCACCAACTGCTGTAGCCTATGCAAATAGGGCAATGGCCCATATAAAGCTAAGAAGGCAAGATTGCATTTTGTCTTAAAAGAATTATAGCTTATTCATGAAGTTTTCACTAAATTATGGTCTTTTACAATTGTGTGATCCCAAGTATCAGAAAGTAGTTTTACACTTACTGTCGTGTGTTAATTGGTATATCACCTTACTGATGCTCATAAAGAGCACTTCGGCTGAAGATTTTATGTTTCATTCCTCACCTATGTGTCAGCAGATTTCAAGAGGCTGAGGATGACTGTACAGAGGCCTTAAATCTCGATGATCGTTACATAAAAGCATACTCTCGGCGAGCAACGGCTAGAAAAGAACTTGGCAAAAATAAAGAATCCATGGAGGGTGTGTGAACTTAATATGCAAGTCATATACATGTCTTTTTTCTAAATACAATAGCATTCTGATAATTCATTTACTATCTGATTTCCTTAAATTACAGATGCCGAGTTTGCCATGAGGTTGGAACCTAACAATCAAGAAGTCAAGAAACAGTATGCCGATGCTAAGTCACTGTACGAGAAGGTAGGCACACAAGTTTTTCCAGTATTATTTTAATAGCTATATAGGCCATGGACAATAAAAATAAGGGTTAGAGTCGGTGCAAAATTTAAATTTTAGGTTCATCAACTCAGTACATAATTGCATACATTGAGATGAATCCTAAATCAAACGAATTGATGTCTTAAAGCAAGGTTTGGGATTAAAGGGGCTTAGATTTAGTAGTTTTGATTGAATAGAGAATTACAACATTAGCAAGACTTTAGACATGGAACGAGGGATACTATACTTGAGAGCAGTGTTATTGATGCCGTCAAGGCGCCGCCGTCCTTCACAAATTGGTCATGGCTGCCATGGCCGGTATTTAACAGCATTGGTTTAGAGGAATATTTTGGGTATGTAGAGTTACAAACTGCAATGATACGATTTTAGGTGATGAATGTTATATATTAAGATTTATCTCCATGAAAACGAGTGATACATACTAGTCAAAAGTGTTTTCCATGACAGAAAGAAACCTTTGAATGAAAATCCTTAATTTTGAAGTCTTCTGTTTGTCAGCATATATTCAGGCCTTATGGGGCAATTTTTTAGGGAAACCTGGTGTTACAAAGCTCTTGCCAGGAAAGGATTGTTAGGATCTATTTTAGGCAGCTTATATCCATTTCTTGCAATGTGACCAAAGTTTCGAATGAACAAATTCAACAGAGTTCAAGTGGCTGACTGAATAATTTTGGGGATGCTTGAAAACATATTTGCTGCTGGATAAGGAAGGGTTTGCAAGAAAATGTGTCGGTGGTGGAAAGAATCTGAGCGGAAACCGTATAAATTCTTAAAATCATCTTAAAATTTGGAGGGGCGGTCAAACATAAAGGGAAATAAATGGGGATTTAATGGTCTGTTGGCCATAGTGGCTTATGATTTATCCGCCCTCAATTCAGGCAGCAACGGCTGCTTCACAAAAACATGACATGACACTGATAGAAATGTGGATCAAGTGGTGGGCGTTGACAGTGGGCCCAAGCCAAAGGTTTGGAGGGTTTACATGAGAAAGAAAGGGAAAGGAATTAAGAATGATGACGTGGCTGCATGATTTGGATGAGAGGCTTCCTATATAAAGGGGTGGAGTCAGAGAGAATAATCAGCTTTGAGAATTCTGTTATTGTGTGGGGTCACTGCTATAGTGATAGTGGGAGCACTACGTGCTTAGGGGCTGGTAGTATTTCACTACCAGTTTGTTATCTGTCTTTATTCATTTTTCTGTTACACTTGTAATTCAATCCTCAGTAATACAATTGCAAGTTTTCTTCATTTCTCCATTATATTTTCACTGTTCCATTCATACTATTTCATACATAAATCTATCAATTGGTCCGACCTACCGGATCAAAAAGACAAATCATCACCATACCTGAGTAGTAGATGCCACGGAAACCAAAGATGGGAGATCGTCTTGACACGCTAGAGGAGCAGATGCTTGATGTCAAATCCACACTTGGCGTTTTAGCTCAACAGATGCAACAACAAAGCTTGGTTCTAAGTGAATTGAGCAAACAGATTGGTCAGAAGAATGCAACACAGGAGAGTGATTTCTCCATGGGTGAATCTTCACAGGGAGAGTCACGTTTGTCCGGCAAGAAGGTGAAGCTGCCATTGTTCGAAGGAGACGATCCTGTTGCTTGGATCACACGAGCAGAGATCTACTTTGACGTTCAACACACTACTGATGAGATGCGAGTAAAGCTGGCTCGCCTGAGCATGGAGGGTTCAACCATACATTGGTTTAACCTTCTGATGGAAACAGAGGACAATCTATCCTGGGAAAAACTGAAAAAAGGATTGATTGCGCGCTATGGAGGGAGACGACTGGAGAATCTGTTTGAGGAATTATCCACGTTGAAACAAACCGGAAGCGTTGAAGAATTTGTGGAGGCTTTTGAATTGTTATCATCGCAAGTAGGACGCCTTCCAGAAGAATAGTACCTGGGTTACTTTATGAGTGGGTTGAAACCACAGATTCGCAGGAGGGTTCGCACTTTGAATCCTCAGAGTCGGATGCAAATGATGCGGATTGCGAAGGACGTGGAGGAAGAGTTACGCGAAGATGATGATGAAGCAGGACGGTACGGTAACAAAAAAGGGGTGCAGGACAGGTCGGGGCGAAACGATTGGGCCGGATCTTTGCTTCGGAGCCGGAGCGGGTCCAACCCGAGAGAAGCGAACCGTTCAAATTGGGTCAACCCGGGTCAAAAATCGGGTTCAATTGGATCTAACACGCCCTCTACGACGTCGTTAGCTTCTACTGGAAAAAAAGGAGAAAACGAAGCGCGATCTGAAAAATGGAAAGGAGTTCGCAGTCTTCACTACGACGAGATGGCGGAGAGAAGGGCTAAGGGTCTGTGTTTCAAGTGTGGGGGTAAGTATCACCCTACTCTCCATAAGTGTCCTGAGAAATCTCTACGCGTTCTAATTCTGGGTGAAGGTGAAAGTTTGAATGATGAAGGAGAAATCGTGGCCATGGAGGAAGAGCAGACTGGCAGTGAAGAGGAGGAGGAAGCTGAATGTAATTCCATGGGGGTGTTGGGAAGTATGGGAGGACATCGTACCATGAAGATTGAAGGAAAAATTGAACATGTGGATGTGCTTGTGCTGATTGATAGTGGTGCGAGCCACAATTTCATTTCTCCTCAAGTAACCAATGCTTTGGGGTTAGAAATAACTCCTGAACCTGCCAGAAGCATTAAACTTGGAGACGGACATAGGGTGAATTCTCAAGGTGTGTGCAAAGGAATCGTGATGAAGATGGGGTCTGTGAAGGTAGTCATTGAGGCGCTAGTTTTGGAACTGGGAGGATTAGATATGGTGTTGGGAGTATCATGGTTGAGTACACTGGGAAAGGTAGTAATGGATTGGAAGGCTTTGTCTATGCAGTTCATGTATGAAGGGAAGAGGGTAAAGATATGGGGTCAAGGTAACAGACAAGAAGAGCATAGTTATCTGAACACTTTTTTGGAAGATAGGCAGAGTAGGCTGGGTACTGAATGGTGGTGGTCTCAGCACCATCAGTTGGAGGTTAGTAAGGTCTGTGTGCCAACAGAATTAGTTGCAATTCTGGAACAATTTCCTGCAGTTTTTAAAGATCAGATTCAGCTACCCCCAGAGAGGTCTCAAGTGCACCACATCAAGTTATTTCCAAATCATGGGATAATCAATGTTAGGCCCTACCGGTATCCCCACCACCAGAAGGAGGAGATTGAGAAACAAGTGAATGAGTTGTTGCAGGCAGGTGTGATCAGACCCAGCATGAGTGCATTCTCCAGTCCTGTGATTTTGGTGAAAAAGAAGGATAAGAGTTGGAGGATGTGTGTGGACTATAGAGCTCTTAACAAAGCTACAGTTCCGGACAAGTATCCTATTCCCATTGTAGATGAATTATTGGATGAATTGCATGGCTCAACTGTTTTTTCTAAGATTGATCTGAAGTCCGGTTATCATCAAATCAGGGTGCATGAAGATGATATCCCAAAAACAGCTTTTAAAACTCACAATGGCCACTATGAGTATCTGGTCATGCCATTTGGGCTAATGAACGCCCCAGCTACCTTCCAAGCAACTATGAACGATATTTTTAGGCCTTTCTTGAGGAAATTTGTTCTAGTTTTTTTTGATGATATCCTCATATACAGTAAGGACATTCAAGAGCATCAAAAGCACTTAAGACAGATTCTTTCTGTTTTACTTGCGAACTGTTTTATTGCAAATCAAGCTAAGTGTAAGTTTGGGTGTAAGCAGATTGATTACTTGGGGCACATAATCTCTGATGAAGGGGTAGCAGTAGACCCTGAAAAAGTCAGGTGCATTTTGGAATGGCCAGAACCAAAGAATGTAAAAGGAGTTCGTGGTTTTTTGGGGCTTACTGGGTACTATAGGAAGTTTATTAAAGACTATGGCAAAATGGCTAAACCCTTGACTGAACTGACCAAGAAAGACAATTTTGTGTGGGGAACAGAAGCAAATACAGCTTTCAAATTAATGAAGAGCATCATGACCTCACCTCCTGTTCTGGTGTTACCTAATTTTTCTCTTCCCTTTGAAGTGGAATGTGACGCAGCTGGTAGAGGAATAGGAGCAGTGTTAATGCAGCAACGGAAACCTGTAGCTTTTTTCAGCAAAGCGTTGTCCCAGGGCAACTTAGCTAAATCTGTGTACGAAAAGGAACTTATGGCTTTGGTCTTGTGCATTCAGCATTGGAGGCACTATTTGTTGGGAAAGCAGTTTACAGTTTACACTGATCACAAGAGTCTGAAGCACTTCCTGCAGCAGAGAATAACTTCCCCAGATCAGCAGTGTTGGTTGGCTAAATTGCTTGGCTATCAGTTTGAGGTGAATTACAAACCAGGGATGGAGAACGAAGCTGCTGATGCCTTATCTAGGTGTTATGATGATGCTGATCTGAGTACTCTGATTTCGTATCCACAATGGGCTGATAGCAAGAAACTTCTAGATGAGGTCAAAGCTGATCCAGAAATTCAGAAGATGGTACAGGAACTGATGTCTAATCCTGCTTCTAAACCAGGCTATTCTGTTAAGCAAGGAGTATTGTTTTATCATGGGAGGCTGGTTCTCTCTTCTAAGTCCACATCTATTCCTCTTCTGTTGGAAGAATTTCATTGCACCCCTAGTGGTGGCCACTCAGGTTTCTTGAGGACTTATAGAAAACTGGCGGATAATCTGTATTGGCTGGGAATGCAGAAGACTGTGAGAGAATTTGTGCGTGCATGTGATGTCTGTCAGAGACAGAAATATGCAGCTACGACTCCCGGAGGTTTGCTGCAACCTCTCCCTATTCCAAACGGTATCTGGGAGGATCTTTCCTTAGATTTCATTACGGGATTGCCTAAGTCCAGGGGCTATGAAGCTGTACTTGTGGTTGTGGACAGGTTGTCTAAGTACAGTCATTTCATATTGCTCAAACACCCTTACACAGCCAAGTCCATTGCTGAATTGTTTGTAAAAGAGATAGTGAGACTTCATGGTATTCCAAAATCCCTTATCAGTGACAGGGACCCTTTATTTGTTAGCAATTTCTGGTTGGAATTATTTAAGTTGCAGGGCACTAAGTTGCAAATGAGTTCTGCCTATCATCCAGAAACAGATGGGCAAACTGAAGTGATAAATAGATGCCTGGAAAGTTATCTGAGATGCTTTGCTTCAGATCAACCCAAAACTTGGTCAAATTGGCTCTCTTGGGCTGAGTTTTGGTATAATACTACTTATCATGTGTCTATTGGGAAGACTCCATTTGAGGTGGTTTATGGCAGACCTCCTCCTAGCATTCTGAGATTTTTATCTAATGAGACTAAGGTGGCTGCTGTAGCACTAGAGCTGAGTGAGAGAGATGAAGCTCTAAAACAACTCAAATCACACCTTCAAAGGGCTCAGGAGCAGATGGCTAGCTATGCTAACAAGAAGAGAAGAGATGTGAGTTTTATGGTTGGAGAATGGGTCTTTCTGAAATTACGACCTCACAGGCAGCATTCAGTGGTTAAAAGGATCAATCAAAAACTAGCTGCACGTTTTTATGGGCCTTTCAAAATCTTAGCCAAAATTGGCGCAGATGCCTATAAGTTGCAACTGCCTGATCAGTCCAGGATCCACCCTGTGTTTCATGTGTCCTTACTTAAGAAAGCAATTGGAGACTACCAGGTCCATGGAGAACTTCCCAAAGATTTGGAACTCACAGATGAGATTGATGTGTATCCGGAGAAGGTTATGGGCTCCAGGTTGACTGTTAAGGGAGGAGTGAATGTGCAGCAAAGTCTCATCAAGTGGAAGCACAAGACATTGGAGGATGTTACATGGGAAGATAATGAAGTACTGCAGGGTCAATTTCCAGATTTTAGCCTTGAGGACAAGGCTGTTTCTATGGAGGAAGGAGTTGATAGAAATGTGGATCAAGTGGTGGGCGTTGACAGTGGGCCCAAGCCAAAGGTTTGGAGGGTTTACATGAGAAAGAAAGGGAAAGGAATTAAGAATGATGACGTGGCTGCATGATTTGGATGAGAGGCTTCCTATATAAAGGGGTGGAGTCAGAGAGAATAATCAGCTTTGAGAATTCTGTTATTGTGTGGGGTCACTGCTATAGTGATAGTGGGAGCACTACATGCTTAGGGGCTGGTAGTATTTCACTACCAGTTTGTTATCTGTCTTTATTCATTTTTCTGTTACACTTGTAATTCAATCCTCAGTAATACAATTGCAAGTTTTCTTCATTTCTCCATTATATTTTCACTGTTCCATTCATACTATTTCATACATAAACCTATCAGACACTTACTTTACGACCAGGCTTCACAATGAGACACTGGGATACTATAGTGTGTTGTTAACTGTTCTTGTTTATGTCTATGTTTTTCCTCAATTCTCTCTGGTGCATGAATTAAGCTTTTACAATTCCTTTCGTCCAGGAAATTCTACATAAAGCATCCAAAGCACTAAGAAACACTGTAGAAAAAGTGGGAAAGTCTGAGACAAAATTTAATGGAAGCAGCAGCATCCACTCTGTTTCACATGGTACTAAAAAGTCAGGGCCAACTGAAGCTCATCATCAAATAAAGGTACAAATAACTTGAGTTTTTAACAAAACTTTTATAGATATACTATTATCTCCATGGATGAGACAGATGTAAGATTACTTTGTTTGGTGTTCCTCATGCATAGTGTCCGGCCTATAGTTTGATTACGTTGATACTTGACAGGGTAATGAGCAGCAAATTCCTGCTAAAGAATCATTCTTAATGGAGGAGATCACTAATAAGGATACAAAATCTGCAAGCAGGACTGAAGGATTAGTAGGAAATGGTTCTAAGGAAGGTTGTAATGCAAGCCACAGCTTGGAACAGGTTAAGCTTTATCTTCAAATCCTCCACTCTTCTCGTCTAGTAATGTAGTTCCATTGTATATTGTGATTCTGTTCAGAAGCAAAATTTATTTAGGGTTTTGTGTTTACCCCTAACACTTTTGCCAGTTTTATTATATTGCCGTGATTTTAGGATATTAGTTTTTCAGTTATGACACTAGTAATTTTACCTATCCCTGTCATTGTCCTGTTTTACATATTTTTGGTGTGACCATAAATTTGAGAGTTTTACTATATTGCTGTGATTTTAGGATATTAGTTTTTCAATTATGATGCTAGTAATTTTACCTATTCCCGTTCATTGTCCTGTTTTACACATTTTTGGTGTAACATTTTTAACAGAGAAATCATAAAACTAGGAGGCCGGAAATGAAAGCATCAGTTGAACAGCTTGCTTCTCGAGCTGCTTCTCGAGCCATGGCTGAAGCTGCAAAGAACATAACTCCCCCAACTACAGCTTATCAGTTTGAGGTCTCTTGGAGAGGGTTTTCTGGTGATCTTGCTTTGCAGGCTTGTCTATTAAAGGTATTCAAATCTGCTGTGCATTTATGATTTGATTATATTTTCAATTTTAAGTATATTTTCCATTATATATGTTGTACTTCTGCTGTTGAATGATCTGCTCTTCTATTTCTGTTTTCGTGTTAGGCAATGTCTCCCCATGAATTACCGAAAATATTCAAAAACGCTTTATCTTCTACCCTGCTAGTTGAGATCATCAAGTGTGTTGCATCCTTTTTCGCGTAAGTATTTATCAGAGAATTAGTTTGTTGTTTTGACATCTGTTTAACCTTTCATCATGATAACAAATTTTCTCTTTTGGCAGTGAAGATATGGATCTAGTTGTTAGTTATATGGATAATTTAACCAAGGTACCGAGATTTGATGTGATCGTAATGTGCCTTCCATCAGCAGCTAAGGATGGTATGTATGTTTTTTATTAGGGGTAAAAATCTTGAGTGTTTCTATGATTGCTACACTTTTTGAAATCTCTTGACAGTTTAAAGGCTTCATGAAACATGTTTAGGCTGAAAAAAGGAATAAGAAAGAGGAACAAATTTAGAGAATGTAAGAACTCAAGTAAACTCAGTTTTGGTTGGTGCTCTGCTCATTCAGCACCATACTTTATCCAACCAACAAACCTGGGGAGGAATGAAAATACAAATTGTGTAATATCTTTCTGTCAGTAATCGGAAAAGGTCAGCTGCATTGCATAGGTGGCTACTGCCATTGTGGAGTTTGGACAGGGTTAAATGCACCCACATTTTCCCTGTGGACAAAAAGATTGTTTCTACAATTATAACCTCTGACTACCTAGTTGCAAAGTTGTCTTCACCTTGTATATATTTGCTGTAGGAAATTCTATAATCACAATCAGACAACTTTTTATGACTATGATAAGCCAATCCGATTGTGGATATGGGTGAATGAATGACACATTTCTTGGTTGTCGAAGTTTTAAAGTAAAAGCACGGCATGCTTTTACGAAATATAATTAAAACAAAAGATTTAACGAGGACAGAATGTAAATTGGGGATTATGGAAGGTGTTCTTTTTACAAGACAATAGGGAGGCCAGTGTTAAATGAACACATTTCATGACATATCATCCTTGTCTGGTACCGAATTGCACCATATATTGTTTGACTTGTGTCATTTTTCTTATCGATACCTGTCTGAAACAATGATTGTGCATCCTTATCAATAATGCTCGGGCCTATGAGAAGAGCTCAACCAAAATTGGCTTTATAGGTGAAGGGCCCTCATTACTTAATTACCACACCAATCTTCCACGCTCACTCAACGTGGAACATAACGTTTAACTTTTGGTGCATAATGAACTTTGTTATGTGAAGCCCAAATAAGTTTACTTTTTCTTTTATTAGCATACCTCTTAGTTGCTTACTTACTTACTAAGAAAATGAGAAGTTCTTTTCATGTTGTTGTTATTTGGCTCTCTTTTTTTGGTCAGATTGTTATTTGGCTCTAATGTTTGATATTTGCCAGAGTTGTCCATCTAATTGGATTGAGTTGTTCACATTTTCTGCAGACTTGCGCAAGATCTGGAACGAAGTGTTCTGCGCTGAGGCAACTCCGATGGAGTATGCTGAGATTCTGGACAGCCTCCGATCAAAATTCTACCTTGGATAGTGACACTCACTTGTATGTTTTGATGCCTTTTCACTTAGTAGATGCTCTTTTTGGCAACCATATTTATATGTAAATCATTAGGATATTAAATGTTGAGCATTACAGACTCACTCAAGTTGAACCATCTTGAAGTGATTAGCAAAATGTGGAGAAAAAAGAAAAACAGTAAACCTAAAGTGAAGTGGATGAGGCTGAGTGTCCTAGTTTTAATACTTATTATTTCGTTTGTGAATTCAAGCTGCTAGAACTCGTGTACTAATTCAGGATAGGTTCGTGTTGTGATAGCGGCCCTGGTTAATTAATCGATTCACTTCAGAAATCTTATGACTTGGATGCTTATGTTGCACGGAATGTGTTAGATAGAAATATAGAAAGAGGTCGTCCTACTGTCATGAGCGATGGGTCCTGCTCAAACTTTCTGTCTAACAACTAACAAGTTGGACCATTTTAGCAGATTCCCTATTTATGGGAGGGAACTAGTCTATCTTCAACATTTTTATTGTGGCTACTTGGGGTCTGTTTGGATAAAGAGCTTATTTGTAGCTTATAGTGCAAGCGCTTATCATGATAAGTGCTTATGTATAAGCTCACATAAACTATTTCTATAGCAAAATATAAAATAAAGTTATATTTTTTTTTGTATATGCTATAAGTTATTTTAATAAGCTATATTACAGAACTTGTGAAAATAAACTGAAAAAAGCTTTTGAAAAATGTCATAAGCCGTTTTCATAATTTCTTTCAAACAGTCTTACAAAATTTATGCAAGTAGACAAGCTCAAATAAGACAATCCAAAGAGCCCTTAATCTACCTTGTTTGTTTGGATGTTTTATTGAGGTCCCAAGTCATTGTGATTTTTTAAAATTGATTCTGTTAAAATTGAACTTGAAATCGAGTAGTTTATGTTTTGATTATTTATTCTAAAGCGTGTTTGACTTTTTGGTGTAATCTTAAGTATGTAAATTATGACAATTTCCTCTTGTCAAAACTAAATAAATAAAATTATGGCAAATTCCTCTCATAAAATTATGGCAAACTATTATTTTTATTATTTCTAGCCAAATTAAGTTTTGGAGGAAATCGATTTCGATTCAAAATAATTTATATGAATTTCATTAGTATATTTTATCAATGTATATGAATGTGTAAAATTATTGTACATTAACGGAGCTCTAATTATACTTACATTTCACTAAAGTTTGTTTTGTCATTGGCCGGTTTTGTTAATAGTACTCCTCGTTCCTTTTTAAGTGTCGTTTTGGAATAGTAACACTAAATTAAGGAAAACTTTTGGATTTTTTTTCCTATTATACCTTCATTTTAATCTACCAATAAATTTTTATTTTTTAGCACACTCTCTCTCTCTCTCTCTCTCTAATAAATTTAATGTTTTATATTTTTCTCATAACAAACAATTGTTAGTTACTCTCTTTTTCTCCAACATATTTCTATTTTTTTCATACACTCTATCTCTTGTAACAAACTATTGTCAATAATTTAAATATTGTACCCATATTTTTTCATAATTGTAATGCAAAATAAAAATTATTCCAATTTCATACTAATCAATAGTTAAGAAAAATTTAGCTTTCGTCCAATTCGTTTAATTAAAATTAAGGCTTCAACCATGATTTTAACCAAATTTGTTATGAAAAATGTTATCGACATGTGTTTTAATACTATTGTTTTTAATTAAATACGTAATTTTTATCGGTTAAACTTTAGATGAGTTTCATCATATTTTTGTGAGAATTTTTTAAAACGACTTATGAAACTGATGGAGTAATACATAAAAGCGTGAAAAAAGTACTATTATTAGTTCTTAAACATAAATTATGTCTAAGGTTGCAACTATCTTTTTTTTAAAAAATATATACAAGGCTGCAACTATCAATACATCAAATTATGACGAAGTATGGCTAGCCATATCGCTGAGTACTGGAAATAGTGTTTTGTTGTTTGTTCATTTGCATATAAATAATATTGGTTTAAACACATTTTTGATCTCTTATCTTTATTTTGGGTTCAGCTCGGTCCCTTATTAAAAAAAACAGATAGATCTTTGAATTTGTTTACTTGATATCATGTTAGTTCTTTCCATGCGAATCCATGGTTTTAAAGTACGAGATTCATGCAAATTTATGTTAGATCCAACCTCTGTACTGTTGTTCAACGATTTCAGAAAGAAAACTGATGAGGAACCTCGTAAGTTTGACATGTTAGCTCAGGTGAGGAAGAAGATTGGTTGCAATCTCTAATTTTGGGTGAAGAATTTGGGAGAAAATGAGTTCCAATAAACCGTAATTTTGATTCATAGGGGAATTGGTAAAGTGGAAAGAAGGAGACATGACTTACATGCAACATATACTGCAGTTAATGTCGTTAGCATATAATGGATGAAAAAGACTAACGTGGTATCTATTAAACAAATTAAATGACATATCTGCACTTTTATTAAATAAGGGACCAATTTGAATCTCGAAATAAAGATAAGAGATAAAAAAGGTGTTTAAGTCAAATAATTTTTGTGTTCTGCTTCATATCCGTGTGTAAATATGCTATATTGATATCTAATTATTTTGAGGTAATTGCTAGTATTTATGGAAATCTACGAATTTTATTTTATTTTTTAGTTTTTTCTCTTTGCTAGTTTTTTAGTTTTTAAAAAAGAGTGTATTCATATATAACAATTATTATTTTGAAACCATGTTGAAACTCTTCATTTCTCCTTTGAAACACACAAGAGTATAGACATATAAAAGCATCAATAATACATTACACTTTTTTATCCGCGTGAACTTAACTCTGTTGGTAAGGACATTGCAATGTTGGTGTTGGTCGTGTTCTTACACCAACAAACAATCTTCCCCCAATAATTCAAAGGAAAACTACCTTTGTTGATTGCTTTGATAGAGCACTCTTAGCCAGATTCAACAATAGATGATTGAGGGCAATAGGTTGCGTAAATTCAAAGGAAAACTACCTTTAGGTGGGAGAAACTTCAATGTAGGTTATATAAATTTTTTTTGGGGTGGTGATATAAATTTATATATTTACTAATACACAATTGTTTACTGATTACTTTTCTTGAAAATTTAAACAAGGTAAATTATTGATATCCATGTTGATTTGATCAGATGGTATTTTTAATTTAATGAAAATTTAAATAAAGGTAAATTTATATTTTTACCAAATACACAATTGTTTACTGAAAATTTAAATAAGGTTTGTGCAAATGGAAAAGATCCTAATAAAAATGTCAAAAATTTATTTTATAAGAGTAGAAAGGTACTCAACCCCTTACAACATAATGAAGTGTTAACTACTTTTTTTTTTTCCAGTGGTGTATAGTTTTTTTTGAATCTAGCAAAATATTATTCAATAATGCAACAATCGCACAAGAGATACAAACGCGCCAACAAAGCGAAACAACAAAAAAGGTCACGTATATATACGAAAACCTTCCCAACACCAAAAGCAAAAACAATAAAAATGGTAAACAATGGCTAAAAACTTGCATAATAACAGCACGTTTCCTCAAGGAACAGGCTGCACAAGGAACAACCATGTAGTGCCCAAACCAAGAGCACCAAGACAAAAAAAAAAAACAAGATTAATCTCTAACTATAGCAACAAACCAATTCCGTGAATGAGTTTTTGTTAGGTGATAGAGCTTATTACTTAAGCTGTTGTGTGAGTATTAGACTAGGTTTTGCATTGTTTACTTGTAAAGCAAGCTAGCCTTTGTACTTAGATACTTTACTATAAATAGGTATCTCTTGATGTAATTTTCAATTCAATGAATAACAAATGAATCTTCTCGTATCAAGTAGTATCTAGAGCCTTTGTTAGGGCTTGTACCAAGAGTTAGAAAGTGCAACTTTTGGCGGGAAAGTTTGTTACAATCTTGTTACGCTTGTTTCTTCATTTCTTCCTCTCAATCCCTAAGCATTCATCCATGGCGGATTCTTCAAATTTCGTGCAACCTTCCTTTCTCAAGTTTGATGGTGTCTATGATCACTAGGCCATGTTGATGGAAAATCTGGTTTGTTCCAAAGAATATTGGAGCTTGATTGAAACTTGCATCATCAGTGCTCCTGAAAATCCAACTCCAGAACAAGAGAAAGCTGCGAAAGATAGTAAGCTCTGTGATCTTAAAGTGAAGAACTATCTCTTTCAATCCATTGAGATAACAATCATGGAAACAATCTTGGTTAAAGATTCAACCAAAGATATTTGGGATGTAATGCGTAGGAAGTATCAGGGTTCTACAAAGGTGAAACGTGCTAAATTGCAAGCATTATGCAAAGAATTTGAGATTCTTGCTATGAAAGAGGGTGAATCCATTGATGATTACTTCGCAAGAACACTTTCTATTGCAAATAAGATGATAGCTCATGGAGAAAAGATGGATCAAACTCTGGTGGTTGAAAAGATCTTGAGATCTTTAACAAGCAAGTTCAACTATGTGGTGTGTTCTATTGAAGAACCCAATGATGTAACATCACTTTCCATTGATGAATTGCAGAGTAGCTTACTTGTGCAAGAACAACGCATGAAATCTCAATGTCAAGAAACAGATACTGAGCAAGCTTTGAAGGTTTCTAATGGTGGAAGAGGATATGTGGGATATGGAAGAGGAAGAGGGCGTTCAGGTGCAAGAGGAAGAGGTAGATGAAGAATCAACAAGGATTCAATTGAATGCTATAAGTGTCACAAGTTGGGACACTATCAGAATGAATGTCCTCTATGGGAAGAAAATGCCAATTATTCTGAATTTGAAGATGGTGAATTGCTTCTCACGGCTCAAACATGCTTGAACACAAATGCTAAAGATAAGGTATGGTTTCTTGATTCAGGTTGCTCTAATCATAAGATAGGAACAAAGGATTGGTTATTTGATTTTGATGATAGCTTTAGAGAATCAATGATATTAGGAGTTGATTCCAAAATGTCAGTCATGGGAAAATGAAATATGAAGTTACTCATTGGTGGCATTATTCAAGTAATAACCAATGTGTATTACTTGCCTCGCTTAGAAATAACCTGCTCAGTATTGGGCAACTTCAGCAGAAAAGCCTGACAATTGTGTTTAAGAAAGATACTTGCAAGGTTTATCATGATGAGAGGGGAATGATCATGTCTACACATTTTGAGCTCCAATATAATGTTCATCATATTTGCACCAGTTATTGTTCCAGAATGCTTAAAGATAGAGAAGTGTGAAGATGCTAGAGTATGGCATTACAGATATGGCCATCTTAGCTGGAAAGGTTTGAAGACCTTGATGAAGAAAGAAATGGTGAAAGGTTTGCCAGAGTTGCAAGAAATTGAAGGAAAGTGCAAAGATTGCTTGTTAGGGAAGCAACATAGAGAAGTTATTCCAAAGAAATCAAAATGGAGAGCTTCAGAGAAGCTTGAGCTGATTCACTCTGATATATGTGGTCCTATTAAGCCAAGCTCTAGTGCAGGTAGCAGATATTTCCTAACCTTCATTGATGATTTCACTAGAAAAACCTGGACATATATTTTGAAAGAGAAGTCAAAAGCATTTGAAGTGTTCAAGGTTTTCAAGAGTCTTGTTGAGAAGGAATCTGGATGTGTGATCAAGTGTTTAAGGACAGATAGAGGAGGTGAATACACTTCTGCAGCTTTTAATGAGTTTTGTAGCACAAATGGGATCAAGAGACAGCTTACTACGGCTTACACACCTCAGCAAAATGGTGTATCTGAGAGAAAGAATAGAACTTTGATGAACATGGTAAGAAGCATGCTTGCAGCTAGAAATGTACCAAAGATTTTTTTGCCAGAAGCAGTTGTTTGGGCCACTCATATTCTGAATAGAAGTCCTACATTATTTGTTAAATATATGACTCCAAAAGAAGCATGAAGTGGTGTGAAACCCTCAGTGCAGCATTTCAGAGTTTCTGGGTGTATTGCATACTCTCATGTGCCAGACACTTAAAGAAAGAAGCTGAATGATAAGAGTTCTAGGTGTGTTCTATTGGGGCTAAGTGAAGAATCTAAAGCTTATACGATATATGATCCTAAAACCAAGAAGGTTGTGATAAGTAGAGATGTCATATTTGAAGAATTACAAGGATGGAACTAGAATGTTACAACCGATTCACAGACAAGTAAAGTCTTAGTTGATGATGATGAGATAGAATTCACAAGTGATGTGCCAATAAATGAAATAGATCCTGAGATGCCTGAACTTGAAGATATAAGTGAAAATGTTTCCTCAGATCATGAAGATGCTCCTTCTGGTCATGAAGAAGAAATGGATCTTGAGTCATCTGATGAATCAGAGCTTCCCCCTAGGGCAAGAAATCCTCCAAGCTATCTAGATGATTATGTGACTGGAAGAGAAGCTGAAGAAGAAGAACAACTGAATAGTCTAGCTCTATTCAGTACTTCATCTGATCCCAACACTTTTGAGGAAGCATCTAAACTAAAAGTATGGAGAGAAGCAATGAAGCAAGAAATAGATTCCATTGAGAGCAATAACACTTGGGAACTTACTACTTTACCTGCTGGTTGCAAGAAAATTGGTGTTAAATGGATATACAAGACCAAATTGAATGAGAAAGGAGAGGTTGAGAAATACAAAGCTAGATTAGTAGCTAAGGGGTATGCTTAGAAGCTTGGGATTGATTACAATGAAGTGTTTGCACCTGTGGCCAGATGGGATACCATAAGAGCCATATTGGCGATTGCAGCATGCAAAGGATGGAAAGTTTATCAGCTTGATGTTAAAAGTGCATTTCTTCATGGAGAGTTAATTGAAGATGTATATGTGGAGCAACCCTTAGGCTATCAGAAAGAAGATGCAAGAAAGGTGTACAAATTGAAGAAAGCTTTGTATGAATTAAGACAGGCACCTAGAGCATGGTATAGTAAGATAGAATCTTACTTTGCTCAAGAAAATTTTATGAAATGCTCTCATGAACATACCTTATTTCTGAAGAATAACTCAGAAGGGAAAATTCTAATAGTTAGCTTGTATGTGGATGATCTTATATACACTGGAGATGATGTTGCTATGTTTGAATCTTTCAAACAATCAATGCAAAGAAAATTTGCTATGACCGATCTAGGAAGGATGAGGTACTTCCTTGGAGTAGAAGTTAAGCAGGATGATTAAGGCATTTTCATCAGTCAAAGCAAGTATGCTTCTAAGATTTTGACAAGGTTTGGGATGGAAAACTGTAACATGGTATGCAATCCTATAGTAACTGGAAGTAAACTTGTGAAGGATGAAAAGGGTAAAGCTATAGATGCAAGTAAGTATAAGCAAATTGTTGGGTGCTTGATGTACTTACTTGCATCTAGACCTGATCTTGCATATTCAGTGTGTTTAGTGGCTAGATACATGGAAAGGCCTACTGAAATGCACTTATCAGCTATTAAAAGAATTCTGAGATACTTTAAAGGAACTGTCAACTTTGGAGTCATGTACAAGAAGGAAGAAAATGTGAGATTGATTGGTTGGTCAGATTCAGATTATGCTGGTGATACAGATGATAGGAAAAACACCTCAGGGTATGTGTTCATGATTAGAAATGGAGCAATATCCTGGTCATCTAAGAAGCAAGCAATTGTCACTCTTTCTACTACTGAAGCTGAGTATGTTGCAGCAGCTTCATGCTCTTGTCAAGGAATTTGGCTAAGAAGGATTTTGAGCCATCTTTGTGAAGATCCAAAGGAAGCAACTGTGGTGTATTGTGATAACAGTTCATCTATCAAACTGTCTAAGAATCCTGTTATGCATGGAAGATGCAAGCACATAGATGTGAGATTTCATTTTTTGAGGGACTTGACTAAAGATGGAATCATGGAGCTGAGGCATTGCAATTCACAAGATCAATTGGCTGACATTATGACAAAGCCTCTCAAGCTTGAAACCTTCTGCAAGTTGAGAGCTAAGCTTGGTGTTATTGATGGTTTAGATTTACATACTCTCTTGTAAACTGTTTTCTGATATTGCACAGTTTAAGGGAGGGATTGTTAGGTGATAGAGCTTATTACTTAAGCTGTTGTGTGAGTATTAGAATAGGTTTTGCATTGTTTACTTGTAAAGCAAGCTAGCCTTTGTACTTAGATACTTTACTATAAATAGGTATCTCTTGATGTAATTTTCAATTCAAAGAATAACAAATGAATCTTCTCCTATCAGGTTGTCTATCATATAAACCTCTTACCTGATCAAGTATATCCTCACCCATTCATCTTTGCATAATCTGTTTGGTTCAATACATATGAGTAAAGCTTATAATCTGTAGTTTGCATACAGATTGCTTAGAGACATCATGATCCCCTATACAAAAACTCCACTTCCATCTAGAATTTTCTCAGGATCCCATGTCTTCAACGCTGTCATATTTCTTAGGTGATGATGAATATGTCTCTGGATACTGCTCTCTAAGAGACTTTTGTTTATTAATTCTTTTATTTGATTTATATCGATTAATTGGTTATTGCTGGTATTATAATATAAAGAAAAGGTGCTACTTTTTGATTGCTTAATATTTGATTACTTACATTTGATTTTGAGGTTTTGTTATTTGAGACACAAAGGAAAAATTATTTAATTTTTTTTATCAATTTGTAGAATGAAAATAGAAATTGGGTTAGTTGTTGTGCACATAAGCAGAAGTAGCAGCTGCAACTCCTTCACATGTAGTGTTTTTAATTTCCAACTATCTGAGCACTTTCTTGTGCAGTACTCATGTAGTAATGCAAAAAAACGAATAAAACAACATGTTTTGAAGGCAGAGTCAAGTATTGGGTCAAATTAAGTTTCGGCTTGTATCTACATCTAGTGTAGTAATGGTAGGTGAGTGGTGTGGTATTGGTCAATGATGCAATCTGTTTGTTCTCTTCTAGTCTTGGGGGTGGCTCAGAATCGTTGATCTTTGTATTTACTAATTAGTTCAAGGATAGTTCTTGGAAGTATATGATATTCAGTTTCGCCAAATTTATCAAGATTTTGGTACTTGGTGTATGCTTTGTGCCATGGTCCTTTTATATGAAGGATAGTTTTTTTTCTTTTTTCCGTTATTATCTATTCTTGGGGTGGCATTTAAAAGTTCTCTCCTACTTGATAATTATTAATCATATTAAGCAAGAATGTGATGTGGTATTTCAGTAACGTTCTCCTATATATACATCTATGATTTCCTCTTTGGACAGGTCTGTTATCTATTTGAAGCCTAACAAATCATATGCCTGGCCATCTATATAGTATACTTAGAGAATTTTGTTCATGACTACATGTTTTATATATTAGTAGCCAAAATAGGAATAATGACAACTTTTTAATAATTTTCTCATCATTCTCATTCTCAATAAAGACAAACAGTAATGAATCATGGATTTACTAATCTTTGGAGTTTAGTGATGACATCCTGTCATTACGTAATTTTTAGAGTAATTTTTAGTGTTTATATCGAGTCTGTAGCTATTTGAGACAACTTGGGGGTGCAAACAGCAAGAAAACATCAAAAATACGATATAATTGCATCGTGACACGATTTGGGCATCATGTTATGATTTTCTGACTAGAAGGGAAGCAAGTTTCTGCCACTAAAATCTTGTCACGATGGCATAATCGTGACACGATTGGGAAGATGGATTTTGGAGGATTTAATGAAGAATCGTGTCACGATTGTAGACGCAATTTTGCCTATTTAAGTGGAATTGTTTTCAGAAACAAGGGTTCAGAATTTTGGAGAATTGAAGCACGATTTTGAGAGCACAAAACTGAAGAGGTGGTCATCCCATCCAACTAATAGTTAGTTTATGTATGTTGTTATGCTTCTATTGATTAAGTTTTTTGTAATTAACATTATGAGTAGCTAAATCTCTTATAGATTGAGTCTGGAGATGAATCTGATGTAATATGTTTGAACACATGTGGCTGTGAAACTCTATTGCTTATGAATACTAATCTAGTTTTATTCATTTCAATTGCTCTTAATGCTTTTTATATACTGATAATATATAACATGAATTCGTAAGAATGAATGACTACTGACCCTAGCTTTCAACTTAGACCTAATTGAATTATTCAGATAAACAGGGTTAGTCTAGGAATAGATAATCGTTTATTTGTGATAATATGTTAACGTGTGTAAAACCTTCAAAGAATATTAGATCATCTAAGGAATTAGGGGCTGTAATCCGAGAAGAGGGTTCTTACTCAAGAGATTGATTAGAACTATTTTTGTTAACCATCGTAAAACTAGAGGATCATTCATAAGAATAAGTGCAGTTTACCAAACAAGAATTAATCAGATGATTCGAAAGACTTGATCTAATCTCTCCTTATAATTTCAATCAACTTTTATTTTCTTTTGTATACTTTATCAACCAAATCCAACTGCCTATGGAAACCATAACTTTTATACATCCTATTTATCAACCATATTTCTACATTGAAATTAACACAGTCCTCGTGGATACAAACTTATATTTTATTACTTTGATAGTTTTAGTACACTTGCTAAAAGTCTATCATTTAGCGATCGGTTCTATAACCTTCATAATATAAGCTCGCTTTTTGACCTACTTCTTACACAATCGGCATCTTATTCATAACCACAATGATCTCACGCATGCAACAACAAGAACAAAAATAGATCCTGGATCTCAACTTTCTTGAACATCTGTCTTTTTTTTCCTAGATCTATGCATTGAAACTCTCCAATATTTGTTTATGATATTTATATCTTGAAGAATTTGTTTTGGATCCCACTGTATATTTTGTTACGGAGAAAAAATGTAATTTTTTTTATCTGTTTGTATCTTTATATGCGGAAGAGTTTTTTTAGATGTTTGTGTTTTATAGTACTTCTGATAAAAATGAAAAGAGGATTTATTTTCGTAATACATCACAACATTTTTTTTGTATAATAAAAAGAAGTTAAAAAAAATCTAATTTGTTAATTTCTTGATCTCAAGTGTTTTTTTTTACTTTTTCTGTCACTTCTTCATTGTCTAAACTCTAAAATAAGTATGTTACATTATTTGAGTTGATATGAAGGTGAGATTGTAATGAATATATAATAACACAAGAATATTATTACGATCTGTTTATTTTTATTTTTATTTTTTGTATTTTTTAAAGCAAATTCGTGTTCTTTATGAGACTTTTTTTTTGGTGGTAAATAATTCTAATTGGTTTAATATTCTTAAATCTGTTAAGAGAGAAATAACAACTTATGGCACTGCACTCTAACATACTATCTTATGTTCTTCATCAATTTTTTTATTTCATGCACTGATAGCTTCATTTCATCTTGGAATTGGATTAGGGGAGAGATGACTGTGACATCCTTTGCAACTTTCAAAGGCATTGACAGTACCTTAAACAACAACAACGTCTATGAAGCTTGTTGTCGAATGACTGTTACTATAGTAGATGCTCTATTTCTAACTGATTTGAATGGTAACTTATGAACTTCTTGAATATGTATTACTTAATTATAATTTGAAGAAAAAAAACCAACTTTGCATGCTAAATTCTTGGGTTTGAGTTAAAGTTTAGTGCCAATATCAAAGTTCAATATGATTGAACCAGTAAAATCTGGACCCAAACATAAAGAGGTGGAAGAAAATGGGAAATTGAACGTGTAGAACAATTAGATTATGGACAAAGTGAAGATTTCAATGACGAAGCAATATAAAGAGGTGGAAGGAAATGGAAAGGGATGCACAACACTGCAACAAAGGCATCGAATATATGAAAAAATAAAATAAAATAAGACAAGACTTTCAACCTTTTTTTTTTTTAAGAAAACTTGTCTTCATAGTGTATAAAGTATTATTATATATTTTTTTGCTTTATAGGGCGGCGCCTCCATAGATTCTATTGTTTATAATACCGTTTGTGTAGTCTAATAGACTTTTTGACTTTCTTAAACCCATTAAATTATTAAAAATTAAAACTGCATTAAATGGACTGTAAAATATTAAAAGAAAGCATTAGGGTTGTACTTCTAATCTAAGATACATCTCGACAAAAAAAAGAAGCAAATCAGAACTCGATACATCAATCTATGAGGTGTACTTCTTGATTTTTTTATTAAGATCTACTTTTTTAGCCATGCTTTAGACCTTAACTGGGCCACCCCCTATAAAAATTTCTAAATGATTAAAATAACCAACTTAATCCCTGAGTTTGCCGATGAGGATGAACACTTGGATCTCAACAAGGGGAATAAAACGTTTTTGGATATTAAATAACTTAAAAAAAAGTTGATTAACCTGTAAAGGTAATTTGACAACAAAATTTGTTCTCTATTTTTGTTAAGAATATAGATTTATGAAATCTCTAATCTTATTTTTGAAATTGTTTAATTAATATGCACTTTCAATGTCGCAAGTGAACGGTGGGATTGGTCCTCTCAGTTTAATTGGTTCTTGGATTAGATACCGAGTTTTAAAAAAATATATGCTCTTTCAATGTACAATTATTTTACAAATACATTAATGATGTGTTGTCACGTCAATAGTTTAATCATATTCAATAATTGACGAGACAACACATCATTAAATGCATGCGTAAAATAATTGAAAAAAAAGTATAAAACATCGAACAAAAAGAAAATATAAAACAAATGAAGGGTCTTTTTAAATTTTTGCACAATCCTTATTGCCAGGTGAATATTTGGATACAAGACATAATAGATGCATTACAAGTTACACCTCCTCAAAGAAAAGCTCAGCAACCATGTAATAATCACTTAATTCATTATAGCCACTGATACTAATTTTTGATAAGTTTGTGTCATTGTTGTAGCCTTTTATGCAGCTGCTTCTGCTGGAGATGAGACTTTTTTTATAACATAAAGAGGATCTCCCAATTTAAGGACTTTTCCATCCCCTTTAGCAGAAGATTCCCTCCAGTTCCACACTATATCATGACCAAAGTAGACCTGCAACACAAACATTTCATGTCACTTGACATTAATGTACAAAAGGGACATTTTAATTGAAAGTTTGATGACTGATTGTCTCACCCTCTTTTTGTTTTTATCATTTGGTCTTATGATTTGGCCAGACCTATATTTCATGAGAGTTTCATTTGGTTCAGGTCCACCTATTGCTGTCTCTTGATTGATTGTTGGAATCTTACAATAATAAGCATCATCAATAATTCAAGTTAGATGCCTAACTAGTTTAAGAAATAACAGGAAAAAAGTGGATTAGCATATGCAGTTTAAATGTATATATGCATAATTGTTGTTTCATCGCAGGTATATCAAAGGAGAGGAACTAAATGATTTGAGCTGCAATTAAGGACAAATAGCTTGGGAGAACCTGAGTTTGGATCCTAGCTAGAACAATTATTGGTTAGACATATTTACCTTCTAGCCGAACTCCGTGTTACCAGAGTCCCCTTTGGCCTAGAAACTGAAGGGTTACGACAAAAAAAAAAGGAGAGATTTAATTTTTTAAATTTAACAATAATACAGGTATGAGTAGATAGGGTCCTCTATTCAA
The DNA here is from genome assembly GCA_018208015.1 of Medicago ruthenica. NCBI lineage: Eukaryota > Viridiplantae > Streptophyta > Magnoliopsida > Fabales > Fabaceae > Medicago > Medicago ruthenica. The sequence goes on along the minus strand of CM031372.1, from coordinate 32,232,745 downwards.
TCTGTTAGTTACCCAAAGTTAGCGATGGGATTTCACCGAAGGGAAAAGGTATTAGATGGTGAAAATGCTATCAACAGATGTAACTTTAAAAAAAATGAAAATCAGTTGAACCAACTGAGGTTGAACCTGTTCAGTCCAGTTGAATCTGGCTCAAGCTGATTTTCATGTAACCGAGATCAAACCAACCAGTCAATTGGACGGTTCCTGGTTCAATAGGTTGAACCGGTTGGTTCAGCTCGCTTTTTGAATATTGATATGTAGGAGATTATAAAGTAGAACTTTTCACCTTACAACGGTAACACAGCTTGGCACCCTGAAATGAAAACCTGCTTATCTTGAAATCTCTCCATAGGTCTTCAGAGTACGGTTCACAACCTTCAACAAGGATACTGCACCGCGTGGCACCAAAATCTCAATTGTGTGATCTAAACTAGTAACAAATACTATGAAACACTAGACAAAAAGGCATGAAAAAATTAATACTTGGGTCTGAAACGATTCATAAGTATCGGTTCCTCTAGAAGCTCGTTTAGTGCATCCAATGATTCCTGAAAGTAATAAATGGCAAATAAAAAGTAAGGACTTATCTAAGTAATTTCGACTTTGTTTCCCAACTGCAACTGGACTCACCTGAGATGCGATTAAGAACGGATAACCATCGCTGAAAAAGGTCTGGTGCTGTCCCTCGACATAATCAGGGTCTACTTTTCTAACTTCTGAAGCTGCGTTTGGAAACATTATTCGAGAGTTATCGTGGTTATTTATGTCATGCACAACGCGCCTACGGTTCATGGAACCATTGTGCATTACATGCATATGTTAAATTAAATTTTTTGCACATTAACACGTCTAAAGTAACAAATCCTTCTAAACATTGTTATTGTCGTTTTATTATCCATTAAGGTTTCAAAGATGTTACCAGTATTGAAGCGGACCAGTTTAGTAGGATATCCTAAATAATCCGAAAACCACTGCGATGCTTCGGCTCCTTCATCCCAAACAGAGCCAGTCCATTCCCACACTGTAATATCATCTGCTACTTCATACTGTTTGTTCAAACAAACTTTGAGAGGTTCCATCCCTGGTGCTTTCAGCACTGTAACATGATGATAGAGACACTACTCATTAACTAAACAAAGCATGCGAAAACAAAAAGCAATCATGATCATGAAGAAAATGCAAATAAAAAATCTGTCACAGTTTCAACTACTGTAATTTTTTTGTTTTCTCATGGAGTTACTTCATCTTTAACTCAAATAACAGTCAGAAGAATACTTTTGCGGTCAAGCTTGTTTGAATTGAAAGTGCATGTGGTAAACTACTTAAGTAATATTTATTCAATAATAACTTATCACATGAGAGTTTAAGGCAATAAGCACTTTCATGTAAGTTGATTTTCATAATTTTATCTCAAAAGCTTATAGAAAATAAATAAGCTCAGAAAAAGTTAAAAATAGGTTAGCTATTTCATAAAAAAAAATCAATCAGTTGCTTAATTTGTGGGGCTGTTCATGAGTAGTAGTGGATGAGTCACTCATTTTGAAAATGACAAAGGAGGTGAAAGTTCTTTCATTGCGTGCAGTTTATGCAACTAGCTCAAATCACTTAAAATATCAATTACATTTATTTCACATCTTCTTTTGGATGTTGTTCAAAAGAGTTTACATTTTCCTTTTATGAGAAGCATAGAAACCAGCTCACTAGACAATCCCACTACTTTGAAAGGATAGACCTTATCTTCTACCCAGCTGTAACATTTGTCTTTTCTCATGAGAAATGATATTTGAACAACATTTTTAAACAACTTTTGTGACAACTCACTAATATAGTTTTTCCCCCTATGATTTAACTAGAAGGCAGTAAATATACATAACTTTGGTCCCCATAAGATTCTTTTTCCTATGCTATTCTCTTTTATCAATCTTCAATTGATTGAAAGCTCACATGACTAACAAAAATCTATTAAACACGAACACCAAACACGACACTGACAAGTTGACAATGGTGATAAACTAATAATTTGAGAAAAAGAATTAATTGAATGTAATTACAAGTGTCAATATTAGAGACCAAACATGCCTTTGATCAAAAGTGTCAATGATACAGAGACAGAAATACCCATTGACACGGGGATTGGTGATGCCATGTGTGTAACGACAGCCAATGTGATGTTGATTAGGGATTCCAACTTACCTCTATCTTGTAATTGAATGTAATTACAAGTGTCAATATTAGAGACCAAACATGCCTTTGATCAAAAGTGTCAATGATACAGAGACAGAAATACCCATTGACACGGGGATTGGTGATGCCATGTGTGTAACGACAGCCAATGTGATGTTGATTAGGGATTCCAAATTACCTCTATCTTTGTGGATAGAAAAAACATGGTTGGGAGGAGAGACCTTCTAAAGGCTGTCACCCAACAAAGATTAGTCGTTGACAAAGTCAATTGGTACTTTGCACCAATAACATGGTTAACAAAAAAAATACCTCCATCTCCTTCTCTTGTCTCCCATCCCTTCCCTACACCTAATCCATGTCATGTTTCATGGCATTCCACATGTAACATCACTAATTTCACGATAAGGAGTACCCTCCAGTCACTGGTATAAGCAAAAATCCACATTTTAGGTTCATTCAATAAATGATGTATGTGGTCTACATTATAAACCACATACATCATTTATTGAATGAATCTAAAATATAAATTTTTGCTTATAATAGTGACCGGAGGGTGTACTTATTCTAAGAGTATTCTGGCGAAAAGATAAAGACTAATTAATGCCTTTCAAGATCTGGAGTACATTTAAAGGTTGGAAAATGCTAACTTGTGTCTTTAGGGTACATTTTAAGAAACTAAATATAAAAATATCATCTTAAAAGTTGTTTATTCAATATCTTGAAAGCTTAAAAAAAAATTCTTTTCAATACAAAATTTATTTTAATTCAACATGACCCTTAAAGGTTTACTTCATCAAAAAGTGAATTTTTATATGTATGAACTAGAAATCAAAACCATGACGACAACATGGGGGGACTCGATACCTACGTGACTGTAAAGACTAATCCCTTCCAAGATCTAGAGTACACATTTAATGGTTTACTCTATCAAAAAGTGAAATTGTATATGCATGAACCAGAAATCAAACTCATGACCACATGTTTAAGAGACTCGCTGCTCACCACTCAGACCAGATTCTTAAAAGTTTGGGTTTGGTCTAATTCAAACCCTACAAAACCATCTCCCCTTTTAAAACTTATTTATTTAAGTAAAACAAGAAACATGTATGTCAATGAATAAAATAAATATGTAAAATACCCATGAAGGAATCAGTGGTAGGTTCCCAGTGTTCATCAAAAGCCTCAAGTGGGAGTTCAACCTCAGCCAAAGCAAGTTTTGGTTCGACTCTTTGAGTACATGCTCTCCCTTTTGAATTCACAACCATCCATTGTCTATCCCACCTAAATCCTATCAAGTAAATAAATTGAAAAAAAAAAGTTTCAATCAAATTTAAATAAAATTTTAAAAAATAAAAAAAGCACAAGAAAAAAGAATATGATACCTGAAGGAGTGAGTGGAGCTTGAGAAAGAGACATTCCACGGCATGACTTAACAGGATAAATGAAAATGCCTGAAACTTTAGCATCAGGTGTTGCTGATTCTGTTACAGATTTTGAAGCTGCAACACTCATTATTATTCTTTCTTGTTCTATCTTTTGTTGTTAGGTAAAGATTGTTACTGCAATGCAAATGCTATAAATAGCCACGTAACACTACAACTACAGTACGCAAGGAATCATGTCATGTCACACACATTACAACGTTTTATTTGGTAGTTAAAATCAAATGGTCCTCACTTTGCATGTCGCTTTCAACAGTACTATGTGATATTATGAATATTTCATTTTGGTTGTCAATTTTGTAAAATGTTTCTGAAAGTTAATTACCCGGTAAATGTTCACCATTACACGTTGTTAGCTATGATGATGCATGTGTTAAGTAGATATTTCAATATGGACCAAATTTATAAATGGTACTGATTGAATCCCTTATAAAGTTGGTTCACCGAAAAACTCATCTATGTCAAGTGTAATGTTATAATTAACAATTAAAATAGTTACCGATTTTGTAGCATACTTTTTTTGGTCCATGGTAAAGCTTTTCTTGAACCCATCATCCTATGAATGTGTGTTACGAAATGTGGATGATGATGATGTGTCAATTAAATATATGAAGAGTATTATTAGCATTCTCTTTCTAACATTTTCTTTAATATTTAGGTTTTTATTTAGTGAAATCGAATTAAGTGTATTATTCGCAGTTATGGCCAATGCTACCCTCCTTCCAAAAAAAAAAAAGCCAGTGCTACCCCATTAATTGTCATAAAACCCAATGGTGGTGCCATGATATAGAGTAACGCTTAGAATATGTTTGGTTTCAATTTTAAAAGTTCAATAGTGATTCAAGATGTTGTAGAATTGACGTTATCATTTTTTCATGATTTAAATGAGAATTGATTTTGCTTGTAGAATTGACTTTACATGAAATTATAATTTGTAGATTTTGACTTCTACAATTGATTTTAACCTTAAATTTATTGTTACTTCACTTTTACATAAATACATTTAAACTTAAATCACTCTACATTTGACTTACTTTTATTCAAAATCAATTTTACAAAATCAATTCACTCAAAATCAATTGTTTTCACTGCATAACCAAATATACTCTTACTCTTAGAGTCGATCTAACTCTTGTCTTAAAATATTAAGTCAAACACAACTAAATTTAGAACATCCAACTATCAGCATAGCAACAGTTGTGTAACCACACAGAACAATGAAGTTGTTTTTTATTTTTTTTGGACACACAGTGAAGTAGCAATTGTAGAAAGCTTCAAGTGATTAATTAATATAATGTTTTTTTTTTAAGAAATGATAATGTTGTAAATTCCACTACAACTTTTTATATAGTGTAAATAGATTTAAAGCTTCAATCAAATTATTGTAAAAAAAAACATTAGCTTAAATGAAATTAACCAAATTTTAATGCAAAAACACTAAAGATGAGATGACAAGAGATCTCTTCCGGTTTAACAAGAGGTCATGAGTTCATTTTTGTAGTTACATGTAAAGAATATCTGATTCAAACCAAAAAATTAACCAAATTTTAATTGAATCAATTTGATTAAGGTTGATTAGAAAAAGTTAAGAAATTTAATTCAAATCTTCTCAACTAAAATAAATGTTTAAATTTTTTCAAACACGCCAAATTTTCTGTGTAAGTCTGCAAAGGATTTTAGAATTCTCTTTGTTTAGATAACATGCGAAATAAAGAATTTTTACAAATAAAATTCCTCAATGAAAATTCATTAAAAATTTAAAATTTCCTACACTTAATCCAAATTATACAATTTATGTTGTCATATAAAATAAACTTACAAAAAATAGATTACCCTGCAAAGGTAGTTTGTCCAGCAAATTTGTTCTCAATTTTTGTTGAGTGATAGTAAAACCATATGAACAAAAAGAAAATTGAAAACAAATGAAATGACTTTTTTATTTTTGGCACAATCCTTATTGTCATGTGATTATTTGGGTACAAGACATAATAGATGCATTACAAGTTACACCTCCTCAAAGAAAAGCTCAGCAACCATGTAATAATCACTTAATTTCATCATAGCTACCGATATTCATGTTTGATATAGTTGAGTCAAGAAAAAGAGATTGATAAAGTTTGTGTCATTGCAGCCTTTTAAGCAGCTGCTTCTGCTGGAGAAGAGAGTTTTTTTATAACGTAAACAGGATCTCCCAATTTAAGGACTTTTCCATCCCCTTTAGCAGAAGAATCCCTCCAGTTCCACACTAAATTCTGACCAAAGTAGACCTGCAACACAAGCATTTCAAGTGTCACATGACATCAATGAAACCAAAAGGACATTCATTGAAAATTTGATGACTGAGTATTAATCTCACCTTGTTTTTGTTTTTATCGCTATTTGGTCGTAAGACTTTGCCAGACCTAATTTTCATGAGAGTTTCAGTTGGTTCAGATCCACCAACCGCTGTCTCTTGATTGATTGTAGGTACCTTAACATAAAAAGCATCAACAATGTTAGGACAGAAGCCCCAGTTCAAATGAATAAATATGCGAAAAATTGCAAACAAAGAACACACGATTTTAGTAGCACATTTTGGCCCATTGTGCCTTCGTCCCCGACTGCAGAGCGGCTGCAGTTTCTTTCTATTAATCAAGTTTAGGGTTAATAGAGTACAGCTTGTATATAAATACCACGGTTCAATTTTTTTCTAGTGCAACTTGCAACCGACCACTTATCAGCATGAGCCATACTCAACAACTCATAATGCAAGTTGGATGCATAACCGGATTAAGAAATAACAGGAAAAAGTGGATTAGGATGTGTAATTTAAAAGGCTCAAAACATTATCCAACCTCTGCCTACATCACATGTTAATCAATCTATGCATATTATGGTGGTACATGTTAGAAACTAACATTGTTAGCTTAAGTTATGGTATACATGTTCCTATGGACCATATTATTGACTATATGAAACGTAGGTAACTACAAAGTAGAACTTTTCACCTTACAGCGGGCACACAGCTTGACACCCTGAAATGAAAACTTGCTTATCTTGATATCTCTCCATAGGTCTTCAGAATAAGGTTCACAACCTTCAACAAGGATACTGCACCACATGGCACCAAAATTTCAATTATTTTATCTAAACTAGTAACCAATACTATGAAATAATATATTTACAACACTATACAAGAAGGCAACGAAAAATTAATACTTTGGTCTGAAACGATTCATAGGTATCGGTTCCTCTAGACGCTCGTTTAGTGCATCCAATGATTCCTGAAAGCAATAAATAAATGACAAATAAAAAGGGAAGACTTATGTAAGTAAATTTAGACTTCATTTCCCAACTGCTACTGGACTGACCTGAGATACGAGTAAGAATGGATAACCATCGCTGAAAAAGGTGTGGTGCTGTCCCTCAACATAGTCAGGATCTACTTTTCTAACTTCTGAAGCTGCATTTAGATATATTACTCGAGAGTTATCGTGTTTATTTATGTCATGCATGATGTGACTAATATTCGTGGAAACAATTAATCATTCTTATTTATGTCATGCATGTGTTTGACTGAATTTGTTTCACATTGTATTTACACACATTTACTATATAAGAGGGCTAATCCAGGTAATTTGGACGTGTTCACAAAGCCGTTATTGTCCTTTACCAATCACTGACACGTCTAAAGTATTCTTTAAGGCTTCATAATTTCAAAGACCTACCAGTATTGAAGCGAACCAGTTTAGTAGGATTTCCTAAATAATCTGAGAACCATTGTGATGCTTCGGCTCCCTCGTCCCAAGCAGAGCCAGTCCATTCCCACACTGTAATATCATCTGCTACTTCATACTGTTTGTTCAAAAAAACTTTGAGAGGTTCCATTCCAGGTGCTTTCAACACTGTAACATGAAGATAGAGACACTATTTGTTAACTAAACAAAGGAAGAAATGAATAAAAGAAATCATAATCACGATGAATATGCAAATCAGAAGTCCACCAGCGTTTTAACTGAAGAAGTCAAATTAAGAATGGCATTAGAACACGATATGCAGAAGAAAACGCAGAAACTGAAGAAAAAAAAAATTAAATAGGAGGGAAAAAGTAATCAAGCAAAGACATGTACATTAACATAGTAAGTAAGTACTTAAGAGAGCATTGATGTCCCTTGTATAAAAGACATTTCTCAGTGGCTTCGATAAACAAGAAGAGAGGAATTGAACTGGTACACACAAAAAGTAGTTTTCATACGTGTTTCTTCGACTATTTAGGGGGAGGGGGACGCACTTAGCCATTCGTTTCTAATAGAGATTAGAACTCAACCCCTTTGGTTTGCAAAGCTAGATAGTCACCACTGCGCTAGCACCCACAAGACACAGGGGTTCACACTTAAACTTGAATGCAAAATGCAGAAAATAAAAGCACAAAGAGAAAGAGGGTGAGTGTAAGTTCTTTATATGCTAGTTTAGCTATCCAATGTATGTGATCTATGTTAATCCCAACCAAGAGATACTTTACTTGATATTTTCCATTACATGACCAAGATTTAAGCAGATGCTTAAAACCATGGGATCCAACAAAACAGTCACTTGAGCTCCAACACACAAGAGATACTTCATACTCAATACTTAATCCTTGCAGGATATTTTTAAGGTCAACCTTGTTTGAATTGAATGTGCATTTGGCAAACTTTTTATAACTTATCACACAAGAGTTTACAGCAATAAGCACTTCCAAATAAGTTGATTTTCATAATTTTATCTTAAAAGCTTAGATAAATAAGCTAGAAAAAGTTATAGATTGGATGTAAGCTATTTCATAAACTCAATCAAACGCTTGCTTAAATGTTTATGCCATATGATCCATCTATCCTGCCATTTTTTTTGCTTCTTAATTTGTGCTGTATTGTCCACTTCTACAGTTTTTATGAAGGTTATGATATAAAGACACAGAGGTGGAAGTTCTTTCATTACGTGCCACTACCCTGATAGGATATACCATATCCTCCACTGAACTGTGATATCTATCATTTTGATCCCCACAAGATTATTTTTCTGGTGTTAGTCTATTTTATCAATCTCCATTTATTTGAAGCTTAAATGATTAACATAAACGTACGTCACCATTGACCGGGAGATTAATGATGTCATATGTGCAATGACAGCCAATGTGATGCTGATTAGGGATTCAAAAGGGTTAGCAGACCCAACTAAGTGGATACTTCACATCAATAACTTATCTTTACCTCCCTTGTTGCCCCACCCCTTCCCTACCTCCTCTAATAATACATGTCATGTTTCATGTCATTGCACATGTGACATCATAAATTCCTGATGTTCAATACTACCCACAGTACTCTTTGCACGCAACTATAAAGACGAATCCCTTTCAGGATCTAGACACATTTAAAGATTTACACTATCACAAAGTGAATTTTTATATGCATGGTTTAGAAATCAAACCCACAAAGGCTTAAAGAATGAAACTGCTCACAACTCATGCTATGCTATTAGGTTTTCATTATGCTTGAAGGAGTGCTGAGAACACACTTTTTACCACATCATTTTCTATTGATTAAAATTCATATGGATCCGACAAAGTCATGTGGGTCTCATATAAATTTGGCGAATCAATAAAAAAGAGTGTGTTGCTGATATTATTTTTGGATTTAATGTATCCTTACAAAACAATTTGTAAGGTGAATTGTGTCACTTTTTATAAAAGAGATTCAAACATGATCTTTATACCGTGGTTTTTCACAAGCGGCTTCACACACAAAAAAAAAATCTTCTTTTTCTAAAGAGTTTAGCCTAGCTGCAAAACTACACAATCTAAGTGTTGAAAAGTGGAGAATTGCGGGTTCAAACCCACACTCCAACACGTCAAATGTCTTTGCAACCTTTTGCCATTTGAGTTGCATTATGGGGACATCAGAGTCACACCATTTTATTAAAGTAATATGAGAAACATGTGTGACAATGAATAAAATAAATAAATAAAAAGCATGTTCTTTGGTGGAACATAAAAAAAAATGTAATATACCCATAAAGGAGTCAGTGGTAGGGTCCCAGTTTTCATCAAAAGCCTCAGGTGGTAGTTCAACTTCAACCAAAGCAAGTTTTGGTTCAACTCTTTGAGTGCATGCTCTTCCTTTTGAATTCACAACCACCCACTGTCGATCCCATCTAAGTCCTAAATATCAAGTAAATATATTAAATCAAACATGTTTCAATTAAGAAAAGAAAATAACAGAAGAAATATGGGACGTACCAGAAGGAGTGAGAGGAGCATGAGAAAGAGAAACTCCACGACATGACTTAATTGGATAAATGAAAATGCCTGAAATTTTAGCTTCAGGTATTGAAGTTGATGCTGCAGCACCCATTGTTGTTAGAAAAATGAAGCAATGCAAATGTAATGTAATGAATTGCGTAAGTTTAACTTTAAATAGCTGACTTGGTTATAAACACGAGGAGCCACATCAGACACGCAAGCAACACACGTCACACAACATCTAAGGTGGTCCTCACTTTACTTTAATTATAAATCAAAATAGAGTTTGAAATCTGAGGTTTAAGGAAATTTATGAAATTTAATTAATGAATAAATTATTTTCATTATATGTCCAATTATACTTCATTCTAACTAAAGGAATTTTACTACAAATAATTTATGTATACATTTTATCTTCAAATGTTTATGTATATTACCATTTGATTGTGACAGATTCTTATCAACAAATGAATTTGTTAATATCAAGTAAAATCAACATGTACTAGTTTATCCCTTAAAAAAAAACATGTACTAGTTTATTGTGGGAATAATAAAAGTACCCCAACTTAATACTATCATAATAACTTAATTTTTTCTAGTTACACCCCAACTATTTTTGGTTACACCCCAAATTGGCAAAAGTACCCCTAATCTGTTTTGAATAATAAAAAAACAACTATCAGTAGGGGTGGGAATAGGTCAGGTCAAGCCAGGCTTTGATAGGCCTGAGTCTGGCCTACAAATTTTTTTGCAAGCCTGAGTCTGGCCTATGACCTTTCATAGGCATATTTTTTTGGTCTGGTCTGACCTATTTAAAAGTCTGGTCTGAAAGCCTATTTGCAGGTCTACTTCATGTTAAAGTCAATAAATATTCAATTTTATCTACTTCTAAATAGGTAAATTGGCCTTAAAGCCTATTTCACTGTAAGGCTTGTCTATCATTATAAGACCTTAAAAGTCTATTTCACTATAAGGCCTTAAAGCATATTTAAAAAGTCCATTATTTGAGTTTTTTTTCTTGATTTTTATGTTTAATATAAATTATATTTTAATATAAATAAAAAATCAATTTTAATAATATGCATAAATAGGCCGGCCGATCAGGCTTCGGAGGCTTTTTTGATAGCATAAGTTTGACCTATTTACTTAAATAGGCTTTTTCAAAAGCCTAAACCTAGCCTTTTTCATAAACAGGCCAGTCCAGGCCGTAGGCCCCTATAGGCCGGTCTGACCTATTCCCAACCATAACTATCACTAATCTTCTCTTATCTCCACAAGCTCCATGTATATAGTTCTGTAACTTGGCAATCCGTTGCGTCGTTTAGGTCTCTATCGCATACCATGATCAGCATGATAAGAATAGGGCTGACCCTAGGCATAGGCCAAGGGTGCGGCAGCCTAGGGTCCATGCTCGTAGCGGACCCAATTTTTTTTAAGGAGAGTTCATATTAGAAATACTTGGTTTAAAGAGGGTATATATAGCAATCAGCGCAAAGAGAACATTGATGAACTTGTGGAAAATACGTTGTTCCTGTTTATCTCACACATTTTACACTCATGTGATAGAAGTAGAACCATCTCTCACCCGTATCTTATTTCATCACTTCCACAACTATTCATAGTCACAAGTGAAGGTCTTCTGTTCATTTGACTTCTCGTCCTCTAATCAGTACAACTCTACAATTTATGGTTAAAAATAAAAAATAAAATATGAGAACATAGTCTAAAAGGACAATTTTGAAATTGGGTCAAGGAGACTTACCTTAAAATATTAGTTGGGTAGATAAAGTATCAACAGTCACATTGGTTATGTTGACATTGGTTTCACACAAATCGGAGTTTTGGTCAAAAAGAACGTAGCAAAATAGTGAAATTCATAAACAGATAAATTGAAGATTTTATAAAGGTATTTGGAAGGCTAAAATTCGGGAAAAATGAGTTTAATTCACTAACTCAATAATATAAACAACATATTGAATTTTACTTCTCATCGTTATTAGCTATTGTTGTTCATCGTTATTTGTTTACTGCTACTGCCGACCGTCAATGTTGGTGTGATTCTCGCGGCCAACATGGCCTTTGCCTGCCCATGGTCGTGTGTGGGAGATGTTGCACCAACTCTTATTAAGGCTCTTCCTCCTCCACGACGATCATTTTCTCAAGCCCTATGTGGTTCGAAGAAGATTCACTCTGCGCAACTCCCTACACCGGTGGTCAAGGGTGACTCCCTTTGCATTAAGATTACTCAAAGTGAATATGAAAAGGCTTTTGATGTTTTCCATACTTACCTACATGGGAGACTGGTTCTAAACAAAGGCGACATGCCATACACAGTGCATGATTTGTCAAAGAAACTTACACAGTTGTGGCAAACTAATGGGGCATAGAAGATGGTGTCGCTAAAAAGAGGGTTTTATGATATTCACTTCGTCACAAATGAGGATATGTGTGATGTACTAGCAGCCGGGGAAGTAAATCATAAGCCAGACATCCTTTGATTGTTAAAGTGGGCAAAGGACTTTGAATACAACACACAACATCAAACACACGCTCATGTCTGAGTTAAGCTTAAGGAGCTGCCACAAGAGTATTTGTGCGAACCAACACTTTTTGAAATAGCTAGCGTTATAGGTACCCTATTTATTATCAATGCTGCAACGCAGAATAGGGTGTTTAGCTATGAAGCCTGGATACGTAGTACGGATGCGGGTACGATACGATACGGGTACGTGGATACGTGAAATTTTAAAATTTAGGATACGATACGGCTAAGATACGTTAATATTTATTTATATTAAAATTTATATGCATGTAAAATACTTGAAAAAAATAAGCATTGATTACTCTTCACTAATATATAATCATAAAAGTCACAATTTACAAAAAATAATACATGTGATCAAAGTAAAAAATGAAACATCTTTCGTATAAATCATATTCTATTTTCATTCATATGTTAGAATATCAACAAATTCATCAATAAAAGAACTCAAAACAAAGTTTGTTTAATGTTGATTGATTGAATCTCCTCTCTCTCGTTACTTTCATCCACCAAAAACATAATTTTTAATTGATTAATCAAATAACAATTATAGTAATTCATATCTTAAATTGAATCATATACATCTCCATTGAATTTTCACAACACACTCTCACTTTTCTACCCTTCATTTTTTTCCAAGATACGTCTCTGTGAAGTATCTAATAAGTATTTGTGTGTATCTGTCGAGTATCTTATAAGTATCCGATAAAATATATATTTTAAATTAAACTAATTAATTCCGATACTCTGTGGGTACGTATCCGAGAGTATCCGTGGAGTATCGGTATCCGATACGTATCCGATACGGGTACGTCTCCATTTTGGAGTATCCGGGCTTCGTAGGTGTTTAGCCACTATGCTTGTATTCTTGTTGATATGGATTTATCGAAGCGTATCTTTGACGAAATAATGGTGGAAAGGGAAGGATACACATTTAATGCTGAGGTTTGATATGAACGTCTTCCATTGTTCTGCTTGCATTATCAAATCATGGGTCATAATATATCCACTTACAACAGGAAAAGGACATCATTGCACAAGGCAAACACTACTGAGGATAACTGTTGTAAAATTAGGCATGAGATTATCTCTATAAATAATAAACAATATATAAATACAAGAATCAATTTATATTAATTAGAATAAACAAAAGAGACAAATCAATTAAACTTATCTGTTTTGATATTGTTGTTGAATTCACCACCGACACAACTCAATCTGCAAAATGAACAAACAATGAAAGTAGTCTGAGACGCGCTGATCGCGCTGTCCTTAAGGATTTTCCGCGTAATCATACGCTAATCCTCCAGGATTTAACAGACCCTTCTCGATATGGAATCGAGGAATCAGAACTGGCAAGAAGAATTCTAATCAGAAAGATGAAAACCCAGAATTAAGTTTTTGTGAAAGAGATGAGAGAATTGTTTTTATTTCAATACTAATCAAAGCAAGTTAAAGAGTGTAACTTTTTCTGTACATTCTTCATAAGGCCTTAGGCAAAATGTGATACTTGAGTCAAGGAAAAAACAACCTTAATAATAGCCACATTCAAGAGATATTAAAAGAAAAACGGTTACAAAAGTTTGGAATTAAAACATGGGTATAAGACCAAGTCAAATATTATAATTAATAATATGATAATAATTTTCTATTAAAATATTTTTCTATATTTCTCAATTAAAAATATGTGACACAAAATATTTGAAACTTTTGAAATATACTCAAAATTTACAACAATCCCCCACATATTTCAAAAGTTTAAAAGTAATTTGAAAAAAAAAAACTTTCTGGGTTAACATCGTAGATGTGATGCATCGAACTGGTGTAGCAAGCTATATGAACCAGCTCTAGAATGATATTACTTAACACACAATGAAGTTGGTGTAGCAAGCTATATGAACCAAAATCACTTGGTGTATGTTAGCGGTATACCACTCGCATCACACCCCCACAGTTCTTGATGTTGGCGCTGTTGGTGCGCTAATAGGCCATGCGCGTGCCTGGATTATTTCATGAGTGCTCTAGAGATTTCGCCAAGATCTCATACAAGCGGCCCCACTTGACACTCACATAGGTGATTTCATCAAGTGTATGCTGCAAATCATACACCACCCGTAAGGGATATGAAATTCATTAAAAGCTTTATAGGCTTATCCTCTCACTAATGCAGTGTCTAGCACTTCTCACACACACCATAGGAAAGGGACGAAAACAAAAATTAATTAACTAATTTTTGGTGCTAGCAGAACTAATAAGTGACTTGTTCTTACCCATATGAACCTTATTCATGGGATCTCCAATCACAAAGGTTGGGTTCCTATCACTTATTAATTTCGAGTGGCTTTAGTCCCAATCCCCTCGGTGTACACAAATTTATTTCATCCCAGGGGCTTTGTTTAGTAGCTACTTTATACACAAATGATGAAGACAAATTTCTTTCATCATATAAGATTGACTAAGACGTCTCTAAGTCAATCAACCTCATGTATTTACCAAAGTCTATGACAATAAACTTAATCTCTATAATTATATTTATATAGGTTTGCTTACATAATTATTAAGCAACATCAATATCAATGAGGATAAATATAAATCTATTTGTAGATTTATTATACAGGTCTGCTTGAATGACTTCAAGCGACAACATCCTCACAATAAGTAAAATAATTGTACATTTTGATTTATTTTCATTGTACTTCAATTTCAATTAACATCATTGCACTTTTTTGATGCAATGGTTCATCAATTCTAAACAGTACTTCATATATTGTCAAACTGACTTCCTTGATATACTTTATCAAGTCTACTTAGATAAATTCTAAGCGATAAACCCCCACGTTAGTCAAATATAATTCTATATATAGATTTATTACAGATGTTTACTTGAATGATTTTCAAGCAACAACACTTCCACAATGAAAAATAAATCTCATATATATATATATATATATATATATATATATTCTCATAAACAAATTTCATCAACATCATTGTATTATTTGAATACAATGGATTATCCATAATATATTTTTCAAGTATACACTTATGTCATAGTCATTTCAAATATTCCTCAAAGAATATAAGTATAATATTTTCACAATTATAACATCAACTAACTCATTTATTGAAGCCAAAATAAAAATAAAGAAATAGAAGTAATCAAACTGTGAGGTTTGTCAAGTTAATTATGCTAAATATAGTAGCATCAGAGAAGGTAGTTTACGGACAAATAATTTCAACCAATATGCACATAATCTCATATACTTTCTCGTTATCAATAATGCATTTTCAATTACATATAACATGTTGAAATCTATCTAACAAAACGTGCACATTTAAACTATGATATTTTAAATTATAAAACTTTTAACATGATACTAGTCATGAATTAACTAAATCAAATACAACCCTCATTTTAAAAGCGATACAGTATAAAAATAAACATTCACAAATGATATCTCAAAATAGAATATGAATTCAAAATTAGATAAAACTAATAGTGTGTCCAAACAAATAGTGTCGCAACAGTCATATTTCATGCTTGATAATATTGTAAAATATGATAAAGGGAATGTTATGCCCACTTCAGTTTGGCATGAATAATAGTCAAATAATCAAAATCCAACAAACCCAAAATCTAAGACAGATGTTACAAACTTGGTGACCACACAGTTTGGTCAAAAACACAGATTTTAAATAGGTCATTACATTAAGACTAATAAGTTGATCATATATTCGGTGAACAGTTCTTTGCTAATTAATTTGAGAGTATATCCATCCAACAAGAACACTACAAATTATGCTTGATAAATTTCTCCAATCATATAGATATACATAGCATATCAAAGAAATATATATGCATACCATGTAAAGAACTTATCTCAAATTATCACATATATGTATTTCCATCAGTTGAAACAGAGAGAAACCAATTAACACCAAAGAAGTTTGCTCGTTCCCAACGCTTGTAGTGTCCTCCACAACTTTAATTAAAACCATTCACTGAGGCTGATCTAAAATCAGGGCACAAACAGATTTCATTAGAGGAAAATCCTTAAGATTGTTGTAAAATTAGGCATGAGATTATCTCTATAAATAATAAACAATATATAAATACAAGAATCAATTTATATTAATTAGAATAAACAAAAGAGACAAATCAATTAAACTTATCTGTTTTGATATTGTTGTTGAATTCACCACCGACACAACTCAATCTGCAAAATGAACAAACAATGAAAGTAGTCTGAGACGCGCTGATCGCGCTGTCCTTAAGGATTTTCCGCGTAATCATACGCTAATCCTCCAGGATTTAACAGACCCTTCTCGATATGGAATCGAGGAATCAGAACTGGCAAGAAGAATTCTAATCAGGAAGATGAAAACCCAGAATTAAGTTTTTGTGAAAGAGATGAGAGAATTGTTTTTATTTCAATACTAATCAAAGCAAGTTAAAGAGTGTAACTTTTTCTGTACATTCTTCATAAGGCCTTAGGCAAAATGTGATACTTGAGTCAAGGAAAAAACAACCTTAATAATAGCCACATTCAAGAGATATTAAAAGAAAAACGGTTACAAAAGTTTGGAATTAAAACATGGGTATAAGACCAAGTCAAATATTATAATTAATAATATGATAATAATTTTCTATTAAAATATTTTTCTATATTTCTCAATTAAAAATATGTGACACAAAATATTTGAAACTTTTGAAATATAATCAAAATTTACAACAATAACACCCCTGATGCGCACCTGGAAAATGTTGAGGATAGTGTACAAATTGAGAATATAGTATGGGTGACATGACTTTAGACAAGACACAAGCTCCCATGGAGACATTGCAACAGGCTGCACATGATGTTAATGTTGACTTGCCTGTTGGTTCTGAAATTGATTAGTCTCAAAGCCAAGAAGATGCGGTGCCAGACGCTCAAATCCCCCTCCTCAACGTTGCCCGATTATGCAGAAGGAAATTGAGTTGTTACGCAGGATTAAAGCAGTTGACAAAAATGTAACCTAAGAGCCATTTACTCTTGTGTTAACTAAAAAACATAAGCAAAAATTGAAAACAACAACAACTAGAAAAAGCATCATATAAAACCGGCTCCATGGGGGAACAATCTCCACCTCCCCAATGAATCTTTTTTATTGGAATCTTCGAGGTATCAGTAACTCTGAATCTAGAGTTGCTCTTAAATTTTTTTTATCTGTCTCATAAACCTATGTTGCTTTTTATTGCGAAGCCTATGATTTTTGGTTCGGATCATACATTAGAATCCAGTGGCGTAATGTTCTTAGGCTTGGTGTTCATATTATTTCTTCTCATATTTTTTGTAAAGGCAATTGTTGAGCTAATAAGCTCGCAAGTATGGGGCATTCGGTTCAGGGATTGGTTTGATTGAATGAGTTGCGTCAGGTTATTCGGGTGGATTTCTCTAGGGACATGTCTGGTTTGCCTAATTTTAAATTCCCTTAGATTGTCATCATCTTTTTCTTCTTCTCTTATTTTCTGAGAGTTTTGGTTTGATCCCTCCTCTTGTATATACTTTTTTATCTTTTTTTTAAATAAGTTCTGAGATTAATGGTAGAGGATTAGAGTCTCTTAGAGGTGCCAACATAGTTGGGATATCGACTATTCTCCTTGATGCATGTCCTTTCTCCTGACTTATAAAAAAATATTAAGTTTGTTGGACACCTAATTTGCATCAGAACCTATTTTTTTCTTCTTTTTCATCAACGCCACTGCTTCTCTTCGTTCATGCCTCTTCGGTTTCTTTTGAAGTGATGCTACAATAACCACTTCTTTTTTTTTTAACAGGGATTTGCTTGGCCATTTTATGAAAATAGTCCCTGTAAAATAAAAAACATATATAGATTTCACCCTTGTAATTTTTTGTTCTTCATATTTTACCATCACATTTTTTTTTGAAGGAATATTTTACCATCAACTTGTTAATTGTTATTTTGGCAAAGTCTAAAAATACCCCTGTAAAAGATTAAAATGTCTGAAAATAACCCCTATAAATGACTAAAGTATGAAATGTCTAAAATTACAGGGGTAGAATCTATATATTTTTATTTTACAAGGGTTATTTACAGACATCTCTAAAATTATAAGGGCTATTTGAGGTATTAACCATAATTTTATTTTATTTTATCACTTGGCTTAGTTAAATACACACATTAACTTATTTTATTTATTCACTACTAAAATACTGGTATATTAGAGAATAAATAAAATAATAAGTAAATAAATATAATATCGTCACTTAATGTTAATCACTAGCTCAAATAAACATGTAAGAATAATCACATCATAACAATGTACACATAAACGTAATCACAATATTACCGATATTTTTTTTTCGAACAGTCAAAAATATTAAAACACCCAAATCCACTCAAGAAGAGACAAACGAGACAAAAATACAACAACATCACATCTAACAGAACAATAGCAACACTGTTAGACATAGCCCTCCTAAACAATGTAATATACAACAACATCAGCGCTAAAACCAATATATATGACACACCTAAATTGGCTAATAACCAGCTGAGCAACAACACTCCCAACATAACACAGAAAAGGCCAATAAAACTAGTATCATACCACATCTAACAAAACATCATAAAAGCCACCCCACAAAAAAAAAATTATATAGCTCTTGGATGCCAACTATATTCATAGAAAATACAAGTTAGAATTTTCAACCTATTCATACTCCTTTGCCAAGATACCACCTTAATATGCTCCACCAATTTATCTACCTCCACCACCTTATTGTTGAAAATTTTCTCATTCCTCATTTTTCAAATCACCCATATAGACGCGTGCCAAATAAGCCAAGCACCACATATAAGCTTTTTAACCTTTATCTTGTTTGTCCAACAATTAAGATGAATCAATAAATTTGGAGGAGAAATGAAAGATAACTGCAACCAATTCATTACCCTTAACCACACCTTTGAAATAACGTCGCAATGTAGGAATATGTGAATCAATGTTTCCTCCTCTAGGTCACAAAAGCAACATCTTGTTGAGGTATCCACGTCCAATAAGTGTCTTTTCGCTAGATTTGATCTTGTTGGAATTCGATCAAGAAGCAAGGTCCAAGAAAAATTCAAAACCTTCGAAGGGGCCGAACTCTTCCAAAGATAACGAAACACCACCTGCTCCTCCAAACTAACTCCCTCCTCTAATAACCACAACTTCTCAAGTACCAAATAACAAGATTTTATCGAAAATTAAAAAACTCCTCCATCCTTCGGCTTCCACCTCCAAAAATCCTCTCCATCCCCCACCAAAACCCCCATAAGTCTCTCTTTAAGTTGTTGAACTAGCTCCATCTCCCACACAAAAAAACTTCTATGCAACAAAAAGGTCCACTCTCCATCCTCCATACCAACCTGCTACAATTCCCCCAGCTTGATATCCTTTTCATTAGACAAAAAAAAGAGCCGAGGGAAACAATCACCTATGGATTCATTTAGTTCGCATACCATTCCCCAACTTCCTCTCCACTTCTCTATTTAACCACCTTACTCCCCCTGTTACCTCCAAAGTCATCAAATCTAACCACCACCTAGACACAAAAGAAGGCCACACCCCACCACCGCTCTCCACCTTCCACTCACCATAGTATCATATTTATCAACTAGTACCCTCTTCCAAAGAGGAGAATCTTCATGAAGGAGGCACCATCTCCACTCACAAGAAGACTTAGATTTATCAATTTAATATCTCTAACCCCTAAACCTCACTTACTTCTTGGTTGATGCACCTTTCTCCACTTGACCCAACCAATTTTCCTTCCTCCCATCACTCTTCCCCAAAGAAATTTTCTTTGAAGCCCTCACTACCTTCTTAGCCACCGTTTCCGGCATTTTCAAAAAAGAGAGATAAAATATAGGAACCGAATTCAACACCGAGTTTAAGAGAACTATCCGTCCTCCCAAACTAATATATTTATTACCCCAAGAATTTAACCTTCTACTAATTTGATCTAACATAGGTTCCCATGTCGACATCTTCCTTGGATTTGTTCCAACTGGAAGGCCCAAATACACAAACAGGATTGAACCCTCACTACAATTCAGGAAGTTAGTAGCCATGGACATAAACTTCAGAGCCATGTTAAAACCCATTAAACAAATTTTGTGGAAATTCACCTTCAATCCCGATACCATCTCAAAACCCCTTAACATTGCCTTAAGGGTCCAAAGATTGTCTACTGTCTCTTCAAAAATACATAGAGTATCATCTATATATTGAAGATGAGAAACCACATTCCCACCAGTTGACACCTCAAAACCTTTGAACAAGTTGCGAGAAACCGCATTGTCCATAAGTCCACTAAATTCTTCGGCAACCAAAAGAAAGAGGAACAAGGCTATCAGATCCCCTTGCATTAAGCCCTTTGAATACTAATCTCTTCTGATGGACTTCTATTAAATAGGAATGGAATACTTCCACCAAAAAACAGGCCTCCATCCAAGTCACCCACTTTTCATAAAAGCCAACCCTCCTTAGCATATACTCCAAAACCCCCGATTCATCGAATCATACACCTTTTCAAAGTCAACCTTAAGAATTAAACATTCCCGGTTTCTTTTCTTAGCTAAGTCCACCACTTCATTCATAATCAACACACTCTCCACCAAATGCTGAATGTGCTTTCAAAACAATCACATTTAACACCTTAGCCAATCTAGCCGCCAACACCTTAGAGAGAAGTTTATACAAACTACCCAACAAAGAAATAGGCTGGTATTCCTTAAGAGATGAAAGAGACTTTACCTTAGGTATAAGAGTAACAAAGTAAGCCAATACACTCTTTGGAAAGCACCTTATTCCCATGAAATTGATCAAAGAAAATTTTAACCTCGTTCTTCACATGATACTAAAATTGCTTAAAGAAAGCAAAATTGAAGCCGTCCAAATGCGGACTCTTATTTTCATCACTTTATTTCACCACCTTTTCTATTTCCAACAAAGTAAAAGGCATGATCAAAAGAACATTGTCCACTTTGAAAATAGTTGCAAAATTTACTCCATCTAACCTAGGTCCCTCCCAGTCATCCCCCTCAATTAACATTCGCCTAATAATATCCACCACTTACCTTCTAATATCGCAAGGCTCTTGCCACCACCCACCATTCACTTTTAACACCTTAATCACATTACAACTTTGCTATACTTTTTATACACCGATGGAAATAGTTGGAATTTACATCCCCTTCTCTAAGCCATTTGGACCCAGACCTTTAGACTAGCATTGCCTCCTTACTTTTTAACAAAACCCACATTTCATCAAACTTGGTTTTTCTCGCCCCCACTTCTTGATTGGACAAATCGCCCATTTCATTCTTACGATCTAGCTTCACTATATCCTCCTTTAAAATCATTAACCTCCTGTATATATTTTCATGCTCCGCATTATTCACTATCTAATAACACCCTTCAAATTATTCAATTTTGATTTCAAGACAAAACACTTCCACCCATTTACCTCATTATTACCCTATGCTTCCTCAACAATTTTCTTGAACTTACAATTTTCAAGCCAAAAAGTATTAAACTGGAAAGGCTTTCACCCAAAATCCGTAGAATCCACGTTAAGTATCAACGAGAAATGACCTGACACATCCCGTGGTAGAGCCCAAAGAGTGACATTTCCTATAGACTGTTGGAACAAAATTGGTTTGTGCAATTCCTCTAAGATTTTGATGATAACAAAGTATTGAAGAACAATTGGATATGCTAATATTTGTTCAAGTGTGCAGGACCATAAAATAAAATCTATTGATGAATTGAACATGTATTAGAGCATTGGAAGCACAAGAGAAGCTAAAAGACTATGGTAGAAGATCTGAAGAAATGTCAACCAGAAGTCAACATCTTGGAGCAGAAGATAGGATACTCATCAGACTCTGAAGGATGCTACTCATACTCTAAAGGATCTCATCAGACTCAGAAGACTCTATCAGACTTCGAAGACCTCCAGACTTAGAAAATCTTGAGGGACCCAAACTCCACGTCAGATTTGTCATCTTCTGCAGCTGTCTCTATCAAGGATATGATAGTACAGTTTTGTCTTCTTCTGGCCACGTGTAGAAACAGAAAAAGAACTTCAAGGACAAAGAGAATGAACGGATAATTCTAGTTTCAGCAAAGGAATTTCAAATGACTATTCAACGAAATTATCCATATCAGGAAATGGCCCAACGTCCTTGATTTAAAGCTTCGTTTAAGAACAAATTTGTTTATTTGTAAACAAATAGAAGTCTCTTGCTTGTGAAGTTTGAGCATTAAAAATATCATAGAGGTTTGAGTGAGCACTTGAAGTCTCTTGCATGCGTGCTTGAGCACTAGAAGTCTCCTGGAAGTGTCCTTGAGCAATTGGAAGTCTCTTGCAGATGGGCTTGAGTAGTGGAAGTATCTTTCAGTAGTGATTACGCATTAGAAGTCTCTTGGTAGAGATCTTGAGCATTTGGAAGTCTCTTGGAAGAGTCCTTGAACAATTGTAATCTAGTGAGATTGTAGTGAAATCCCTTGGAAGTGCAAGGGGACTAGACTACTCTTGTGTTGTGGGAGGAGCCAGTATAAATTGCTTTGTCTCTCTCTCTCTCTCTCACTCTCTCTCTTTCTCTCTACCTTTGTGTTTTGTTTTATCTGCTGCACTCAAACTCTAAGTCAGACTCTGAATCCATCAGAATCTGACTAGTGTTAAACACATAGAAAAAGAATCCAGAAAAAGCCAACACAATTAACCCCCTTCTTGTGTTTTTCTCACCCTTAGTTGGTATCAAAACACGGTATGTGCTCAGCCACTTAACGGTGTCACAGTTAAAGATCCAGAGTGAAAAACATGTCTACTCCTGAGAGTGATACTTCTGCTTCCGGAACATCCAACAATACCTCTGAGCCCTGCACTTCAACCTCTGATAAAAATAGTTTCTCTGTAAGACCGTCATCCTTTAATGGAGATGCTGCTCAATTTTCATGGTGGAAAAGCAAGATGTACAGCCACATCATAGGTGTTGATGATGAACTATGGGACATCGTTGAAAATGGTGTCACTTTTGAAGTTGATACAGAAGAAATTGTGACAGACAGAAAGTGTTTGACTTCTGCTCAAAGGAAGATCTACAAGAAGTATCATAAAGTGAGATAAATTATGGTGGATGCTCTACCTCATGCAGAATACACCAAGATTGTCGATAGATCTACTGCAAAATATATTTTTGAATCTCTCTGTTCTACCTACAAAGGAAACCAATAGGTCAATGAGACTAAGGCTAACCATTTGGTTCACCAATATGAGCTGTTCAAAATGAAGGAAGATGAAGATATTGAAACCATGTATTCAAGGTTTCAAACTCTTGTGTCTGGCCTTCAGGTTCTGTAGAAAAGCTATGATGTGCCTGATCATGTCAAGAAGATTCTTAAGAGTCTTCCTACCAGGTTCAGACTCAAGGTTACTTCCATACAGGAGGCAAATAATCTGGACAAGCTAAGTTTGGAGAATCTAATAAGTTCTCTTAAAAGTCATGAGATTGAGCTTGATGAAGATGAACCAACTAAGAAGTCCAAATCCATTGCCTTGACCTCCAAGGGTAAATCAGCCAAAGCCCTTTAGTTTGTTGAGTTAGAAGAAAAAACTCCAACTGGAGAATCTAACAATGATTCAGACCTTGAAGAGATGGCATATTTAACCAAGAGGTTCCAATATCTGACCAAGAAGAGAAGGTTTCCAGCTAGAAGCAGTGGTTCTAGAGGATCAAGTTTCAAAAACAAAAAGGAAGACCAGAAAGGAGGATGCTTCAACTGCAAGAAATGTGCTTGATTCATAGCGGACTGTCCAGAGTTACAGAAGGGTAAGTCAAAGAAGGAAAACTCTAAGAAAGGGAGATACAGAAGAAAGCTCAAGGAGAGCTTTATGGCAACTTAGGAGATGCTTGATGAAGAATCAGACTCTGAGAACGGTGAAGAAGAAACCAACATGGGTCTGATGGCTGTAACAGCTTGTGATACAGAAAGTAGTTCAGAGTCTGACGATGATGAGGTATCTTCTGAACTAGCTCATAAATATTATGTTAAAACTGTCAAAGAACTTGTAGGACGTTGTGTGGACAAATCAAAAGCCTTAAAAACTTTGCAAAAACATTTTGATCTGTTAGCAGAAGAATCCAAGTTCTTGGAACACCTAAACAAATGTCAGTCAATCCAAAATGAAAATCTCATGATGAGAAATGAATTTTTGGAAAAAGGTCAAATTTCAAACTTCAAGAAAATTGACAGACCTTTAACAATAGGTGTTAATGCTCTTGAAGAGTCTATCACTAGTGGTGTTGACAGAAGCAAGACAACTCCCATGATTTGTGAAGTAAGTAGGAACAAGGGAGAAGAAAGTGGATTCACAGCAGAATCTGTCAAAAAGATTCAGACTTCTGTGAAAACAAAGAAACCTCCTTGTTCTGAATGTGCAAAGAAGGTTTTGCACTCCTTTTCTGTTCCAGAAGCTAAACAAGCTAAGGTTCCTGAACAAGTCAAAATCTAAGAACTCAGAGTCCAAAGTTCTTATGCAATCAATACCAAGAACTCTTTAGCTCTGGATTCAGAAGAGTTCAAAACCCAAGGCAAGGAAGAGTTCAAGACCAAAACCTTTTAAATCAAAAGTCTTGAATGACTTCAAACCACAAAGCTTGAGGCCTAAGATTATGAAGAGGAAAAATTCCTCTAGAACTAACCCCAGAGGACCCATTAAGATGTGGGTACCTAAGAATGATATTATTTATATTTCAGGTATGCTTTATAGGAAAGCCAAAATACCAGTCATGGTATCTGAACAGTGGTTTCTCGCGCACATGACAAGAGAAAATCATTTGTTCCAAACCCTGATCATGAAAGAAGGAGGCACTGTAGGATTTGGAGGAAACCAGCAAGACAAAATTGTTGGAATAGAAACAATTGATAACTCTTCTATCACTATCAATAATGTCTGGTATCTTGATGGACTCAGACATAATATACTTAGCATAAGTCAATTTTGTGATAGTGGTTATATAGTGATGTTTGATAAGAGCACATGTACAATCATCAATGACTCTTACCAGTCCACAATGTTCATATGTCAGAGGAAAGACAATGTTTATAAAATCACTTTCTCTAAACTGGTTGATCATAAGGTTGTCTGACATTTCCTCAAGATTGTTGGAACAAAATTGGTTTATGTAATTCCTCTAAGGTTTTGATGATAACAAAGTATTGAAGAGCAATTGGATATGTTAATATTTGTTCAAGTATGTAGGACCATATAATAAAATCTATTGATGAATTGAACATGTATTATAGCATCAGAAGCACAAGAGAAGCTAAAAGACTATGGTAGAAGAACGGAAGAAAGGTCAACCAGAAGTCAACATCTTGGATCAGAAGATATGATACTCATCAGACTCTGGAGGATGCTACTCAGACTCTGAAGGATCTCATCAGTCTCAGCTGACTCCATCAGACTTGGAAGACCTCTAGACTTAGAAGATCTTGAGGGACCCAGACTCCATGACAGATGCAGTTGTCTCTATCAAGGATTTGATAGTACAATTTTGTTTTCTTCTGACCACGTGTAGGAACAGACAAAGAAATTCAAGGCCAAAGAGAATGAACGAATAATTCCAGTTTCAACAACAGAATTTCAAATGACTATTCAACATATCAGGCAATGATCTAACGTCCTTGATTTGAAACTTCTCAACGACTCTTAATGCGTTGACATTCTTCTCCAACGTCTATCAAATCCCTGCCTATAAAAGGAGCTGAAGACCTGAAGAAGATTAACAAGACTATGCTATTTTTACTATGTCATTACTCTGTCAAAATCAAATAGCGCAAAAACACTTTGGAATTTCTTATCAAAGTTTGTATCTTAAAAATCCTAAAGTCTTAAGAGTTTGTTCAACATTGTTCAGTTTACACCTCTGATCGTATATCAAGTGTAAGAACAAATTTGTTTATTTGTAAACAAATAGAAGTCTCTTCCTTGTGAAGCGTGAGCATTAAAAGTCTCATTCAGTTGTGAGTGAGCATTGAAAGTCTCTTGCTCGGCGTGCGTGAGAACTAGAAGTCTCTTGAAAGTGTCATTGAGAAATTGGAAGTCTCTTGCAGTTGGGCTTGAGCAGTGGAAGTCTCTTTCAATAGTGATTGAGCATTAGAAGTTTCTTGGTAGTGACCTTGAACATTTGGAAGTCTCTTAGAAGAGTCCTTGAGCAATTGTAATCTAGTGAGATTGTAGTGAAATCCCTTGGAAGTGCAAGGGGATTAGAATACTCCTGTTTTGTGGGAGGAGCCAGTATAAATTGTTTTGTGTCTTTCTCTCTCTCTCTCTGCCTTTGTGTTCTGTTTTATCCGCTGCACTCAAACTCTGAATCCTTGAGAATTTGACCATTGTTGAACACATAGAAAAAGAATCCAGAAAAAGCCAACACAATTAAGCCCTCCCCCCCCCTGTGTTTTTCTCACCTTCAAAGACTCCCTCATTCCTTAGAAATCAACGCTATATCAATATAACTCATTGCACACACATTTGGATGATACCAAGTAAACTTCCGCCCCACAAGATTTAAATCCTCCACCTCCAAATCACGCAAAAGAGAATTGAAGGGGGGAGCCAAGGATTTCCTAATTGCCATTACGCATCTGAATCAAACCAACCTAATATCGCATTGAGCAGGACAATTAAAACCTTGCAATCGCTTTCATCTTTTCTATTCTACTTACTTTTAATAAATTCTGCTAATTGCTAAGTTGAACGTCAATCCATGTGAAGACGATAACTTACTACTTTATTAATTGTTACAATTTGGTGCACTTGCTAATTCGTCCATTAGTCATCACGCCTTTTCCCCTGTTTTTTCCTTCTTTCCTTTGGTTTCTTTTCAATTTTTGCTTCTCCTTTTGCGACATCGCTACCTGCACCTCCCTATCTTCTGATTATGAAAAACTTGATAGCCTTGAGCCATCTTGCAAGCTTTCTTTAAGACCAGCTTGCTGTTCCAAGTGACATAATCTCCCATTATCCCCCTTATCGACCAGCACCTCCAAATCATGGGCCACTCCAGAATTTGGCCCACATCACCCATATCATGTCTGACACATGGCACCTCCATCACCACACAAACCCAACACACGTGTTTGTCCTTCTACCAAATCTTTTGACTCTTCAGCCTTTGTCATCTCACACTCCTGCTTCAATACTACCTCAGGTCCCAAATAATCCTTCACGTGTCATATTAGCATTGATTCTCCCTGTATGATTTCCTTAAACAAGTCATCAACAGACTCTGGCCCTAAAAGCTTGTTGTCCCCTCCACTCCTTTTGTCCCGAATGTCAGCACTATACCTTTATCAACACCTTGGGCCCCATGCTATACGGACGCCCCTCACCCTTGTTCCTTTTCTTCAGACTCCTCTTCTGATTCAGTAACAAAATTTTCGCCGGAAAAGTACTCCAACTCCGGCCATACTCGTCCCTCCTCCCAGAACCCACCTCTGATCCTTCCATATTAACATATGATCTTCCTCCTCTTCCAACCCTCTATCACCTCTCTCCTCGACCACTCATATATTGAAAATGGCTTCTACCACAGTTGTCCTTACCTATTCATCTATAAACCCAAAACTTGGTGTAGAGACCAAAATTCTAGCTACCTCGAGACTTTTTCTTCCAACAGTAGATTCATCATAATCAACAAAAACACCAAACTTTTCCCCAATTTATTTGAAAAATTTATCATCCCACACATGGATAGACACCCCCCAAAGTTTCCCCCACACCTTTCATGACTTAGCCACCAATTGCGGTTACAAAGGTTTGATCTCTTTGAAGTTTGCATCCCACCACTTCTTCTTGGCCAACCTTGCTTCCTCTAATCTTCACACCTTCTCACAGAATATAAGGACCATATTAGCTCCCATATATGTAACCTTAACATCTCCCCACCATTCTATAAATAGGCTAACTTCCACCAACTTTTCTTCCATTAGGAAGTGAAGGTAGCCCACATAACTCTTGCTCAACTCCTCCATAATCTCCTCCTCTAACCTCGCTGGAGCTTGAACCATAGCATCCTTGAATGATTTTATGTTGACCACCTTAGCCTCACTCTCCTCGATCTTCCTCCCCTTCTTACTACCTTTCTTTCTTCGACCACCGCCTGACCGTTTATATTGAAACGAGCCAGATTGACCTTCAGCAAGCACTCACCACATCTCATCTCCACCAACTTCACCTCTAACTCCTCCACATCCTCCACCTTAAATTTTATAAAACCAAATCTCTTCCCCCATTTGTTGAGATTCTTAGGGATGAAAACTTCGCCAACCCTCCCAAACTTAGCAAATATTTTCCATAACTCAAAGGTTTTCACATTTTCTGAAAAATTTGTGAAGAAAAAGAAGTTGTTGTTTGATCTAGATGGTGGAAGTAGGAGAACCTCGACTGCATTTGCTTCACTTTCTCACTTTCAAAAGCCCTAGTA
The DNA here is from genome assembly GCA_018208015.1 of Medicago ruthenica. NCBI lineage: Eukaryota > Viridiplantae > Streptophyta > Magnoliopsida > Fabales > Fabaceae > Medicago > Medicago ruthenica. The sequence continues at coordinate 32,203,779 of CM031372.1, read as the reverse complement.
ACCCACCCACACCTAAAGCCACTCTCTCCCACTCTCTCTACATTCCCTCTCATTTGTTTAACAAGATAATTATTTACAAATAATCATAAATAATTAAAATAAGACGATACATAAATATTCAAAATATAAATATGCACACATTTATCATTATTTTAATGCACTCGAAAATATCACACTAAGTTTTAGCACACATATACACATAAAATCACTTAAAATAATGGCTAGTAGTTGAAAAGGTGAAATATATATGGAAATATAATTTAAGAAAATTAGGGTTGTTACAATATACAACCAATGAGAAGACATTACCACAACCATGAACGTCTCTAGCAGGGTTTACACCTCTTGGGAGAGCCTGCCAATAATCATTGTGATGATTGATATGTCTTTCCGCAATTGAAGCCACTTCTCCACCTCCAAAATGGTCTTAAGTGGATTCCTAAATTATAATCAAGCAAGTTACGATTCTATTAAGAGGGAGCTAAAATATATGATTTTCCAGGAGAATGGGAGAAAGTTTCACCAATAAGAAAGGCCCACCTATTGCTTTCTATGAAGACGATAGCCTCAACAAGGTCCCTAACCACCAGGTTCCTTTCTTAGTGAATGCATCCTTGCCAACCACGATCGACATCCTATGAGTTCTAATAAATCAGGGAAAATCATAGTTGCAATCTCTGGGGGCTTCAATGAATCTACTAATTGGCTTTTGGGATACATGCAACTTGGACCCTCAGAGACAGAATGGCACCACACTCCCATTCCTAAAGAAAAAGTTATCTAAATCACTTTGCCTAAACTGGTTTATCCTCATGCTTGGGGGGATGTGGACCCTCAGAGAGAGAATGGCACCATACTCCCCTTCATAAAGAAAGATTTATCTCAATCACTTCGCCTAAACTGGTTTAGCCTCATGCTTGGGGGTTGTGGACCCTCAGAGAGAGAATGGCACCATATTCCCCTCTTAAGACATAACATAACGTACCTCACATGCTCGACATGGGAGACTTAAGTGAAGGGATTACGTGCTTGCCAAGTGCGGGAGACTAGAGGAAATTCAAACATAGAGTGGAGGAAGTTATATGCCCCACAAAGGCATATAGGTTAGTGACGATTATAGGACTAAAGAGAGGATAAAAAGGAAGGGGTAACCACTGAATAAGAGACCAAACAATCATTCGAGAAAACACACACACATACAAACACAAAGAGAGACCAACATCACCCTTCTTGGAGTTACACCAGACAGGGTAGGGACGATCATACTCCTCATAAGTACATCTGGCGCTGTATGTGGGAACAGGTAAAACTAACCCGGACCACTTCATCCTGAAGAACTTTCCATTATCTTTGATTTGAAAGAATTAGGGAACAATGGCCCGTGGAGAATCATCAACGCAACATAATACAACCACACACCAAACTCAACAATAGGATGATGCTTTGGCCACGATGCAACAATAAATGGAACACTTACGACAACAGAATGAAGCATTATAGGATTCCGTAGCGGTGATTCAGCAACAACAGGATCATCAAACCGAAGACGATCCAGATATAGGTGACCTCAACAACCATCAACCTCTCTTGGATGAGATCTGGGATGATGTTGTCCCGCCTAATTTTAAATCATCACTACTTCCATATTTTGATGGAAAAATTGACCCTTTGGAACACATAACTGCCATCAATACTCAGATGGAAATTATAGGCGCATCAGAATCATTGAAGTGTAAACTTCTTTCAGACAGTCTGAAGGAAGCAGCCCTACGGTGGTTTATAAACTTACCAAGAAACTCCGTTTCTGATTACAACGATTTTCCAAGAAACTCATCCATCAATTTTCTGCAAGCAAGTTCTGAAAAGTATCAACCACCAGTCTCTTTAATGTTTGCCAAGGTCGTCAGGAATATTTAAGAGACTCCTGCTTTAGTGATGCTACTATTAAAGTGGTGACAACTAATCAAGAGATGTTTGTGAGAGCGTTTCAGAACGGTCTCCGGGTCGGTCATTTTAATGAATCATTGGCTCAAAAACCAACAGTAACTATGGAAGAAATCATTTCTAGAGCGGAATGTTATATAAAGGGTGAAGAAAGCAATGCTGAGAAACTGGAAAGAGATGTCTGAGGAAAAGGTACTGGTAGAGATAACTCATCTAACCTTACAAGAAACAATTTCCTCCAACCTCAACGAGGCAGAAACTCATTCAAAGGACCCAGACAACCCAGTGGACCATCTGGAAGATTCACTCTTCTCAACACAAGCAAGGATTATATCTAGCAAGAAGTTGTCAAACTGGAGTTATCCCTGAACCAGCAAAAGCAAATGGTGATATAGGTCCACATGACCTTTACTGTCATTTTCACAGAACAAGAGACCACAACATTAATGGCTGCAAGCAATTTAGTGAAAAGATTGAGAAGCTAATTCAGGCTGGACATTTCAAGAAATACGTGAAGACATCTGATGGTGGGCGAGATAGAGGGGGAAATACATCGAAGGAGCAACCGATATCTGGAAGGGATCATACAATCAATACAATTTCTGGAGGATTTTCAGGAGGAGAGTCTAATTCTTCGAGGCGAAGATATGCAAGACAGATCATGCTTATTCACAATTACATGACGAGACCTCAAAGATCCCAGAATCCTCAAATAACCTTTTCTGAGCGAGATCTTGAAGGCGTTATCCCACATGAAGATGATCCAATGGTGGTAAGTCTCCAATTGATGAGATGGATTGTTAAAAGAACCTTAATTGATCTAGGAATTCTACTGATATTTTATAAAGAAAGAATAATATGACTAAGAAAGTGTATATTAGAAACAAGACAGAGTCATGATCGCCAGAACGGAACCCAAGTTACATAATTATAGTAGAAAATTTATGAATCCATACTTCAGGAGCTTGTTTAAGACCATAGAGAGCTTCCCCCTCTTAAAGATCACCATTCAAAAAGAATTTTTTTACATCCATGTTATAAATATGCCACTAGCGAACATATTAACAATAAGAGTGCAAATAGCGATCATTTTGGCCACATGAGAAAAAAGTTCTTCATAATGCATGCTATATTGTTGATGAAATCTATTAGGAACAACATGAGCTTTGTACCTCTCAATTGATCCGTCAAACTTGATTTTGATCTTGTATACTCGACGAGATCCAATTTTAAGTATGTAAAAAGTATATGCTAAATCTACATTAGTTATCATTTTATGATTTATTGAATGAGGCACCTTAAAGCTATTGAATTTAATTTAAATGGTAAAAGATAAAATTGTTGATCAAATAATACGTTTATTATATTAATTAAGATAAATGATGACTATATTGGAATGATAATACTAGATTGGAATGACTAGAACTAGATGGTATACATGAAAGTAAGAGGACGACTATATTTGTATCCTAATTTGCATTTTATTTTATATAATAGTCATGAAATCAAAGAAGTCTCAAAATAAGTGAAACTCACATTGGCCAAAATGCTAGGTAAGTAGAGATGCAAATTTATATCTATAAGTGGGGATCTCAATTAAGTCTTGCTACTTGGTTCTAAAGAGGTTGTGGATCTTAGAGGAGGGAGGAGGAAGGGAGGATGAGGTAGTGTTCAATTACCTTTGGAAGAGCCCGGCACCTTCGAAGGTTTTGGCCTTTTCTTGGACTTTGCTTTTAGACCGTATTCCAACAAAAGCTAACCTTGCGAAGAAGTGTTTGTTAGATGCGGAAGTTTTAAGGAGTTGTTGTTTTTGTGATAGTGGTGTTGAAATGACTAATCATCTTTTCATGCATTGTAATGTGACGGCTAAGGTGTGGTTAAAGGTGATGACTTGGTTTGACATGTTCATGGTTACTCCTCCAAATTTGTTTATTCATCTTAATTGTTGGACAAATATGGTGTGTGGTAAAAAGCTTAGGCGTGGTGTCTGGGTTATTTGGCATGCAACGGTTTGGGTAATTTGGAAGATGAGGAATGAGAGGATTTTTAATGCTAAGGTGGTGGAGGTTGACGAGATTGTCGACGAAATTAAAGTGCTCTCTTGGCAATGGAGTATGAATCGGTTGAATATTCCAACTTGTTTATATTATGCATGGCGTTGGAATCCTAGAGATTGTCTATCTAGATTACTCTTGTAAGGATTGATGTTTTTTGTTTGGGGTTGTTTTTCTTTGGTGTGTTGTTGGGATAGTTTCTTTTTTTCCCTCCTTTCGGTTGGCCGGCTGTTTTCTTGTGCCTTGTATTGTTGTTGCCTTCCCGTCCGTCTCGTCTTGAGTGGATTTGGGTTTATTAATATTATTGGTTGTTAAAAAAAAAGTGGGGATCTCACAAAGACTTTTCCATTTAGAGTCTGCGAGTGGGGATATTTGGAGGGATGAGAATGAGGATCATTCTGTAACAGCCCGATTTTTAGGATTTATTTATTTAATTGTTTATGTGTGTTTAATTGTTTATTTTGGTGATTTATTGAATTTTGGGAGCTGAGGGGTATTTTAGTAATTTGAAAGTTAGTGACATATTTGAAATATGTTAGAAGTTCAAAATTTGAATATTTGAAAATAGTGGTGTATAAGTAATAGGGGGTTTAAGTGAAGTAAAAATGTAGAGAAAAATATTGTGAGTTAATCGTAACAAACCTTATTTTATTTTAAAAGGTAACAAACTTTGTTTTAAATGATATATTTGAAATTGTAACAAACCTAATTAGTGGGATAACAAACCCTAGAAACCTATTATAAATACACTAGTTAGTTAGTGGTGAGTGAATTAGATTATTCATTATTCACAAAACTTTTGAGAGGCAAGAGAGAGATAGAGAGAAGAGGCTTGGAGAAGAGAAAAGCTAGAGAATCAAAGGTGAAGGAGATGATTGCACTACAAATAGCAAGAATAGCGAGGAAATTAAGGTAAGAGGGGAGATTATGATTAACATATGGGTTTAAGAAGCAATTGCGTGTTTGGGAGCTTTTAGATTATAGCTTAATTTTATGAATTATGATTAATTATGTTGATTTTCGTGCTCTTTGTTGATGATTGAATTGAATATGTGTTAAGTTGTTAATTTCATACTTTTACTTCGTCAAAACTCATGTTTGATTTTGTTATTTGTGAACTTTGTGAATTTGGTGAATTTTAATGTGAAACATGATATTTGATGATGTTTATGTTTAATTGAATTGATTATGAGTATGATTATGTGTTTGGGTTAGGGAATTATGAAGTTATGTCGTTTAGGTTAAGTTGGAATTAGGGTTGTTGTTGTTTATGTGAAAATTGCTTAAATTGGTGAATTTGAATGAATTATTGACATAATTGATTTTAAGTTGATTTATGTTGTTAATTATGTGCTTATGAACATGTTGATGTGATTAGAAAGTTAGAATTGTTGTTGTACAAATCTGTTTGGGATTTTAAGTTGTTTTGGGAAAAAAATAGGTTTTTGAGACGAACTTTGAAAATTAACCGAAAATCTTGTGAAATTCATATCAATTGATGTTTTGTTACGTAAGCATTGTTCAATTTGAGTTTATTGATCATGGTTAATATCTGTAAATTGATTTTGGGTTGATGGGGGTCAAAAATGGGATTTTTGGGTGAGTTTTAAGTGATTCCCGTAGCCGTACCAACCACTGATAGCAACAACGTTTTCTGTTACATCCCTTTTCTCACTAGTTTCTGTTTTGAACTGGGTTTCGGTGTAAACATGAAAGTTGTAGATATGGATGTTAGCTTTAAATTGCCGTTGGTTGGACTTCATTTAGAGTTCCATAACTTGAGTTATCATCAAAATACTACACATAGGTCATGACACATTTTTCGTGAAACTTCCGCATATTTTTTCAATGAATCTTGAAACATCCTTAAAATTAATGACGAGTCTAAGGAATCATTTAGAGTTAATATATGAGTAGGTAATTATGAAGTTGAGATCTTTAATGATGTTTGGTGTAGTTTGTATGATTAAATCATGAAACTTAAATTATGAGAATGTTGAAGATTGTAAATACTTGATGTTGTGATGGTTGTGATGTGTTGCTGTTTACACATGATTTGATAATGTTATTGATGATGCTATTGATGATGATATTTATGATGATATTGATGATGCTATTGATGATGCTATTGATGATGATATTTATGATGATATTGATGATGCTATTGATGATATTGAATGATGTGTGATAATGATACATGTTATGTGTTAAGTGACGATGTTTGAGTAAATGATGATGATGTTTAATTACTTGACTTGATGTGTGGTCTTAGTGATTTGATAATGCGTTAGGTGATGATTTGGTGATGATATGTTATATGACGGAGTGAATTGTATAACAAATGGTGAGTGTATTTGATGAGCATTGTCGAGTCTCTTTGTGGGTCCATGCATTCATAAGTCAGTCTGGTGTGGTGTGTGGTGATTTCATTGCGGGGTTTTAAGATCTCGGGGATTTCATTGGCGATTGTATGGTGAATTCATTGCGGGGTTTTAGATCTCGAGGAGTTCATCGGTGGCGGTACCGTAAAACATATAGAGTCGTGTTAGGCGCATTGCATTCATAGAAGTCGTGTTTGGTAATGTTTTGGCGTGAACTTGTGCATTTTATGTGGTAACTGCTTAATTGATAAGTTCTTGTGATTGTGATTAACATTATAAATTAATTGTTGATACTTAATGAATCTTGAGTGTTTGATATATGATTGGAGATTGTGATTGAGATTATAATTGAATATGAATATGATATAAATGTTGAGTTATGTAACCATGTTTGCTTATTTAAATGTATATGTGATAATTGTTGATATGGCTTGTCTGACATACATGCATTTATTATTCCCTTATGTTGATCATATATCTTACCCTCCAGTGGCTTTATTGTCGCCTCATCCTTGGGTGAATCCCTCATGGATGTAGACTTGCAGGTTGAGGAATAGCTTTTTCGTGAACATGACGAGGATGGCGTTTGCCTACTCGAGTTTATCTGCTTTGGAGTCTAGCTTAGGAGCTCTGATTAAGACTAGGGGTTTATTTATGTTATACTATGAGATCTTTGGATCAAACCTTGTTGAGATGATATGTTAATTTATATGTTATGACCGAGACATGACAATTTCTTTGATGTTAATTACATTTTATTCCGCTGCGATGTGATTTAATTGATGAAGTTTTTATCATAAATATTTGATATGAGACATATGTTGAATTAGTAAAGTTCCAATGTAGGATAAATGCGTGATTTATCTTTATATTATGTTCTCAGGATTGGGGCTTTACACATTCTGCTACCTTGAAGGTTCTTTATCATTGATAATATTACCACAATAATATTTTATGAATGTAAAAATTAATGTCAACCAATACAATATCTTTTGGTATTTTTTAAATAAAAAAACAATATAATTTAAAACAAAATAACTCATCACATCACTCTATTCCTATGCATTTTTCTCAAAAACTCCAAAGTAGTTTGAAATTCATTCTAAAATTAATATAAAATTTACACTGTTTTAATGTTGGTTAGTCCCCTCACAAATGGGGACAAGGGATAAAATCACCCCACAATGGAAAACAAGGAGATGGATGGAGGACAATTTGAGTGTGAGACAACAACACATTCAATTTTGTGAATTTCACAATTTAATTTGAAAACCCCACACAATAAGTCTCTATTGAATTTATTGACGACCATCAACATTGGAAAAGTAAATATAACTTCAAAAATAAAAGTCAACATATTTAAACCAAACATGCACATAGACCAATTTTAAAATACTAAACGATGACAAATAAGACTCTAAAAATACTAAATATTCCATTTGAATTAAAACATAAGCGAAAATGGTCTAAAAATGTAAATGTATTTAGTCCAAAATTTAGATAAAATACATTTGACTTTTTTAGATATTTTTTGCCGATGTTTTATTCTAGATGATGTAAAAGATCACACTTTTCAAAGAAGTTATGAACTACTTGGGGACTTCTACTATATTTCATTCATAGGTTCAACTTCAACCCCTTTTCCAAATCATCTTGGGCTTGGGTTCATGCTTGACTTGATCCGATCCTCTCTTCGACTTCTTTTCGGTAATCACCAATAAGCAAGGATAGATCTTCGAGATCACTCTCACTCACATTTCCATCAAATTCACCTGTATGAATGAATTCACCAAGTATATCATTTATTTTCTTCTTCTTGGACTTGTCCTTTAGTTTCTTTAACTTCTCTTTTGATTTCATTATGGATTGGCTCAAAAAGCCCTCATGATCCAGCATTACTTTTCTTTGTTCTGATTCAGGAAAATTCCTGAACTTGTCCAACACCATTTGGACTCCTTCTTTTGATGGACAAACCGTTGCTCCAACATTGTTTTCATCATAGATTATACCACATGCATCTATTCCACAAAGGGTGGTGATTTCATTAATCTTCTTAGTTATACCTGTTGAAAAACACAACAAAACCCGTGAGAGAGAGTTAAGAGAAATGTGAAACTGAAAAAATTTATACTATAACTGGTATGATCTTAAAATATTGTGAAAATAACAATAATTTCAAAGGTCTAAATAACTGGTATGTTATTATGGTTGCAACAACATTTGCTTACAATTTTTTCATGATATCAACAAAAATATAATAACAAACATCAAATAACTATATTCATATTGATAAATTCCTAATTGTTATGTAGTCAACTTTCATATTTTTAGTGTCCATGGTAGTGATCAGAAAAGTGAAATAAATGAACAAGAAAAAAATTCCTAATGATAAATTTGTATGATATGAGTGTTCTTTATAGAAAGAAATTAAGGAGAAATCAGTTATGTAGTCTAACCATGCTTCCTTTTGTTGAATGTTGTCTTCCTCTTCAAGTCATCAGTTATGTAGTCAACTTTCATATTTTTATCAGCCATGTTAGTGATTAGAAAACTGAAAAAAAATGAACAAGAAAGAAATTGAAAAAAATTTATGTTTATTACGCCTTTCTTAGTACTCCGGTCATACTATTTATATAGACATATTTTTTATACAATTGAGTTGAATTTATAGCAAGTCTTATGAGTATAATTTATTAACAGAGATATTCAACCACTACCTTAACTATACTCCCTCCGTTTCAAAATACATGTCCATTTTGGAGAAATTTTTTGTTTCAAAATACATGTCCATTTAATAGTTTAAGGATACATTTTGTCTATTTTACCCTTGCCTACCAATTAATTGGATTCTAGATTTTCTCCACAATAATTATTTTCTACTAATAAATGTTGACCCAATTTTAAGTGGATTTACTCATGCACTCTTCCAAGAAATGACTACTGGACTCTCCCAAAAAATGACCAAGGGTGTTTAAATGATGTACTAATTTGTTTAATTAATTTTAGTATTGGTATTGGAAGTAATTATGAGATGAGGTAAATAAATGTAAAATAGAGGAAATCAAAGACAAGGGTATAATAGGAACTTTTGTGTCAAACTAGCTTGTCCTTGGTTACTATAATTTCTCTAAAATGGACATGTATTTTGAAACGGAGGGAGTACTATCTTACAAAAACACATACAGACACAAAAAAGAAATATTCACATTTATGGAGTCATTAAAAATGGCTAACGCAATAAAATAGTAAATGCACATAGAAATGTCAACATGATTTATTACTCTTTGTCACTTTTTATAACGAGAAATGATATTTGTATAACTATTTTGTGAATTTTTGTGACAACTTTTTCTCTCATACTCGCATTATATTTTTACTTTCTCTCTGTTGTTTAGGTTTCCGTATCAATATTTACTTTTCTTTCTAAATTTATGGTGGTCTCAAAAGTTGTTACAAAAATGCTTGTTCAAATAACACAACTCTTTTATAAATACTCTTTGCAGTTGTCCAAGAGGTGTTAGACCACTGGTAAGATGTGGTCTTGTAAAATTTAGAGATAAAATTTTAATCTCTTCGGGAATAGTTGTAAAATGATCACTAAAGTCACTTTAATTAATAATATGTTTACCTTTTCCATGTTTTTTTTATAATAAAATTTGCCATTTCACAAATTTTAAGAAAAATTACTTTTGTTTTGCTAGACACTTAGTGTCATTATTAGTTTTAAGAAAACAATTAGTGTAATTAATAATGATGACAATAATTTTACAACTGTCCAAGTGAGATTTGAGCTCAGACATACGAGGTTACAAATTTAAGCTCTTAGCCTTTTTATTAGGGGAAATTCAAGCTCTTAACACTGAGATGAAATCTTTTGAGTCTCTATCATGAATTAGTGTTTTTACTTAGGTATTTATTTGGGAAAAAATTTAATAAATGTATCTACTAATATATTTGAAATTCAGTAGATAGAGTTTGACTTTGTAATTTCAAGGGACGAAGTTTACATGAGACAATTGTAATTTGACCAATAATGTCACTGCTATTAATCAAATTTACCCTTCAAAAATGTAATATTTTAATTTTAAATATTTATACATTTAATAGTGACATTGAATTCTTTTTAACTTATTAAACTTATTAAAAATTTGTAAAATTTACTTTAAATTTGAATTGATAAGTGCATTGAATTCTTTTGGTCAAACCAATTAGTTTGCTTCTATTCGTCAGGTCAATTTTACTTACTCATAATGTGTGTGCATATATAAGGGATCAAATTACACTGATGTAATATTACAACAATGTTATATCGTTCAATATTATTTTATTCGATATATATTTTTTTAAATTTGAACGTTGAATTGTAAGTTTGTATCATATAGATCATCCATGTAAAACTTTACATAAATATTAAATTATTTGATATGTCACTGAGACTCATCAAGATTAACAGTTTATGTGTTTTTATTGAACATTGTTCATCTTGATGAGTATCCATAACATATAAAATGATTTTATATTTGTGTAAAATTTTACATAAATAATCTATATGATATAAGCTTAAAATTGAATTTGGATAATATGTATTGAGTACGATAATATTGAGCGGTGTACATTTATGTAATGTTACATCAGTTTAATTTGTTCCATCTTTATATATATATGGGATTTGCTAATATACACCCACTAGTTTTTATGTGGGAGTATTTTAGCAACATGCATCTTTAGGTGTATTTAGCCACTTTTAAGTTATAATTTGCTAAAATACTCCTTCTAAAAAATAAGTGGGTGTATTCTAGCAAATGCCTATAGGAGTTGCTAACATACACCCACTTATTTTTTAGAAGGTGTGTTATAGCAACATACACCTCAAGGTGTATTTATCAACTTTTTAGTTATAACTTGCTAAAATACTCCCACATAAAAACTAGTGGGTGTATATTAGCAAATCCCTATATATATATATATATATTGTGGGCTTCTAAGAAATCATCAATACCGATCTTTTAACATAGAGTTTTTGTTCAACCAGTTTAAAATGAGAGGAAACTGAATTTGAGACAAAAACTTGGAACAAAGTTTAAACCATAATACTTGAGAGTTATTTCCACAATTGATCTTTTGATTTATTTTGAGGCTTAATCGGCCTTACTATCTTAGGGACATGGTTTAAATTATGTATAGGTGCTATCGCGTTAGAGATAGCAGGTAGGTCTATATTCATGTATAACTATCCGCGTGTATGCCATTGAAACAATTCGCTATTTTGCCACCGACGCATCGGAGGCCGGTTGGTTCAATGGATCTCGCATCGTTAACCATAGATGTAGACCTATGCTGAGGGATAGGTGAAGTTATATTTAAGGCATAAAAAGTATATGATCGATTAAGAGGAAACATATCAGGAATAATTATTGAAATTCAATCTCAGCACAACTTTATCTATTATGTTTCAGTTTACTTTGATTACGTCAACACAACACTTTTACAAAACTTTGTTTTAGAAATTCTGTCAATACGAGCATTAATCGAGCTAAGCACGGTCTTTGTGGTTCGATAATTTATTTTTGATAAAATCGGCATAATAGATACTACACATCCTCTTTATCAATATGTCAGCATTAATTCGTGGAAGCGCATGCTGGGACGCATGGAGCAGGAAACTTTTGCCCTTTGACTCCCATGCACCCCCCATCCTCCTGAGACACATGAAGGCGCATGGGGCAGGAAATTGTGCAGAAATACTGTTTTCTTCGTTCTTTGAGTGATCTTCTTCCATGCTTTTATCTTGGGACTTGGGACATAATTTTCCCACATTGCATTGTATTCAGAAACCTTCTTAAGCTCATTTGATCTTCACTCTCTTGCTTCCATAACTCCATGCGATGTCTTGATTTGTTTAATTACATGATTTCTCACTAAAATGACTCAAATCACCTATGAAGTTGCCGGTTTTGGAAAAAATACAAGTACTAAGACTTAAATAAAAACAATACAAAAAATCCCTTAAACTATGAGCAACCCTACAACAACACGACACATATCAAGAATTACATTTTTGTGTTATTCCTCACTATGTGTCCTAACAGCTTGGTTAACAATAATAGTATCACTAGCTAACTGTAGAGTTGTGTCCGTTGAGTTAGACAAACTACTGTCAAATACTTCATGTGTAAGCTTATGAGGAGAATCAATCTTAAAAAAAACTCCTCATTAGTAAAACTAAGGTTCTCATTCAAATATTTATGACTGAAATCAAAAAAGGATTAATATCAATATACTTATATGTGATGTTTGTAACAAAGGCGTCCTCTTTCTCACTAGTTTGTTGCAACTTGTCATACCCCATTTTTTGACCCATTTTCGTCTTATTTTACTCATTGTCTCGTTTTATTCATTTTTTTAAAAGCCGAGAATTTTCGTCGTTTCAGACGAAATTTCGGCAGGGAGGTATTTTAAAATACCTCATGTCAATTTTTGTCTCGTTTATTTATTTTATATTTTATTACTTTTTAGTTTTACTTTTAATTTCAATTTTTGTCCTTTATTGTCATTAATCACATTTTTGTATTTACCATTATCACCATTTATTTATTTTTACTATTGTCATTATTATTATTTATTACTCTTATTATTATTATCATTTTTATTTTTTATTATTTTTGGTCCAAGGTCAACAAAAAACACTGCAGGGGCGCCCCTTTCACTGGGATTTTCTCATCATCACAAATTTCTCATCATCACAAAATCCTATCCAAATCTGCAAAAATCCAGCCTTTCAACCTAATCTTCAAAGTCATCAAGCAGCTCAATTTCATCTATATAACAGGATCAAAACACAAGAAAATTTAGGGGGAAGAAATTTGGAACAAAACAGATTTTTTTTCAACAGAAAACAAAACAACACAACTAAGCTTCCAAGTCTCCCCCCCCTCTCAATTTTTTCGGCCAACACAATACCTCCCTAACCCACCAGCCACTCAAACTCAGCCCCATACCACACATCACACAAACAAACACGTCCTAGCCTAAAACAACCCAGCAACACAAAAACTCACGCAAGCACAAGCCATACAAACCTTAACAGCAACTTAACAACACACGCACACACACACGAAGCAAACGGCACTGAACCCACACGTCCCAGCTTCCACCCAACCCACACGCACACACACGAAGCAAGCACAAAGCCACCCAAAACCGTACACAAAAAGGCAAAGAAAAAAGGTGATTTTTTTGTGTTGTTTTGAAATTTAGATCTAGGGTTTTTGAGAAGTTTTTTGAGTAATCCAAGGCCGGATTTGAGCTTAGGAGGAAAAAGGATATAAGAAAAGAGGTTTTTTTTTGAAAAATAAGGTTTTTTTCCTTTCCGGCGCGGTGGTGCCGCCACCTAGGCCGGCGGCCACCACGCCGGAAACCCATTTCCGGCGAGCAAGCAAGAGAGAGGGGAGAGAGAAGGAGAGCTTCGGCTGAAAAGGAGAGAAAGAGAGAGAAAAATTGTGAGAAATGAAAGAAAATGTGAAGGGAGGGGGTTTAAATACCCCCTCCCTGATTCGGTGTGACAGGGTGTACGCGTTAGCGTACACCCACGCCCTCTCAGACCACTTGATTTTGATCGTACGGCTTAGGCCTTTTCCACCTTATGATCAGATCAGGGCCGTCTGATTAATCAGACGGCCCAGATTAATTTACGAAAGCCCAATGCCTTTTGGGCCTTTTCTTTCAATCTGATCAGTTTTTTCACTACCAGCACCCCCCAGGTTTATTTTTACACCTCTTTATTTTATTTCTTTTATTTATTTTCTTTGCAATTTATTTTCCTTTTTATTATTATTTCCTTTTTATTTGTTCTTTTATTTTTAACATCCCATTTATTTACTTATCATATCATCTCATGCATTTTATTTTTTATTTCTAATTGTTCATTTTATTTTGCATTTTTCTATGTCATTAGAATATACATGCATTTAGGAACAGAATGTTTAAATATGCATTGCATTATATTTTATTTTCTTAGTTTAATTCATATTCCAAAAACAAAAATCTTTTTATTTTGATCCAGCAATCGTTTTTTTTTATTTATTTCTCTCGCGTTTAGTTTATTTCATCGCACTTAATTTCTTTTTAACTCCGAAGAAAAAATCATAAAAAAACCAAAACCATTTCAAATATTCAAAAACCTCATCAAAAAATATTCTTCATTAACAAAGCCTTGGATTTCAAACCAAGCAACTTTCTTTTAATCAAACTTCAATCGATCTTAATCATATTAGACTTTATTTTTGCAATTAAAATCAATCAAGCTTTATTCGCTCGCCACTTTGGCTCATTTAATCTTTCACAAACATTTTCAAACTTAAAAATCAAAATAAACAAATCACTCGGCTTTTTTAAACCCGAACTACATCGGTTTTGATCCCATTTGGATATGTAGGCAAAGGACCTCGTCCTTCCAAACCAACCAAACAAAAATCAACGAAAACAACAAAAACATTTTCTTTCTCGTTTCAATAAACAACAAGCTTGTTCATTTTGGTTGCAACAACTAATTTGAACAATTTCTTTTCTTTTCATTTGAGTTCTAAAAAACGAGTGATTTGATAATTTATGCTTTTCCTTAAAATTCAAGCGAAACTTGAATGAAAAAGGGTGGTTTGACGTATGTCTCTCCTTTCCCCGATCGGATAAACACTTGACGTATGTCTCGTTGCTTAGACGATCGTCATTCTTTTCTAGCTTCCCCAAAAAAATACGTTTTCTCAAGTTCAAACAAAACATGAATGAAAAAGGGTGGTTTGACGTATGTCTCTCCTTTCCCCGGTTGTACGAATGCTTGACGTATGTCTCGTTGCTCGGACAATCGTCATTCTATTTTCAACGCGTCCAACGCATTTGAACCTTTCTTGGTCCCTCGCGACCAATTTTAACATTTCTTGGTCCCTCGCGACCAAATTGAACCTTTCTTGGTCCCTCGCGACCAATTTTAACATTTCTTGGTCCCTCGCGACCAAATTGAACATTTCTTGGTCCCTCGCGACCAATTTTAACATTTCTTGGTCCCTCGCGACCAAATTGAACCTTTCTTGGTCCCTCGCGACCAATTTTAACATTTCTTGGTCCCTCGCGACCAAATTGAACCTTTCTTGGTCCCTCGCGACCAATTTTAACATTTCTTGGTCCCTCGCGACCAATTTGAACCTTTCTTGGTCCCTTGTGGCCAATCCAACTTTTCTTGGTCCCCCGTGACCATTTTAAACTTTTCTTGGCCCCCGTGGTCAATTCAAACATTGTACGCCTTCGTGCGTTTGTCATTTTGGCCCTTGTGGTCAATCCGAACTTGTCGTGCCTTTGCACGTTTTCTTTCAACTTTTACGCCTTGTGCGAGTTTATCGCCTTAATGTGCGTCCGTCTTTTTACGCCTTGTGCGAGTTTATCGCCTTAATGTGCGTTCGTCTTTTTACGCCTTGTGCGAGTTTATCGCCTTAATGTGCGCTTGTCTCCTTTATCATTCAAACGTTTCACGCCTTTGTGCATTTTCAAACTTTTTCAAAGAACTACGTAAGCTTTGAATTCTCCGACTACCGGGAGATACGTAGGAGCAAGACCGACGTCTTGTCAAGCCCGTTATTAAAAAATCTTTTTTCTCTTTTTTCAATTTCGTTTGTTTTTATCTCTTTCTTCACCTCACATTATATTTTTCTTTTTCCTTTATATATATATATATATATGATTAAGCGTGCAAGCAAAACGTCAAAAGACATTTTAAGTCTAAGTTAACTAAGAGGTTCCCGTTGAGTACAACGGATGTGAGGGGTGCTAATACCTTCCCCTCGCATAATCGACTTTCGAACCTAAAATCTCTTTTTCAAGGTAATTTCGAACTTTTTTCCTTTTTCCCCGAAAAATTAAAAGTTCAGTCGTGATTTAAAATTAGTGATTCAATGCTAGTCAATAGCTTGACATCCGAAATTCGACGCGACACAACTCATTAGACTTTTCTTGTCTTTCAAAACTTCTCAAACATGTTGCTTGTTTATTACTTGATTACCAATAGTAGCAGATTCAATCATAGAATATGAGACATGGGTGAGTTTGCTATCAAATGTAGGGCGGTTTCAACCATTATTGCAGTAAAGCCCTTGATTTAGGTCTTCAATTTTATTTATTTTTTAAATAGTATATATGTATATATAGTTACTAAAATGAGATAGCACATTTTTTTTTTACAGTTGCAGTTTCCACAAAGATTTGGATTTTTTGATTCAAACAAATTAATATGTATGTGCATCGTCTTCCTCATCGTCTTATACAATGTGTTTGATCTACTAAAAAAATAAGGGATTCGACATGACAAGTTCAGTTGTATTATGTTTGATTGTAATACTATTTCAGGGATTGGACAAATTGGAGGCAAGGGACATGACAAAAACTAAAATTCTTGTCCCTCAATAAATCATAGCACAACTTTTGTCCCAAATACAAGTTGTCTAAAATACCAAAATAGTCTTTTGTCCACCGAACATCATATAAGATAAAAAAATGGATCAATACCATAAAAGTTAATTTGTCAAGGGTCGTTCTATCTTGTGTTGTCATATTTTGTCTTATGATGTTCTGTCCAATACTTAACTTTTACCAGATCAAATGATCCCTTAGTCTCGGTCTCACAATTATCTCTTGGCTTGACTTTATTATCTATTGAAAAAGGAATGTTAAATGAAATAGATTATAATAATTTAATAAACGATTTTGCATCTCAAAAAGTCGGAAAAATAAAATTTACATAAAATATTGATTTTATTAAAAATATTTCGTTCTTAGAGTTTGCTTTAGACCACAATATAGGTTGAGACAGACTTGATCACTTGACACCTCTTTGACAGATATAACTTTTTATTTAACTATTTTCTTAAAAGAAACCATATCCCTTATTTGACTCTAATATTTTTTTTCTTATCAACCTTTTTTTTTATATTTTCGTCAAAATTCAATATTATAATATAATCGTTAATTTTTTTTTGGTATAATAAGAATCAGTATGCCTTTGTTCTGGGAAGATCCATTCTGGATAATGCTATGGTGGATATCGAAATTGTTCATTATATACAGACTAAAGCAAAAGGTAAACAAGGTGATGTTGCTCTTAAACTTGATATCAGTAAGGCATACGATCGGATGGATTTGGAGTGTTTGAGAGATATTATGGTTCAAATGGGATTTACATCGCAATGGGTCAGTTGGATCATGATATGTGTTGAGATTGTAGACTACTTTGTGTTGGTGAATGGGGTGCAAGTGGGTCCCATTGTTTCAGGTCGAGGTCTCCGACATGGAGATCTCCTCTCTCACTATCTTTTCATTTTGTGTGTTGAAGGACTTTCAGCTTTAATTCGTGAAGCATAACGATGTAATGCTATTCGTGGTATTATCATTTGCACAAATGCACCATTTGTATCTCATTTATTGTTTGCAGATGACTGTTTTTTCTTTTTCAGAGCTCGAGAGAGTGAAATTATAACAATGAAAAATATTTTGGCTACATATGAGGATGCTTCTGGACAAGCGATCAACTTGCAAAAGTTTGAGATTTTTTGTAGTAGAAATACATCCATTGACCTTCGTGCAACATTGGCGCAAGTTCTTGGTGTCAGACAAGTGTTAGGTACAAGTAAATATTTTGGCCTCCCATCTATGATATGTCGGAGTAAGAAAGCTACTTTCAAATATGTGAAGGATCATATTTGGAATAGAATCAATTCATGGAGCAGCTGATGCTTGTCTCAAGCAGGTAGGGAGGTTCTGATCAAATCAGTTGCAATCCATTCTCGCTTATGTTATGAGTGTGTTTATGTTGCGGGAACTCTTATTAATGAAATTGAGAAGATGCTAAATTCCTTTTAGTGGTGTCATAGTACTGGCAATTCTAGAGGACTACACTGGCTCTCATGAGAACACTTAACTACACCTAAAGTTTTTTGTGGGATGGGGTTTAAGAGTCTAAAAACGTTAAATTTGGCAATGGTTGGCAAACCGGCATGAAAATTGATTTAAATCTGAATTCGTTAATCACTCGACTACTCAAAGCTAAATATTGACCCCTAGGTGATTACTTTAGTGCAGGTCTTGGTCATAATCCAAGTTATGTTTGGTGTGGACTTTGGAGTGTGAAGGATGGTCTTCGGCGTGGATTCAAATGGAGTATAGGTTCGAGTGAAAATATAGCACTGTTGAATCACCCATGGTTGTCTGATGCAGGTTGTATCTCTCCGGTTTCCTAGCAGCAATTAGCATGGCCACATATTATTGTATTGGAGCTTTTAGCACCGCATTCTAAGAAATGGAATGTGGGGTTGGTCAATACTTTCTTTGATTATGGTACAACTAACTGAACCCTAAAAACCCCTTTGTATGAATATGTTCTGTCTGATGCTCCAACTTGAAAGTTTGAAAAGGATGGTAAGTATACGGTGCGTAGTGCCTACTATCATAAAATGAATGCTAATATTGATGCAATGCAACATAGGGTGGCAGAACATTGGAATCTCATCTGGAATCTTAAGATACCTCCTAAGGTTAAGAATTTTCTACGGCGAGCTTGTCGCAATTGTCTCCCTCCACAGTTAAGATTGCAAAGTCGTGGTGTTCCTTGTCAAGGTTCTTGTGCAGTTTGTACAATCCACAATGAAGATAGCCTCCACCTTTTCTTTGAATGTGACAAAGGTGTTGCTTGTTGGAAACGTGTTGGTATTCTGTCCTCCCTTCTTCCTCATATTGATTCTACTACTAGTTTCGCTTGCGTTGTGTTTTCTTCATTACAACATCTAGATGCCCAGCAAAAGCAAATTTTTGGGGTGACTATGTGGAGTATTTGAAGCACCGAAATAATAAAGGTTTGGAACAATAACATTGAATCTGTTTCGATGATCAGTAAACGGGCGAGCATTATTTTCAATAGCTGGGTCAATGCGCAACTTATCAGAACGCCTGCCCCTAATCAGACTCATCACACTAAGACGATTGCCTGGAGTGGCTATTACCGTTACTTGATGTTGATTTGAGAGAGAAACTCAGACTGTTGTCTGCTCTTCAGTGGGTTCGTGACCTTCAGCTAGCCAATGTGGATTTTGAGATAGACTAAAATGTGGTGGTAGACAATATATATGATAGACAATAATTTCATAATCTAAATTCAGGATGACATAATATATCATATAAATCACATATATATGATAGACAATAATTTCGTGATCTAAATTCAGGATGACAGAATATATCATATAAATCACAAAGAAAATTTTCTTTAATTAATATTTATGTACGACCTATATCACAAAAAGTAAAGAGAGAAATGTATAGTTGTACGAATCTCAATGAGTATGATTTTGTACTAATAATTACTTAATTGCTTTTCTACATATATATTCTCTCCATTGAATTTTGAATCGAATAAATTTTTATTTAAAGAGGTATACTTGGAGTAAAATTTATTTGATTTTAAAATATATCAAATTGTAATTTTGGATACAAAATAAATATTTGTTTAGATAAATATCTTTTATAATTTGTTTGTAAGATCTAGCTCAGTTATCAATGCTGATATTGTTAACCTGAATGTCATCCTTCAAGTTAAAACGGAGACTCACATTATGAGTTGAAAATATATGTTTTAATTTCAATCAGTAAATTTTTGATAACTTTTGTCGTAAAATATCCCAAAAACAACAAAGGAAACATAAATTATGTTACATAACTAAATAAGAACCAAAACTTGAGGCTCCATGGACCACACCCCTCCACGAAACAAAAAATTTTATCTCTTGGCTTGACTTTATTATCTATTGAAAAAGGAATGTTAAGTGAAATAGATTATAATAATTTAATAAACGATTTTGCATCTCAAAAAGTCTGAAAAATAAAATTTACATAAAATATTAATTTTATTAAAAATATTTCGTTCTTAGAGTTCGCTTTAGACCACAATATAGGTTGAGACAGACTTGATCATCTGACACCTCTTTGACAGATATAACTTTTTATTTAACTATTTTCTTAAAAGAAACCATATCCCTTATTTGACTCTAATATTTTTTCTTATCAACCTTTTTTTTTATATTTTCGTCAAAATTCAATATTATAATATAATCGTTAATTTTTTTTGGTATAATAAGAATTAGTATGCCTTTGTTCTGAGAAGATCCATTCTGGATAATGCTATGGTGGATATCGAAATTGTTCATTATATACAGGCTAAAGCAAAAAGTAAACAAGGTGATGTTGCTCTTAAACTTGATATCAGTAAGGCATACGATCGGATGGATTTGGAGTATTTGAGAGATATTATGGTTCAAATGGGATTTACATCGCAATGGGTCAGTTGGATCATGATATGTGTTGATTGTAGACTACTTTGTGTTGGTGAATGGGGTGCAGGTGGGTCCAATTGTTTTAGGTCGAGGTCTCCGACATGGAGATCTCCTCTCTCCCTATCTTTTCATTTTGTGGGTTGAAGGACTTTCAACTTTAATTCGTGAAGCATAATGGTGTAATGCTATTCGTGGTATTATCATTTGCACAAATGCACCATTTGTATCTCATTTATTGTTTGCAGATGACTGCTTTTTCTTTTTCAGAGCTCGAGAGAGTGAAGCTATAACAATGAAAAATATTTTGGCTACATATGAGGATGTTTCTGGACAAGCGATCAACTTGCAAAAGTTTGAGATTTTTTGTAGTAGAAATACATCCATTGAACTTCGTGCAACATTGGCGCAAGTTCTTGGTGTCAGACAAGTGTACGTTAGGTGCAAGTAAATATTTTGGCCTCCCATCTATGATATGTCGGGGTAAGAAAGCTACTTTCAAATATGTGAAGGATCATATTTGGAATAGAATCGATTCTTGGAGCAGCTGATGCTTGTCTCAAGTAGGTAGGGAGGTTCTGATCTAATCAGTATTGCAATCCATTCTCGCTTATGTTATGAGTTGTCGGGAACTCTTATTAATGAAATTGAGAAGATGCTAAATTCCTTTTGGTGGTGTCATAGTACTGGCAATTCTAGAGGACTACACTGGCTCTCATGGGAACGCTTAACTACACCTAAAGTTTTTGGTGGGATGGGGTTTAAGAGTCTAAAAACGTTAAATTTGGCAATGGTTGGCAAACCGGCTTGAAAATTGATTTAAATCTGAATGCGTTAATCACTCGACTACTCAAAGCTAAATATTTACCCCTAGGTGATTACTTTAGTGCAGTTCTTGGTCACAATCCAAGTTATGTTTGGTGTGGACTGTGGAGTGTGAAGGATGGTCTTCGGCGTGGATTCAAATGGAGTATAGGTTCGGGTGAAAATATAGCACTGTGGAATCACCCATGGTTGTCTGATGCAGGTTGTATCTCTCCGGTTTGTATGTGGAGTATTTGGAAGCACCAAAATAATAAAGGTTTGGAACAATAACATTGAATCTGTTTCGATGATCAGTAAACGGGCGAGCACTATTTTCAATAGCTGGGTCAATGCACAACTTATCAGAACGCCTGTCCCTAATTAGACTCATCACACTAAGATGATTGCCTGGAGTGGCTATTACCGTTACTTGATGTTTATTTGAGAGAGAAACTCGGACTGTTGTCTGCTCAGCTAGCCAATGTGGATTTTGAGATAAACTCAAATGTGGTGGTAGACAATATATATGATAGACAATAATTTCATAATCTAAGTTCAGGATGACATAATATATCATATAAATCACATATATATGATAGACAATAATTTCGTGATCTAAATTCAGGATGACAGAATATATCATATAAATCACAAAGAAAATTTTCTTTAATTAATATTTATGTATGACCTATATCACAACAAGTAAAGAGAGAAATGTATAGCTGTACGAATCTCAATGAGTATGATTTTGTACTAATAATCACTTAATTGCTTTTCTACATATATATTCTCTCCATTGAATTTTGAATCGAATGAAATTTTTATTTAAAGAGGTATACTTAGAGTAAATTTATTTGATTTTAAAATATATCAAATTGTAATTTTGGATACAAAATAAATATTTGTTTAGTTAAATATATTTTATAATTTGTTTGTAAGATCTTGCTCAGTTATCAATGCAGATATTGTTAACCTGAATGTCATCCTTCAAGTTAAAACGGAGCCTCACATTATGAGTTGAAAATATATGTTTTAATTTCAATCAGTAAATTTTTGATAACTTTTGTCGTAAAAAATCCCAAAAACAACAAAGGAAACATAAGTTATGTTACATAACTAAATAAGAACCAAAACTTGAGGCTCCATGGACCACACCCCTCCACGAAACAAAAAATACACAAACATGCACAAAAAGTTCAGCAGAAACCCACATCTCCCTATACTTCCTGTTAAGTATTAACAACTGCACCAATTACAGTTAGATTGGGTGGCTCAAGGAAAAAAAAACTCATACAAATCATACATCAACAAACCCCTACCAACATGGTAAATGGTACAACAGATTACACAAAACCTACCAACCCTAAACAACCAAAGAATATTTAATCTATAAATTGTTGGTGGTGGTGGTGTCATTTGGAGTTGAACTTAACATTGAGTAGTCATGACTTGACTTAGACGACCATTATTATCCACTTCTTCCAATCTTCTATCAACATCCTTCAAATTTTGGTCAATCAACCAAGCAAGATCATTCAAATCAATCATTGACATATCATTGTGCACAATTTTTTCAGCATTAAGACATTGAAACATGATCATTGTCATCTCTTTCTCCCTGTTGCCTTTCCTTAGTTTTTTCACTTGCTCCTTAGCCTTCAAAACCCTTTGCTTCATGAATGTCTCTTGGTTCATCATTTTCTTGTTCTTCTCCGATTCAGGCATAGTCCTGAATTTTGAGAGCACACTATGAACTCCCCAAGGTGATGGCCAAATATCAGGTTGAGGTTCATAAGGACCATGAACTATAGCACATGCTTCAATTCCACAAAGGGTGCTTAGTTCATCAACCTTCTTCAATAAACTCTTCTTCCTTTTCTTATAGGTTGCTTTCCGAGCAGCGTCATTGACAATGAAGGCGAGTTTCACCTTTTTCCTAGTCATGATTGTGACTATAATAAAGAAAATTGAAAAAAAAAATTGTTTGTTGTGAATTTTTTTTTTTTGTGATTTTTCTTGTTGTAAATTATCTCGTTAATTTTTTGTATATATAGTCAAATTTGATATACTTTGTTTGAGTTCTAGATGGCATTAGATGTATGTGTGACTAATGTACAGCTGGCATTTTTAGCATTCCAAAAAATCCATGTAAAATGATTGTCACTTTATTGGCATTCCAAAAAAAAAATCCATGTGTAAAATATATTGTTCTGTATAGATGCATGCACACGTTGATAACCAATAGAGTAATAGGATTTAATTTGACCGTTAGTTTTTAGATATTTATAGTATATTACTAAAATTATTAATTGTGTGATTATTTGATATCATTTTTAAAAAACTATTTTCTAATATAATATTACAATGCAGGTATATTTACCAAAAATAAAATAAAGACATTTTTTTAGAGAAAAAAATAAAATAAAGGCATAAATACTTGAAGTTATAACAATTAATAAATTATTTAAGTCTATCAATAAAAAAAATTGTTTAGATAAGTCTGTCAATATAACTTCCTTTCAAAAAAAAAAAGTTTATCAGTATAACTTATATATATATATCAATAGATTAGCAAGGTATTGTAAATAGCTCGACATACTTTTATTTTATATTTTGTTTAAAGAAATTGAGACTACTGTTTATGACACTAAATTCAACCATTTACAATTGCGGAGTTCCCCTTAAGAAGAGTTATAGCACTAAATTCATACTTATATTTAATTATATTAGAAACTAAGCAATTCACTATTGCCTTGCTCCAATGGAATTAGGTTCGTGAATCCTAATATGCTCCATCTAAGATATGACATATAAACAGACATATACGAATTAAATCAGACTTTAGATTATAAACTGAATAAAAAAATTATTAATAGAATCCAACAAATAAGAAGGGGTTCATCGTGGAATCTTAAACAAAGAGTTTTAGTTGCTCAAGCCAACTAACATCGTTACAAAACAATATAAAAACATACCCTAGAGAGAACAAGATGAGGATGGAGATCCTCTGCCTTGAAGCTCCTGATGTTTGACCCTTGTCTTGTACCGCTAGCTTTCTGAATGAATAAAAGAGTGTGCAAGGGTCTCTATCTATAGTGTATGATTACTTAGGGGTTAAGAGAGTGAAAATAAGGTTTCTCCACCAAAAACAGCTTGGAAAACAAGAAAATAACACTTCCTGGTTGTGTCCATGTGTGAGGCGTATGGTCTGGTGCGTAGGGGCGCATGAGGAAGTAAGGATTGTTCTCCCATGCACAGGGTGCATGGCTTCATGCGCAGGGGCGCATGAGGCAGGCCCTCCTGCCCGAATTCAGCAGTTTTTGACCTTTTTTCTCTCGTTCTTCTGTCTTGCAATGCATTGAAACTTGAAATGAATTTTCTCCACTTTGTATTGTCTTCAAATACCTTCTAAGAACCATTGAACTTCAATCTTCATATCCTAAATCCTTCACTTGATGTCTTGTTTTACCGATTTACATGATTTCTCGCTAAAAAGACTCAAAACACCTATGAAGTTGCATGATTTAGGATAAAAGTGAATTACAACGACTCGAATGAAAGCAATACAAAAAGTTTCTCAAACCATTGACAACTCCTCTAACTGACTTCTAATTTGCCTTAAAATGCAAAGAAAATAACTAAAAACATAGCTAATTCCATCATCAAGGGGGGACAAGACTTCCACACGCTCGCCAAAGCCTCCATAAGCTTAGAAGAAAAAACACCTCAATACTTGTCATCCTTGTCATGCAATAATATGCTAACTTCACCGAGGACACCCATGTTGGTTCATGGTTCCACCACCAGAAAAACAACATCCTCCTCCATTTAAAATCACAAATCCACACATTACCCTCTCAATAGCCCCATCTCCCCTACCAAACCAAGTTGCTACTCCGACGTTTGAAAAACGCTGAATCATGGCCTGCAACACCGTACCTCCAGCCTAAGGGTCATGCCATAAGGAGGTTCGAAGACCACTACCAACCTTCTTCTCCATCCCATCAGAGAACCAATCTGGCACGGACTCCACTTTTCCACACATAAGGGAAACATCTATCCACCAACACGAGGTCGCCTGCAAACCCAATACCCCAACTTCAATCAAATAGATGTTCTCCCAAGATCTTTGTACATGGATGTGATTCTTATATAAATAAGACACATATTCTCCCTGATGTTCCCTTCGTCTCATCATAAGTGTTTCATTTGCTAAGGTTTTCAAAGAACTCTAATTTTATCTTAGTGGTTTAACTATGAATTATATATATGATTGTTTGATCTTTGCTTATCAAGATGACAATTGATTCAAGCATAATAAGGTCAAATAATCACATGGTTATAATTGTTCAAACCTATGATGATATCAACGATGGATTGGAAGAGAAAGTTGATATCACTATATAGGAATGGATAATCATAACATTATGGTTCATAATACTAGACATCAACTGATGAACCGAAAGGAGAAGGTTGGTGTCGCACCCATAAGATAAGACGGGATTCAAAATATGAAAATAATATAGTTTCCTTTAAGGTGATTTAGGTTAATCGAACTTAACGAGCTTTGTCAACACTTCCGCTAAGAAAATGGGATGAATCATTGGTTTAAAGCACACTTATATGCAATGCCCAAAAAGGGTTAAATGTCACTTTAGTTTACATCACTTTTAGAACTTTGATTTTCATAACAAGAATTGGAATTGGAGTTCCTATTGTTTTGATGGAAACAACGATCCTAAGATGTTTTTATATTATTGTTAAATCTCGACTAAAATTAACCACTCAAAATTCAAATCTTTTTAGTTAATCACACGATAGAAAGTTAGAAACCATACACTTACGGCCTATAAATTTAGAGAAAAAGTGAAAAAGGTTGGATAGGAAAACAATGGGGAATGACGCTTGCAGGCTGATCGACTATTTATGTGTACTTTTTTTTTTTTTTGCAAGAATCTATTTTTATGTTCTCCTTATTAAAAAAAGTGACAACTTGGGTACCCATCAATAAAAGGTGGATAACACAACTAATGCTAAATTGGCACCAATCAAAGTTATTTATTTGTTTTCTATTATTTTAATGTTATATAAATACATTGTTTTGATTGAACGAACTCAGCATGGATAGTATTACCCACCTTTTATTGATGGGTAAACAAGAATTTACCTAAAAATAATGACAAAGTTAATTTTTCCTTTAACGTAAAACCTTCAAATCTTATTATTTTTTATTTAGGTTCACCACTTAGTTTTGTTGTATGCATTTTATTTTATCATTACCTATATCAAAATATTTTAATATTATTTATTTTGACAAAAATAAACGATATTTATTCATTCAAATTGATATATTCAATCAATACAATACAAATTCAAAGTCGCTAAAAACAATGGATGAATATGCGAACAAACGCATAACATCCATGTTAATAATATAAAACGACAGTTCATGTATGCCTACTAATATAACTATATTCAAGTCTCCAGAATATTTATGTCTCCGGTGTTGGAACAAAATTGGATTTGCACAATGCCTCTCAAGTTTTGTTGATAACAAAGAATTGAAGAACAATTGAATATGTTAATATATGTTTAAGTGCGCAGGACCATATATTAATATTTATCAAGGTCTGAACATATATAAGAGCATCTGAAGCACAAGAGAAACTAAAGACTATAGAAGATCTGAAGAAAGGTCATTCAGAAGTCAACAAGTGATTAGAAGAGAAGAAGTCGCCCAGAAGCAACTGAAGACCAGACTCTGGATCATCAGACTCTGAGTCATGCAGACTCTGTGGTATTCAGACTTTGAGGTAGAAGCCTTGTCAGCTTTGTCTTCTTCTGAAGATGTCCCTTTCAGATAGTACAGTTGGTATTCTTCTTAATCATGTGCTCAGTGAAATTCAAGGACAAAGGAATAAAACAGATAATTATATTTGCAACAATGGATTTCGAATGTCTTTTCAAATGACATTAACCATATAAGGCAACATTCAAACGTTTTGATTTGAAGCTTCTCAAAGACTCTTAATGCGCTGGCACTCTTCAACGTCTCTCATTTCCTACAATATATAAGGAGTTGAATACTTGAAGAAATGAACAAAACTCTGTAGTTTTTACAAGTGTCATTAATTTGTCAAATTCAAAGCCCATAAACACTTAAGATTTTCTTAACAAATTCATATCTTCGAAATTCATAAGTCTTAGAGTCTTATTTTGTGTTGTATTTTGTTTATGTTGGAACAAAATGTATGAACAAGTCCCTTTTGAGTTTTGATGATAACAAAGTGTTAAAAAGAAAATTGGATATGTTAATACTTGTTCTAAGTGTGCAGGACCATAAAATTATGTATCTAACAGTGGTTCTGAAAGATCAAGTTAAGAGAGAAGAAAAATTTTGAAGCTTGTGTTGCAAGTCTGAAGAACAGTGTCTGAAGATCAGAGTCTAAAGATCAGCGTCTGAAGATCAGAGTCTGAAGATCAGCATCTGAAGAACAGCGTCTGAAGATCAGAGTCTGAAGATCAGCGTCTAAAGAACAGCGTCTGAAGAACAGTGTCTGAAGATTAGAGTCTAAAGAACAGTGTCTGAAGACTGGGAGTCTGAAGTCTGAAGGAAACTCAGAAGTCAACTGTTGTCACTGTCAAAAGTACATAGTATGACAAGACCTCTACAACTTTGTCTCCTTAGACAGAACATCCAATTCTTTTTAAGGAAACAATTCAAACGTTATTCTTCTGGTTCGCATACCATATCAAGGAAGAAATCAACGTTGGATGAAGCTTCAATTCAAACGACTCTATTGATGATCTGGCACCTTCTTAACGTCTCTCTATCCCTCTATAAAAGGACTGAAGACTTGAAGAAGAACACAGAAGACTCTACAATTTCAAAAGTGCCAATACTCTGTCAAATTCAATATTCATCAAGAACTTAGAAATTCTTACAAACTTTATCATCTTAGAATTTCTTAAGTCTAGAGTCTGAAAACTGTGTTGTATTCTGTGAACACCACAGATAGTATATCAAGTGTTCAACTCAAACATATTTCTCTGTAATTCTGTTTGATTAGAAGTCTCTTGCTTTTGTGCTTGAGCAATCAGAAGTCTCTTACTTTGTGTTTGAGCATTTGGAAGTCTCTTACTTTGTGTTTAAGCAATTAGAAGTCTCTTACTTTGTGTTTGAGCAACTAGAAGTCTCTTACTTTGTGTTTGAGCAAGTAGAAGTCTCTTACTTTGTGTTTGAGCATTTGTAAGTCTCTTACTTTGTGTTTGAGCATTTGGAAGTCTCTTACTTTGTGTTTGAGCATAGGAAGTCTCTTGCTTTGTGTTTGAGAAATTTGTAATCTTTGGATTATAGTGAAAAATCTCTTGTAAGTGACAAGGGGACTGGACTACTTCCGGGTTGTGGAAGGAACCAGGATAATTGCTTGTGTCCTTCTCTCTCTCTCTCTCTCTCTCTCTCATTTACTTTATATCCGCTGCAACATAACTCTGAAATTAGCTTCAGAATCTGATCAACATCAGACTCTGAACTAACCTGAGTTTTTGAGAAAGAAAAAGGCCAACACAATTCAACCCCCCCCCCTTCTTGTGTTTTTCTCACCTTCAGTTTACACCTCTGATTGTATATCAAGTGTAAAAACCAAACAATCTTTTATGTGATTAAGTTAGATCGTAAGAAGTCTCTTTCAGTTGTGATTGAGCATTAGATGTCTCTTGGTTGTGCGCTTGAGCATTTGGAAGTCTCTTGGTTGTGTCCTTGAGCAATTTGTAATCAGCTGTGATTATAGTGAAAATGTGAAAATCCCTTAGAAGTGCATGGAGACTGGACTACTCCTGGATTGTAGGAGGAACCAATATAAGAATATTGCTTTACACACTTCAAAGAAAGCTAAAACACAACAGTAATTTACGTTTTTAACCCCATCGGCAGTTAACTGCCGATGGGAGGATCCGGCGGCAGCTAACTGCCGATGGGAAAGAAACCAGCGGCAGTTAGCTGTCGTTGTCATGTTTTGCCTATATTTTCTAAAACTTCACATTTTTTTCATCTTAATGTGAACAAAAACGATAAAATGAGTGAACAAAAACGATAAAATGACATGTGATTAAAGTGAAAAAGCTATAAACAACAAAAAAAGTAATAAATAAAAATGATAATAATAATTTGAAAATTATACTCTTAAAAATAACAGAAATTATATTTTCTTTTATTATTATATATATCATATGATTTATTATTATTATTATTATTATTATTATTATTATTATTATTATTATTATTATATATATATAATTTTATTTTTTATTGCATTTTTATTTATTATACTCTTATATTAAAATTATACTCTAAAAAGCAATTTTGATTTATAAATATATATAGAAAAGAATAGAAAAGGAAAAGAAAAAATGGAAAATAATGGAATATAGATAAGTCAATGTGTGGAAAATAATGAAAAAAAGCAAATTCATGCTCCACGGTAGTTAAGTGTCAATGGAGTAGAGATGTGAAACGGCGGTTAACTGCCGAAAAATGTGAAATTTTAGAAAATATAGGCAAAACATGACAACGACAGCTAGCTGCCGCTGGTTTCCTTCCCATCGGCAGTTAGCTGCCGTCGGATCCTTCCCATCAGCAGTTAACTGCCGATGGGGTTAAAAACGTAAATTACTGGTGTGTTTTAGCTTTCCTTGAAGTGTATAAAGCAATTTTCCCAGTATAATTGATTTCTCTATCTCTATCTATATCTCCCTCTCTCTCTCTTTCTCTCTCTCTCTCTGTGTGTGTGTGTATTATTTACTCCGTTGCACTCAGAACCTGGAATCAGACTCTGACTCACTCAGACTGATCAGGAAACACTTAGAAAAAGTTTGAAAAAGCCAACATAATTCATCCCCCCTTTCTTGTGTTTTCTCACCTTCATCTGGATTTGCAATGTTGGTGACACGAATATCATTAATTGGATCTGAACTTGATCAAAGCTAATCTTTCAATATGAACAAATAAACACCGCACTATGATGGGAAAGCAAAAACACACCGCACAAAGATGAGAAATCAAAACAAGCAGAGTCTTGCTAAGACGACAAAATAACAAAACAACTTTAGGCTCTCAAGAGTAATGTGGGTAATTTGGAAAGAAAGAAATAGACGCATCTTTCAGCAAAAGGAGGAAGATATTCAATCTTTAGGCGGAAGTGTTAAGTTGCATGCTTTCTGGTGGTTTAAATCGACATATGATATGTTTGATTTTGACTACAATTATTGGAGGCTTAATCCTCTTGCCTAATGGTTGTTACTTACTCCCTCCGTCCTGAAATATAAGCAAAAAAACACACTTATTAAGAAAATCAATCATTCTTCATTGATTACTCTAAATTTTATGAAATAAAATTACAATGTTCCTAATTTACCCTTACACACATTGAAAACAAAAACACTTCAATATCAGTGTCACATTAATCACATGTATTTGTATTCCATGCAACTATCCCACTACCACCTAGTATTAATCACAAATACTTGTAGTCTGCACCACCAATTGAAATCAATACTTCTAATTTACCCTTACTCCCTTGAATAGCTAGTGAAATTTTTGGAATGAAATTTATACCCGCTAAATTAAAATTTTCACTCCCGTCTATTAAATTAAAATTTCTCCTTTAAATAGCTAGTTAACTATCCAATTTTTCTTATGCCAATTTAACAAACATGCCTTTAGAAATTGATTTAAACATGCCTTTAGATATTGATTTAAACATGCCTTTCAATGATTGTGAAATTAATGAGAACATATGTAATGCAATTTTAGAAACTCAACCTGATCCAAATGATGAAGGAGATGACGAGGAAAACCGCGAGACTGTAATGAGCGGCGAAGGTACTGCTGTTTTAGAAGCTCAACATGATCCAAATGATGAAGGAGGTGACGAGGAAAACCGCGAGACTGTAATGAGCATCGGATGTACTGTTGTTTTAGAAGCTCAACATGATCCAAATGATGAAGGAGGTGCTGCACTTTCAGAAGAAGAACGTGATGGTGATGATGAATTTGACGAAGGCGACATGGCAGTTACCGCAGGTATTGCAATAGTTATTTTTTGTTGATACATTTTTTTGTATGAAACACACAACGTAATTATTCATAATTTTCCTTGCTTTTATTTTCAATCACATCTAGTATGAAGAATCTACAAAAATCTTCAGCCACCAATGAACCTCTTCATTCAATTCTTCATTTTCATATCCAAAGTCCAATCCATCTTCTGAAAATTTATTCAAATCCAAAACAACCCTGTTCAAATCCAAAAACCTTATATCATAGGGTTCAATAACTTGCAAATCTAAACCATGTTTCTCCTCCCTTGCATTAGACTCACCTTCAATTCCATTTGATGACTATGTTTTTTTGCATTTGACCCCGTTATCAATTTGAGAAATTACTTCTTCTTGATCTTGGTCACTCTCCACCTCTTTATCTAATGTGTCTTCCACAATAAGAAGTGACAAGTTCTTTGTGTCTTCTTCAATTCCCAAATCAAATGATGGTCCATCAAACAAAGGTCGATGTCCTGCCATTTTTTATTAATAGAGATAAAAGAAGAATATTGAAATTCAAATGGAGAAGGAAGCAAGAATACTATCAAGTGATTTCAATACCGTAAATGTTGATTCCAATACACTTAATATTGTAAAGTGATTCAAATACTCTTTGGATTTCAATATTGTTTGGAATTCCAACAGGTAGTTAATATTAGTGGCATTCCAATTCCAATACACCTTAAACATGCTTAGGTAATTGTACTTACAATATTCATGCTCCATAAATGTAAAAGGGTAATTTTGGAACAATAAATTAAAATTGGTCAATATTGATTTTTTTTGCTTATATTTTGGAACAAAAAAATTGGCTTTTTTTTGCTTATATTTCAGGACGGAGGGAGTAGTTTTTTCTTTTACTTTGGTTCCTTCATTCTTGTATTGGATAATGTTGTATCTTTGTAACTTCATGTTGCTTTTTTAGACACATATTGTGCCGAAGACATTTTGGTTTGACAATATATTTCATTTTAGCCAGTTCAAAAAAAAAAAAAGAAACGAAACGAAACGAAACGAAAAAGACTAAAAATACATAGAAATCACTTATTTAACTAGTTTTAATAGGTTTAAATGTAAAACTATCTATATTTTTGAATTATTATAAGCTAACTAATTTTAACCGAATATTCTATTAGTTATTGATACACAAAAGCAACTCTTGTTGATCCCCAGCTTCAGTATTAACTGCAAAAGCAACTCTTTTCCCTTTCTTCTCAGTATGTTTATAGAAAGTTGTTTCAAAATTCAGCAGGGATCCAATTAACTCCTCAACCTTCATATTAGAGATGTCATGAGCTTCCTCAATAGCTGTCACTTTCATGTCAAATCTTCTAGGAAGTGACCTGAGTATTTTTCTAACAATTTTCTCATCTGACATCTTCTCTCCAAGAGAATCAAAAGAATTAGCCATATCCAGGACATTCATATAGAAGTCTTGAATGTTCTCATCCTCCAACATCTTCAAATTTTCAAATTTTGTGGTGAGTAGTTGAAGTCTAGATAGCTTAACCTTTGAGGTGCCTTCATGAGTTGTCTTGAGTATCTCCCAGGCATCCTTGGCTATAGTGCACTGCTTGATCAGTCTGAACATGTTCTTGTCCACTCCATTGAATAGAGCATTCAAAGCTTTGGAGTTTCCAAGAGTCAAATCATCTTCAGCCTTTGACCATTCTTCCTCTGGTTTCAGTACATCAGTCTTATTCCCATCTTTGTCCAACACAACTGGATGATCCCAACCTTTGAGCACAACTTTCCAGGTCCTGCTGTCTATGGATTTCAGGAAAGCACTCATACGAGACTTCCAATATTCATAGTTGGTCCCATCCAACAGAGGTGTTCTGTTAACATATCCTCCTTCCTTGTTCATTCTTGCCAGAAAAGACTTCCCTGGAGCTCACCCAATAACAAGCAGGGTGCCTGCTCTGATGCCAATTGAAATTCTGGCAGTTACTGA
This sequence comes from Medicago ruthenica, assembly GCA_018208015.1. Classification (NCBI taxonomy): domain Eukaryota; kingdom Viridiplantae; phylum Streptophyta; class Magnoliopsida; order Fabales; family Fabaceae; genus Medicago; species Medicago ruthenica. The sequence continues at coordinate 32,170,184 of CM031372.1, read as the reverse complement.
ATCAGAACTTAAAACAGAGTACAAAGCGTACAAAACAGAGTACTAAAATACAGGTTCAGAAACAACAATATAGAGGACAGAAAATAAAGAACACAGAGTATTTGTTAACCCAGTTCGATGATAAACAACACCTACGTCTGGAGGATACCAATCCAGGAAGGAATTCCACTAAGAGGAATTCATTCAAAGACTCAAGACACAGCACGTACTCCTTAAATAGTCTTCAGCAGGCACACATAAATCTGGACCATATAATCTTCGAAGATACAATTCTGAAATTCTTTAGAAGCTTAAAGAAGGAAACATATTTCTGAATTATATTTTGCAAAGATTCCTTTGAAAATATATTCATAAATAAACGAAGCCAATCTTCACCAAGATCTTCACAAAAATAATCAGCCTTCTAGAAAACAACAGCCTGGATAAAACTGCAATAAATCTTCAAAAGATACGCAAAGAATTAATCAGAAAGAATGCAGAAATCCAGCTTCTGAAAAATAGCTTCTGAAGTGCAGCTTCTGAAGGTCAACAGAAGTCAACGTCTGAAGGCAGCTTCTGAAGGTCAACAGAAGTCAACGTCTGAACAGTGCGTCTGAAGACCTGTTCTGCGTCTGATGAACAGTACCAGCGTCTGAAGGCCAGTTTTGCTTCTGATGAACAGTAAATCCAGTTTTCAGCTTCTGAACCTTCTGAAATTCAATTTCTAGCTTCTGAAGACATAAATAGCTTCTGGAGACGCATTGCTTGCACATTTTGATTTTACCAAACATTTAGCCAACCTTCAAATAACCAACATATTGTTTAGAGTTTAAAATCACTAGGGCAGTGATTGATTGAGTAGGAAGTAAGAGGGGTCGTATATCTAGGAGTTCCTAGGTAGAAATACCACGGGTAGTGATTAAGTGAGAAGGCTGTGAAACATGGGCTGTTCACATAGGACTTCGAATTGATACTATTATAGTGGATTTCCTTCCTGGCTTGGTAGCCTCCAGACGTAGGTGTGTTTGTCACCGAACTAGGTTAACAAATAACCTGTGTCTTTTACTTTCTGTCTGATATTTATGTTTTACGTGTTTGTACTCTGTTTTACTTGTTGTTCATGTGTTGGAATTTTTGTTCAACATCAGGACCTACTGCGCCAGAATTTCAATTGGCATCAGAGCAGGCACCCTGCCTGTTTTAGGGTGAGCTCCAGGGAAGTTATCTTCTGGCATAATGGACAAAGAAGGAAGATTTGTAAACAGACCACCTCTGTTGGATGGTTCCAACTATGAATATTGGAAATCACGCATGAGTGCTTTCCTTAAATCCATAGATAATTAGACTTGGAAAGCAGTTCTGAAAGGTTGGGAACATCCTGTTGTGCTTGACAAAGATGGAAAGAAGACAGCTGATCTGAAACCAGAAGAAGTGTGGTCCAAGGAAGAAGATGAATTAGCTCTTGGAAACTCCAAAGCCTTGAATGCTATATTCAATGGAGTGGACAAGAATATGTTCAGACTGATCAAGCAGTGCACTGTAGCTAAGGATGCTTGGGAGATTCTTAAAACTACTCATGAAGGCACTCCAAGGTAAAATTGTCCAGACTTCAACTTCTCACCACCAAGTTTGAAAATCTCAAAATGTTGGTGGATGAGAACATACAAGACTTCTATATGAATGTTGTGGACATGGCTAACTCATTTGATTCTCTTGGAGAAAAAAATATTTGATGAGAAACTTGTGAGGAAAATACTCAGGTCTCTTCCCAAGAGATTTGACATGAAGGTGACTGCCATTGAGGAAGCACAGGACATCTCCAGTATGAAGGTTGAGGAATTTATAGGATCCTTGCAGAATTTTGAGATAGCCTTCAATAACAGAACTGATAAGAAGGGGAAAGGTGTTGCTTTTGTAGCAAATGCTGATAATGAGGATGGAGAAAGCACATCAGAAGCTCTTGTGATGCTTGGTAGACAGTTTAACAAGATTCTGAAGCAGGCTGACAAGAGATCCAATTCAATTGATTTGAAGAAGACAAGAACTGATGAGAAAGACAATCAATTCAAAGGTGTTCAGTGTCATGAGTGTGAAGGATATGGCCACATTAGGACATAATGTGCAACATACCTCAAGAAACAGAAGAAGAGTTTGGCAGTGTCTTGGTCTGATGATGACTTAGAAGGAGAAGTGGAGTATAAGTCTGCTAAGCATGTCACTGCTTTAACTGGTAGATGCATGTCTGATGATGGAGTCAAGGTTTCAGAAGCACCATCAGGTGCTGAAACATCATCTGATACTGAGTCAAGTGATGGAGAACTGTTTGTGAAGAACTGGCTACCTATTACAAAGAACTATACCTCAGAAATAAAGAAGTTTGCAAGCAGCTGGAAAATCAGAAGAATACTATCAGTCAACTGCATGCTGAAAGAAGTGAACACTTAGGGTAAATCTCTGATCTTAAAGATGAGGTAACCCAACTGAACTCTCAACTTGAACATGTGAAGAAACAAGTCAGAATGTTGAACACTGGTACTGATGTTCTTGAAGAGATATTGGAGAATCAGAACCAAGGGAAACCAAATGGTATAGGATTTGATGATAGGACCTTGAATAACAAACAGCAAAATCTAGCCAAAAGGTTCATTGCAGCTGTTGGAACATAAGATTCAATGATGGGCAAACCAAAGTTGGAACATCAGAACCAACCTCAGGGATCTAAGCATATGTTTGGTTACGCGTTTCAGAACCTCAAACGCGCATTTTTGTCAGTAAACGTGATTCTTATCTGTTGCAAACATGTTTGGTTTTTTCTTGAAGAATCGATTCTGTCTCCCAAATTCGATTCTACTAAAAACCAGGAATCCTAGCTTCTACGGTGAATCCGAAATCGATTCTCAATTTGTTGTTGGGTTACAATTTCAAATATCATTTTATTCCTTTTTTGCCCTTAACAACTATCATCAATAACTCTTACTAGGACTCATTAATCTGCACCAAATCACCCAAATCTACCCCTGCAATTGTTGCATGTTTCCTTTCTCCACTGTAGAAATGTCATAAAGATGGAATTTATTTGATGAACGAAAATGAACATGAACTATAAGAGATGGATAAAGAGAATTGATAGAATTGAAGAAGAAAATTGAGAAATAAGAGAAGGAGGAAGGAAGGAAGGAAGGAAGGGTAGAAGGGTGAAGAATTTTTAGATTGTAGAAGGAGATATGGTAAAACCAATTGAAGGTTCTGGAGAATTGGAGAGTGGGTAGCGACATGATTATTTATTTGTATTTTTTAATTAAAAAAATGGTTACTAGAGTTGGGCGGAAGTTATTTTACCATCTAACATAATAGATAATACTATAATAGTGAGTGGTGTGATGACTTTTTTGGTAATTTACACATAAAATCAATTTTGATATAAATTATCCAAACAACAATTTTTATACGAATCACTTTTACTTTAAAGATATCCAAACATAAATCACTTTCCACTCAACTCACTTTTAATCAAAATCAATTCTACAAAATCAATTTTATCAAAATCAATTCTCGTCATCGCATAACCAAACACACACTAAGAGCAGGAGGGCTTCTCATCCTTGGATATGTCATCACTGTGGTAAAAAGGGGCACATAAAACCTTTCTGTTTCAAACTGCATGGATACCCCAAGAACCTTCAGAAAAGAAAATCCGAACCTGTTGTAATCAATGTCAAGAAGGAATGGAGACCAAAATGTGAAAGTGTTGACAAGAGGCTGAAGAATAAGAAAGGAAAGGCTGTTGTTGCTGTCAGCAGGCCTACTCATGTTGATAAGAAGAGTACTGTTGTTGGACCATCTAAAGGCTGGAGCAAGGTAGTGGTTCCTATCCCAAAGAAGAAGGCACTAAAAGGAAAGGAAGTAGATCCTAGTGAGTCTGAGGATGTGTTGAGCAAGATGTTCAAGACATCATGCCCTATGATCAGAAAAGGATTGTTGGGAAGAAGATTCCTCTGAATGTGCCTGAAGCACACATTGACTAAGCAACATCTGATGCTGTGTCTGATGATGAAACAACTTCTGATGCTGAGTCTGAAGACTGTAAGCTATGTTCTGGGTAGCATTTTGTGCTTCTGGTCTGCAATTTTGTACTATACTCTGCAGTTGTGTTCTCTTGTTTTTATTCTTCTGTGAAGACTTTATATGTGGGTACTATGTTTGTGTGATTCTGTTCCTGATGATGGTTTTGATGATGGTTCTGATGTGGGTTCTGTGTGTGGTGCTGTGATGGATGTTTATATCCTGTGTTTCATATTTCTGGATGTGTTCTCTTTGATTTCTGAGCGTGTTTTTCCTCTGTTTGAGTGCATATGCTCTGTAACCTCTGTTGTTTCTCTGCTCCTGGTGATTACATGGTTGTTTTTGTCAAAATTGTTTGGCTAAAAAGGGGGAGTAGTGTATGTTTCAGAAGCTGTTGCTGATCTGTTTCAAGAGGAGTATGTGTGTTTCCTGTCAGAAGTTGATCTGTTTCAGGGGGAGTTTCTGTTTCAGGGGGAGCCTCTGTTTCAGGAGCTGTGTGTTTCAGGGGGAGTATTTGTGTGAAACGTAGTTTTGTGCCGCTGCTGACTCTGTTGTTATTTGATTGCTACGTTTTTAAAGTTCTTCATGGTTGGTTGCGTACTTTGATGAGTGAAGAATTTGCTTGTTGTATCTCTCTGTTCTCAAATTGATTTTAGCCAAAAATTTGCCAAAGGGGGAGATTGTTGGATATTTGGTTGTTGGCTTCATGTTTGCTAAAATCAAATATACAAGCAATAATGTGCGTCTTCAGAAGCACTGTTCAGACGTTGAAGCAACCTTCAGAAGCTGAAATGTTCAGACGCAGACCTTCAGAAGTACCTTCAGAAGCTGGTTTTCTGCGTTCTGTTTTTGTGCCTTGGAGCTGTTAATTTTCTCACATGATCTTTTGTAGATTTAATTGAAGAATTCTTCAAGCTGCATTTCTAGAAGGAAGAATATTTTAGTAAGATATATTCTGAAGATTGGACATTTTTATTTGTGAATATATTTTCAAAGAGATCTTTGGAAAATATATTTCTGAAGAATATTTGCTTCTATATGTTTCTAAAGAATTTTGGAAATATATCTTTGAAGAATATTTGGTTCATTTATTTGTTGCTGCTGAAGACTATATATAGAGGACGCCGCTATTGAAGAAACTCAACCAAAACCGAAGCAAGTATTGATAGAGTTTTCTTAGGTTTTGAGTCTGTTAGTTGTGAGCCGTGTGCTCTGTTTTTGTATACCATTCTATTATTTAGAGTTGGTTTGTTTTATTGAGTTATAGTTCACTTGAAGTTTTTAAGCAAGAGTGACTATTGGGTGTTTTGGAGAATGTCTCCATCTTTGATTGTTTAGAGTTTAAAATCACTAGGGCAGTGATTGATTGAGTAGGAAGTAAGAGGGGTCTTATATCTAGGAGTTCCTAGGTAGAAATACCACGGGTAGTGATTAAGTGAGAAGGCTGTGAAACAGGGGCTGTTCACATAGGACTTCGAATTGATACTATTATAGTGGATTTCCTTACTGGCTTGGTAGCCTCCAGACGTAGGTGTGTTTGTCACCGAACTGGGTTAACAAATAACTTGTGTCTTTTGCTTTCTGTCTGATATTTCTGTTTTACGTGTTTGTACTCTGTTTTACTTGATGTTCCTGTGTTGGAATTTTCGTTCAACATCAGGACCTACTGTGCCAGAATTTCAAGGATGTCTCCACCTCAGATGGCGCCATCCTAGACACTTTTTTTGTTTTTAATTTTTTATTGAAATTATTTCTCCATCCTTCATCATGGCTCCAACTGAGATGGAGTCATCCTATTGGTTTTGTTCTTTCGTTGTTAATTTTTTTGGCTAAATTATTTCTTGCAAAAAATGTGTCAAACCACGGGTTATTCTCGCAAAAATTGTCTTAATGTTACCCACAAGTAGTACTCTCATTGTATTTTATTTTGTAAACATGATCCATACATTGTCTTTTTAATATTACCAACAGTTAAATCATCTTTTTGTTATAATTATAATTATTAATATTATTATTTAGTATTAAATTATTTTTTTTAATGTAAAGCGTAAAAAAAGATGCAAAAACTGTTTTTTTTAATAAAATGTTATGAATAGGCGGCATATGATGGATGTATCTAACACTATTTAGACTCACCTTGATGCCTAACCTATTTCTTAGCTTATCGAAAGAAAAAAAATATATAACTATTCATAATCTACTCACTCTTAACATATAACATTATTAGATCATATGTTCATGTTCTTCATCAAAACATGTCTTCTATGTCAATATCCTTACGAAGAACCTGAATATGATAACTTATTGTCTCATCGTTGTCGTCATTTGCCAACAAGATGTAATGATCAACAAATGCAATACTCACCACCTTTCGAGTATTATCACTAGCTAGATAAAAAAGTGGTTTAGTTGTTTCTCTAACTTCGACAACGTCTTCGTTGACTCCAAATGCATTTCAAACAGTTTTTCTATATAATCGAATTTAACCAGGCAACATTTTTTTGTGAGAAATGATTTCAGGCATTAAAAAAATCAATAGGATGAATCCATCCTAGTTGGAGCCATGATGAAGGAAGGATGAAGAAATAATTTCTACCAAAAAAATAAAAATGAAAGTAGGATGACTCCATCTCAGTTGAAGTCATGATGAAGGTTGGAGAATAATTTTAGCAAAAAACAAAAAAAAAACAAAAAAACTGTAGGATGATATGGAGTTATCCCGAAGAACATTCACGTCATCCCATATGGCGTTACGTAAAGGAGACTATGAAAGTAAGATAGATTAAATATTTATTTTGGATGTAAGGTAGATTGAAGTTTTTTTAAAAAAAAAAATAGGGTAGACAAGAAACATTTTTTAATAGAGTTTAAACAATTTAACATGGTCGAATGGTTTAAGATTTTTTTTAAAGAAAAATGATATTTATACAACTACTTTTTGATAATTTTTGTGATAATTTTTTCTCTAATACTCACATTATGTTTTTACTTTTTTCCTCTATTACTTTAATTTTTGATCAAATACCTTTTTTTTTGTAAAACTATGATTATCTTAAAATTATCAATCAAATACTTGTTTAAATAACACAACTCTTTTTTAAAATCTCGATGGCCGAAACCGATTGAATTATAATAGAAGAAAGATACTTTGCCTCTGTCACGTTGAACTTCTACGTTGAAAAGTCAAATTGCAGATTTGTAGCTCTATGCCTATGTCCTCACCAAGTGTGAGGTGACAAATATGTTTCTACAATTAAAAGGTGTCTACAGAGATGCAATGCTTGAGCCTCGAGGTGTTTTATTATATACGAGTCGTTCGACCCGTGCGTTTGTACGGGTCGAATGTAAATTATTGATCGATGTGAAATTATTCTAATCAAGTGAAATAATCGTTGAAAAATATCAGAGTTTAATATTAGGTAGCATGAAAATGCTGGCATGAACATTTAGATAAGATGATTACATGGACCATAAATAAACTAAAGTACATTTTGAAAAATCTCTTTATAAACTACATTAGACGTCACAAAGTTATCTTCACCTTCATCATCAAGAACCATCAATTTCAAGCCTTTCCTTGACGTGACTCTTGACAATGCAACATAAAGTTGGCCATGAGAAAAAATTGGTTGAGGCAAATAAACCCCAACATGCATGAGGGATTGACCTTGACTTTTATTTATAGTTATAGCAAATGAGACGGACAATGGAAATTGTCGTCTTTGAAACTTGATAGGCAGCTTTTTATCAGAAGGAGATAGAGATAACCCGGGGATATAAACCTTTTGACCAACATTTGTTCCAGATATTACCTTTGCTTAAGGACATATTTTCCCATCTTTGTGATTACCAACCTTGTTCCATTGCACAAACCCAAATTCGGATCAATATTCCTCAACAACATAACGGGGACTCCAATTTTCAGTTGTAGCCTGTGATTTGGAATCCCAGAAGAATTTATTTCCTTTAGGAATTCAGGGGTGAGCACTTCATCTGGAGAGTTGCTGCCTGACTTCGGATAAATTGGAGAGTCATAACTTAAATATATTTTTTCATTACCAGGCAACAAATTCAACACGTAATCATTGACCTCGTCCACAATCGCATTTTTTGGTGCCAAAATAGCCCTATCTTGAAAAAAAAATGAAAGGTCGTTCATGTTTTGCATAATATCAGGGCATATGCTATTTGCAATGGCGGCAAGTGGATCACCATAACATTGAAGGAGCAAATCAGGTGGTATATGGATTTGAATATCAACATCATTGCTCTCACCTACACTTCCATCACCAATAGCTAATATCCAATCTGAGAATTCTTTCCTCTCTTCAACATCAGAATCAGAACTCTATGAAGTAAGTCTCATATTTTTTGTTAGTGTCAAAACCTCAACAAAATTCCTGAGATACGAAGAATTGATAGTAGCCTGTACAACCTCTTGTCTTGTTCCTTTGGGAATAACTGGGAGGATTTGGCGAAAATCTCCACCCAACACAACAACTTTGCCACCGAATGGAATATCTGTTCAACCATTATTGGAAGAATGAAGCACATCCCTTAATACACGGTCAAAAGATTCAAAACAATGCTTGTGCATCATAGGTGCTTCATATCTTTTAATGTGAATCTGTTTATGGTTGGCAGCATTGAGCATTGCACCTAGTCTATAGAGCTTGGGTTACCTTGAGCACAAAACCCAGGTCAATATCTACAACTGGCATTGAATGCTATTATAGTTAATATGGTTCATTGAGCATAGGACCAATATTATCCTATCGATCGAAGCACACATGTCATTAAATGCGTCCCTTCTTTGTGTTTGTTTACATTGGGCATGGCACCTATATCTAGCACAATGTAGGCACATAGCATTTAATGTGGATCTCCTTATGGTTAGCATCATTGAGCATCACACATCGTCTATAGATGCATGATTACCTTGAGCACAAAACCTATGACAATATCTACAATTGACATTAAATGTTATTCTAGTCAATAGGGTTCATTGAGCATAGAACTTATATTATCCCTATCGATAGAAGCGCACATGTCATTAAATGCGTCCCTTCTTTATGGTTGTTTACATTGGGCATGACACCTATATCTAGCACAATGTAGGCACATAACATTTAATGTGAATCTCTTTATGGTTAACATCATTGAGCATCGCACCTAGTCTATAAATGCATGATTACCTTGAGCACAAAACTCATGTCAATATCTACAATTGACATTAAATGTTATTCTTGTCAATAGGGTTCATTGAGCATAGAACTTATATTATCCCTATCGATCGAAGCGCACATGTCATTAAATGCGTCCCTTCTTTGTGGTTGTTTACATTGGGCCTGACACCTATATCTAGCACAATGTAGGCACATAGAATTTAATGTGAATCTCTTTATGGTTAACATCAATGAGCATCACACCTAGTCTATCGATGCATGATTACCTTGAGCACAAAACCCATTTCAATATCTACAATTGACATTAAATGTTATTCTTGTTAATAAGGTTCATTGAGCATATAACTTATATTATCCCTATCGATCGAAGCGCACATGTCATTAAATATGTCCCTTCTTTATGGTTTTTTACATTGGGCATGGCACCTATATCTAGCACAATGTAGGCACATAGCATTTAATGTGGATCTCCTTACGGTTAGCATCCTTGAGCATCACACCTAGTCTATACACTACAAGAAACATGTCTATTTCCCAAGGATTTTTGACAGGGACATGAACCCCTGACAAATTTCACACGGCCTAAGCCAAGGAAAACCCCTGGCAAAATGACATAGGTGAAGTACAGGCCCACTTACCATTTGATAGGGTCGAGCCCCTCGCAAATGTACATACCGCCCTGGCTTTAATTTAACCGGGAAACTTAAATTCAAACAAGCTGACACAATCAGCCTTTGAATTGAATAAATAAGCCTATTTTTGCTTTGCTGCAGGCTGAGAGGACAGGCCACTGCGCGCGCTGCCATGCCAGGGGTTTAACCCCTCGGAAATGCCATCAAAGTCGTGTGTTATGGGCCAACTTTTAAGAGTTGTACTGGCCTTATCCTGCCACTAGCTGGGCTAGGAATTTGACTGGTATTTGCGAGGGGTGTGCCCTCGTTTTTGCGCTGTCATGCTTTCCCTATATAACCAACTTCGGCTCCCTACTTCAGTTTTTAACTTAGAAAATTTCTGGAAAAACTGTTATGTGTTACAGCTTCTTCCTTTCCTCAATACACTCTACACTTCTTCAACATTTATAAACTTCTATAATTGGTAAAAAAAAATTCACTTATTATATTTTTGTGTTTACATTTTTTACTATTTATTAACATATATATTTTTCATGCATCAGTGTTCAAGATTAATTGCCTCCTCATGTGGTGCCTTGCTCTCTGGATTTCTTCTTCTCATAAACTTCAACAAGTTAGTATTTTTTTCTACTTCTAAATACAAGTTATAATTTTCGAATTTATTATTAGTTTGAAATATATGATGTTTGTTTTTTTGGATATATATGATGTTATAAATTTTGCATGATCTGTTTTATTGTGGAAATTTATTTCGATTTTTTTTGTTAATAATACTGTTTAGGAAAATAATTAATTAGAAAAAATTTAAGGATGAAAAACATTTTTAAACTGTTATTTTTAAATTTGTATAATAAACTGTTAAACTGTTTTTTTTTTTACATTTTTTTTATAATAAAATTGTTATTTTTAATTAAACTGTTTAATGTTTGAAAAAAAAAATTATATTTTTTATTCGAAATTTAAATAAATAAATGTGATATAGAATGATATATGTTGATGATGATGTTGGATGTTAGTTACATGATATTTAAAATTATTTATGGATTATATGATTGTTGTTGAATATTCAAATTATTTATGTAATATATATGCATTTTTTTTTTTACAAAATAGAATATATGCATGTTGAATATATGTTTTTTAGGTAGATTTGTTGATTATGTATATATTTATAGTTATACTAGAATGCCAAAAAAAATATAGCATATTTTTAATTATTATGGAAAACTGTTTATTTACTAAATTTTTTTTTTTAATTTAGGGAAAACTGTTTTTTAAATTTGTGTAGTAAAAAAATTGATATTTTTTAAAAGTTAAACAGTATGTTACATTAAATCTGTTTTTTAGGGAAAATTGTTTGTTAAATTAAATTGAAAATTGTTTTTATGTGGAAAATGTATGTTACATTAAATCTAATTATAAAAAAAAAATAAAGTTGTATTTTTAATAAATTGAAAACTATTTTTAATTTAAATCAATTTATAAATTAAAAACTATTTTTAAATTAAAATAGTTATTTGTTGCGTGGAAAATTATATGTTTGTGCGTAAAATTGTTATTTGCACGTAAAATTATATTTTTGCGTGTAAAAATGTTATTTGTTTTTTTGCGCGTAAAATTATATGTTTGTGCATAAAATTATATATTTGGGCGTAAAAGTTTATTTGCGTGTAAAATTGTTATTTGTTGTTTGCGCATAAAATTATTTATTTGCGCGTAAAAGTTTATTTGTGCGTAAAATTGTTATTTGCGTGTAAAATTATATATTTTCGATGGAGTAATCCTTTTATTGACGTGGAATATGTCAATGAAGTTGGTGAAGGTGTAGAAGATGGAGTATTATCAATATTTTCGTAGTTGGATGTATGATAGAACGTTTCCGGGAAGAACATGACTAAAACCGCATTTTGTGCAAGGAGTTGAAGGATTTATTTCATGGGCATGGGCACAAGAAATTTGTACAATAGAGGGAGGAATTAGATGTCCGTGTTTGAAATGTAAGTGCAGATATATAATTACCGACCCTGGACATGTGAAGCAACACTTAAAGAGAGTTGGTTTTATGTCTGATTATAGGATTTTGATTTATAACGGTGAAAAGTTTCAAAATTTTGGGGTAGAGGTCAATGCACAAGCTTCTACTAGCCATGGTGGAACAAATGTGGAATATAATGAAGAAGAAGGCAACAGAGAACAATTCAACATGATGGATGATATGGTTGCAGATGCTTTAGGGGTTGAATTGTCTTACGGTGATGATGTTGAAGATAATCAAGAGGAACAACTCCCGAATGAGAAGGCGCAGAGATTTTACCAATTGTTGAGTGAAAGTAATACACTATTGTATGAAGGGTCTTCGCACTCTAAGCTATCTATGTGTGTGTGGCTTTTAGCTCATAAGTCGAATTATGGTAGTCCTGATGCTGGTGTGGATGATGTTACGAAGATGTTGAAGACCGCGACTCCGTTTAAAGATAATCTGCCAGCTAGTTATTATGATGCCCAGAGGTTGGTGATGAAGTTGGGATTAGCAGTTAAAAAGATTGATTGTTGCAAAAATGGATGCATGTTGTTTTATGACAATGAGTTTGGGATAAATGATGGAGCATTGGAGGAATGTAAATTTTGTCAAAGTCCGAGGTACAGTGTTCGCAAGCAGAAACGAGTAGCGGTTAAGTCCATGTTTTACTTGCCAATAATACCAAGATTGCAAAGAATGTTTGCCTCGATGAAAACTGCTAGTCAAATGACATGGCATCATTCGAATGAAATTCTCGAAGTGATGCGACACCCTTCTGATGGTGAAGCGTGGAAACACTTTGATCGAGTACATCCTGATTTTGCAGCAGATCCACAGAATGTAAGACTTGGATTATGCTCTGACGGTTTCACTTCATATATACAAGCTTCAGCAAAACCATATTCTTGTTGGCCAGTCGTTGTAACCCCGTACAATCTCCCTCCTGAGATGTGCATGACAAAACCCTACATGTTTTTGAGTTGCATTGTACCAGGACAAGATAACCCCAAAGCAGGCATAGACGTGTTTCTACAACCTTTAATTGATGATTTGAAGAGGTTGTGGGTTGGAGAATGAACATATGATATTTCAAGAAAACAAAATTTTCGAATGAGAGCAGCTTTGATGTGGACCATTAACGACTTTCCCGCATATGGCATGTTGTCTAGTTGGAGTACTCATGGTAGATTTGCATGTCCACATTGTATGGAACATACAAAGGCATTTACTTTGAATAATGGAGGGAAGAGTTCGTGGTTTGACTCTCATCGTAGGTTTTTGCCTCATAATCACCCGTTTAGAAGAAGTAGGAATGACTTCAAGAAGGATGAGAGTATTAGATGGGCCGCCCCCTAAGATTACATCAAAAGAAGTGTGGTTAAGAGTTTGTGATTATCCAAAAGTCACTGATTTTGGCCAAACTGTCCCAATACCCGGATACGGAGTTGACCACAACTGGACTAAAAAGAGTGTATTTTGGGACCTCCCCTATTGGAAAGATAACTTGCTCAGACATAATCTTGATATAATGCACATTGAGAAGAATTTTTTTGACAATATATTTAACACAGTGATGGATGTCAAAGGAAAAACAAAAGACAATGAGAAGGCAAGAAAAGACTTAGAATTGTATTGTAAAAGAAGGGACTTGGAGTTGAAACCTCAATCGAACGGGAAGTTGTTGAAACCGAAGGCCATCTATAGCCTAACTGCCCAAGAAGCCAAATTAGTGTGTCAATGGTTGAAAGATTTGAGAATGCCCGACGGATATTCTTCCAACTTAGCTAGGTGTGTTGATGTCATCACGGGAAGGTTGCATGGAATGAAAAGTCACGACTGTCACATTTTCATGGAGAACTTAATCCCAACCGCATTTAGCTCACTGCCCAAACATGTGTTAAATCCACTAATTGAGATCAGTCAATTTTTTAAAAATTTGTGTGCTTCAACCTTGAGAGTAGATGAACTTGAGAGAATGGAGAAGATTATTCCAATCATAATCTGTCAGTTGGAGCAAATTTTCCCCCCAGGTTTCTTTGACTCTATGGAACATCTTCCTGTGCATCTGGCATATGAAGCTATACTTGGCGGACCTGTTCAATATAGGTGGATGTACCCTTTTGAAAGATTCATGGGTGACTCAAAACGAGCAGTTAAAAATCGGGCCAGAGTAGAAGGGTCAATTGTTGCTGTTTACCTTTCAAAGGAAACCACACACTTTATCAGTCATTATTTCGTTGATCGTCTACTTAGTCCATCAACCACAAGAAATGAAGTTGATGTTGAAGGTGAAAGGGATCCGTCAACCTTATCTGTTTTCAATCTTCCTGGTCGACACTTGGGTAAGGTGCGTGAATATTGGATGATAGATCAGAGAGAGTTGCGGTCTGCTCATGTTCATGTGTTGATTAATTGCGCGAAAGTTAAACCATACCTTGAGTAAGTAAATCAAACTTAATCTTTTTTACTAGACCCTTTACCAATAAGTATAAAATCATCTAACAACTTTGTATTGAATTTTGGAATAGGCAATTTAAGACTTTTTACGAGCAGTTTGGTGAAGGTTCGTCAGTTGGTTCAGTACATGAATATTTTCCAGCTTGGTTTAAACAACAAGTGTACAATGCCGAGCCAACTGAAGAAGTCATTCGTTTCCGGAATTTATCTCAGGGTCCTTTACAATGTGCCCGTGAATGTCACACTTACTTTGTGAATGGATATAAATTTCATACTCATTATTGGACATAAGGCAAAAAGACTATTAATAGTGGTGTTTATGTAAAAGGAGTTACAGAAGGAGGTGAAGATGATTTCTATGGTGTGATAAAACACATTTATGAGATGTCATACAATGATAACAACGTGGTGTTGTTTTATTGTGACTGGTTTGATCCCTCTCCTAGATGGACAAAAATTAATAAATTATGCAACACTGTTGACATTCGAGTCGACAAGAAATATAAAGAGTATGACCCGTTTATCATGGCACACAATGTTAGGCAAGTGTACTATGTTCCTTATCCCCCAACTCAACCACGCAAACGAGGGTGGTCTGTTGCAATCAAAACAAAACCGAGGGGTCGCATCGAGACTGAAGAACCAAATGAAGAAGTTGCTTACCAAAGTGATAATATGACACATGTTCATGAGATAATTGAAGTTGAGCAAATTACAGGTTGGCGTGACTCCCATGTTGAAGGGGACCAAGTTGATCCTTTTATTTTGTTAACGCCTAATGAAGTTGAAGATGATAATGAAGATGATGTTGGTTCTGAAGGGGACCAACAGGACAGGTAAGTTGATGATGATGACGTCGATGAATATGACTATGTGTCTAACAATAACACTTGAAGACAATAGTTATACACACTTGTAATGTTTGAGTTTGAATGAACATATCTCTTGTTTTAATATATATTTTTGGTTAAGATGTAAATATTGTTTTAATATGTAGATATTGTTTTAATGTATATTTTTGTGGAATGAAGATGCCTCCAAGACCTGAAGACAAAGGCAAGAGCAAAGGCCGCAAGAGGCGGTTCAATACACATGTTGTGGACCCAGCCACAATAGCAACATTGGCCCCACTCCCCGCCCCAACCGCTGCATCTAGCCAGGGATCGACTGGGTCCTCCCAGGCTAGTGTAGCTGCTCCTGCTGGAGCCTCACCTCCGTTTGTCTTCCCTCCAAGATTCCACTATGGCTCATCACCTCCTTTTCCCTTTCCTTCAGGATTTCCTTTTGGATCCTCGCCACCATACCCTTATGGGTTACCTGAGTATATGATCCCACCACAACAACAACCCCCTCCCCAACCACAACAACCCCCTCCCCAACCCCAACAACAACCCCTCCCCAACCCCAACAACAGATACATGTGCCCAGCGGTGATGGAGAGGTGGATGATGAGATGCCAGATTATGAGATGGATGATAGGGACCGCTTCATCATCGTGCCCAACAACAACTCGTAAGTCTTTATTGTATTTTGTTCAATATGTATTTTGTTCTAAATTTGTGTAATGTTTAACTATGCGTTTTTATTGTTTTAGATTTATGCCATGCAAGCCCGCCACTTCTGCTATTAAAGACATCATTCATGGAAAGTATCAGAAGCCGTGGAAGACGTATGGTGAAGTTGATGAGGATGAGAAAGAGGCTTGGTTTAATCTCTTTCAGGTTACTTTAATACTTACCATAGTTTGCACTTTAAATTATAAGCACATTTGTTATATTTATTAGTTTTCTAAAATATGTTAACAAATATGCAGACAAAGTGTACCTGGAACCCAATGTACTATGACATGATCAGGCGTAAATTTCACATCAGAGCTGCTGCCCGTCTCTCCGACATGCTTAGAAATGCTCGGGTTCGTTATGAGAGGAAGAGAACGAGGCCGCATTGGATTGGGGAGCCGTTGATGGCGCAGTTGGTGGATTATTAGGCCAGTACCGAGTTTAAGGAGAAGTCTGAGAAGGCGAAGAAGAATCGGACATCAGAGAAGGGAGGCTGCATTCATACTGGAGGTTGTATAAGCAATGCAGAGCATGCCCGCAGATTGGTAAAAATAATAATTCTTTTAATTTTTGTATGTGGCTATATAATTTAATGTTTTACTAATTAATTAATAATTTTGTGTTTCTTATCAATTAGGCCAAGAAGCTTGGAAGGGAGCCATATATAAATGAGCTCCATAAGCAAACACATACATACAGTTCTGGCCAGTTTGTCGATGATCGCTCCAGGATATGCCAGGTAGTTGTTACATAAATATATTTTAATTAATTTAAATTGTTTTATAATCTTAGGTTAATTTTTAATTGTCTTTAACTATTTTGTTATTATTTATTTTAGGAGGAGTACGATAGACAGCTTGCAGAGGCGCTCTCTCGTGGTTGCTCAGTTGATGAGGCGCTATCACTTCGCACTTGGACTAAAGTTACCAGTGACAAGTCAAAGGGCAGGTTATATGGTGCCGGCAACTTAGCAGGCAACTACCGCAAGGGCATTGCTGCAACTCTTAAGTTTTCCCTGAATGCTGGAGAAGGGTCTTCGAGGCAACCCGAGCTCACTCCTGAAATGAGGGAAATGATACAGAAGTTGACTCAGGAGCAGCTTGTGGTTCAAATGGCAAGCCAAGAGCAGCTTGTGCAGCAACTGCTTCACAAACAACAAGATTACTTTGAGGAGCAGTTGTCACAATTTAGGCAAGCTCAAGGCTGGCCTACAGGAGAGCAGCAGGGTACAGAGACCTCCCAGTGTAATGCCCAAAATGTGAGAGCGCCGATCTTCGATGATAATGATGACCCGTATGAGGTGTTTGGTGAAGACGAGGAGGATGTCGAGACCGAGGAGGAGGATTGATGATGGTGATGTTGTTAGTGTTTTAATTATTATGCTTTCGATTTGGTTGTAGTATTTGGGAGGCTTTCTACGCTTCCCGGCACAATTTTTATTTGCTTCTTTTATGATACAATGTTTGTAATATTATTAAGTACAATTTTAATTTCACGCCTATTACATTTAATATTTTAGTGTCACGCTTTTATTAATTAAAATGATTTTTGAAACAATTAATTATATTTAAAAAAGCATTTTGAAAAAATAAAACGATTTTTTTATTATTTTATATAATTTTTGTTAATTAAAATGATTTTTAAAACAATTAATTATATTTCAAAAACAATTTTGAAAAAAAAACGATTTTTTTTATTATTTTAAATAATTTTTTTTAATTAAAACGATTTTTATTACAATAAATTATTTATTAAATTTTTTTTTTTTTAAAAAAAATATATACCGTTTCACAGGGGTTTACCCCTGGCAAAACCCCTGGTACTGTATGATTTGACTTGTGTCAGTACAACAGTGCGTCAGAAAAAACAGTGCAGATGCGTCAGTTAGAAGACAGGGGTTAAGACAGGGATTTTGACAGAGATTTTGCCAGGGCCCAGCCCCTCGTTTTTTTGCCAGAGGTGAAACCCCCTCACTTTCTCATTTGCGATGGGCGTTTTTCCTAGGGATTCAGCCCCTGGCAAAATCCCTGGCAAACGTCCATTTGCCAAGGCTTTTGGTTTTTTTCCCAGGGAATCCGCCCATGGCAAACGACATTGTTTCTTGTAGTGATAGATGCATGATTACCTTGAGCACAAAACCTATGTCAATATCTACAGTTGACATTAAATGCTATTCTAGTCAATAGGGTTCATTGAGCATAGAACCTATATTATCCCTATCGATTAAAGCGCACGTGTCATTAAGTGCGTCTATTCTTTATGGTTATTTACATTGGGCATGACACCTATATCTAGCACAATGTAGGCACATAGCATTTAATGTGAATCTCTTTATGGTTGGCATCATTGAGCATCACACCTAGTCTATAGATGCATGATTACCTTGAGCACAAAACCTTTGTCAATATCTACAATTGACATTAAATGCTATTCTAGTCAATAGGGTTCATTGAGCGTAGAACCTATAAGTTATATTAACAACCGTAATTAATGATGTCTGCCATTGGGAGCTTGAAATTTGTGTGGAGCAGCTTAATTGAAAAAAAGATGGCGTAAGTTCAATAAGCAAGGCAGGACAACATTTATTCCAGACAGTTGGGGGTTTAGGGTTTTCAATTGGCGCCAACAGATGGTCACAACATTGATGAGGGCAAAAGGCGGGAAAGGGAAGCAAATTAGGGTTAGGGATTTGGCCCATCAGACCACCTTTGATTTATAGTAAGTAAGATACTATATTATTTTTTTTATGAAATTAAATTAGTTATCGAAATTAGTTCATCGAAATTAATTCAGAGAGAATTAAACCTGAGAACTTAAGAGGAATACAGTTCAATGTCCTAAATCAACATCATCAAACTAACTCAAGTGAATTTATATCATGTCATTACTTTTTTTAGGGGATTATATTATTACTATTATTATATTTATTCTTTACCTTATTATATCTAATCTTTACCCTTTTTTAACATGCCGATATATATCAATGAGATAAGAAAATCAATTTGCGCCTAAGGTCCCGTTTGATTTGAGCTTATTTTGAGCTTATGAAAAATAGCTTATGTAAATAAATTAGCTTTTATTTTAATTTATAAGCTCTCACTAACGAAAATTGTATCTTCATAATCTTTTTTTTCATAAACTACCTTAAAAACTTATAAATAATACATAAAAACTTATTTATTTGCATAAGCTGTTTTATATAAGCTCTAAAATAAGCTAATCCAAACGGGTCCTAAGTCGGTAATGGTGCCACTACTTTATTTTGGTTGGATAGGTGGGTTGGAGATGTCCCTATTCGTGACAGGTTTCATCGTTTATTTGATTTATCAGAAAATCAATTATCACACATTAGCTCAAATGTTTGCTTTGGGGTGCAGTGAGAGAGGCGAGGCTTGGAAGTGGAGAAGGAGACTATGGGCATGGGAGGAGGAGCTGGTAGATGAGTGTAGGACTTTATTATTGACTGCTTCGTTGCAGGTTGATAGTCATGATGTTTGGTCTTGGGTCCCTGATCCGGCTGGTGGGTACTCTGTCAGTGGTGCATACCGTATTCTCAAAACCAAGATTCCCACCCATGTTGTCGTTTCTTCGGATCTTTTTGTGGCGGAAAGAAGTTATGTTGAAGGTGTCAGTGTTTGCTTGGCGACTTTTTCGTAATAGATTACCAACTAAGGTGAATTTGTTCCAAAGAGGTATTGTAGCACATGATTCTCAGTTGTGTGTTGGTGGTTGTGGACTGCTAGAAACAGAGAATCATTTATTTTTGGAGTGCAGTGTGTTTGGTACAATTTGGCAACTTGTTCGAAGTTGGCTGGGAGTTCATTCAGCGGATCCGTCTATTATTACGGATCATTTTTTACAGTTAGCTCTTTAGGCTATTCAAAATCAAGGAGCTCTTTCATTATATTGATCTGGCTTGCAAGTTCTTAAGTGATTTGGAAAGAAAGAAATGACAGGATTTTTCGTGGCAAAGAAAATACTCATTTTCAGCTATTGGAAAATATTAAGCTTCTTTCTTTTTGGTGGTTTAAAGCTAAATTTGCTGTTTTTCCGTACCCATTTCATAATTGGTGCCAAAGCCCTTTTTTATGCTTGGGAGTTGGCTAATGTCCTTTTACTTTTGTTGAACCTTTAATGTATTTTTTGGCTTCTTCCCTGGTACGCCTTGTGCTGAGAAGATAGTCTACTGATAGTAATATATCTCATTTCTACCTCTTAAAAAAATATCAATGAGATAAGATATAATCACACATCCCATTCATTTTCTTTATCCTTCAAGTTGCCTTTTCTTCCTTCAAGTTGCCTTTTTCTTCTTCACTTATTACCGGTTTTCACTTTCTTGCAATTTTAGTCCCAAAATGCTAATTTAACCATGAACTCGAATATACCCGGTCACATAACTTGAGATCCATCCAACTCACAATCCGTCGAAAGGGATGCTTTGAATGATTGAAAATGGACCAAAATTTTACGATAAGGCTTACGTTACCCCTTGATGAATTAGGGGTAATTTACCTCTAATGGCAATATGATTTGATTTTTGAACTAAAAAGATGGAGATCACATGTTGAAGGAAAGGGATGAAAAAGTTTGATGTTTTGGAGATGAAAATGACAACTAATTGTAAGAAAAAATCTATCAATGAGGTCTCCATTATTCATTGATGAATTGAGGGTAATTTACCCCTAACAATAACTATGATTTGATTATGGAACGAAAGAGATGAAAATCATATGTTTAATGAAAGATATAAAGAAGTTTAATGTTCTTGAGATGAAAATGGTAACTCGTTGTAATAATAAGATGAAGAAAATAAGTTTTTTCTTTGATAGGGATAAATAACACCCAATTCATTAATGGGTAACGTAGAATAACTAAATTTTACACTCACAGTTATTTTTGGGTATGTGGTTTTGGGTTCGAAACCGCCCAAAACTGAGTATTTTACTTAGCAAGTATTTCAAAGTTCATATAGAATGATGTTGCACAATGCTCTTATTGTATATATCCACGTCATTGGATTTGCTTTAGTATTATGATTTTCATTACATAACATGATAAAGCCTTTAGAACAAATAGTTCGTTCGAGTAAACATTAAGTTAACTTGATTGTGTAATACCCTAATGAATATTAAAATATTGTTATTAAAGTATCTATAGTCAAGTGATATTGTCAAATATGATGACAAAAAACACATTGAAACTATTGCATGGGTAGACAAATTACTTCAACTTATGGATCTTAGATACACGATTTTATTCAATGCCCGTAGACAAATTACTTCAACTTATGGATCTTAGATACACGATTTTATTCAATGCCCTAAAATAGTTTGATAACTCCCAATTGAAAATATTTAGTTTATGTGAAGACATTGATAAAACCCCTATTTATGTAGTGGTATTCGTGGAACAAAAACATTTTTTTTTTAGGGCAAAACGTCGCAGATAAAGAAGATTGAGTGCAAGAATAGAATATATGGAAGCAAACAAAAAAAATAATTTGCTTTCGACTTCAATATCCAAAAACCCTCCAAAATTAAGACATGATTCACCATGGCAGAGCTCAAGATATTCATAGAATTGCAATCCCACAATGTAAGTAAACCCCCGTATACTTGTTGAACCTATAAAAGAAAAACTCGGTTACTTGTGATATAGTTACCAGCTATTTGGTCAATTTGAAAAGAGAAGAATATTTAACAATCATACGCAAATATGACTCATATATTAACGAGTGCGTCCAATTACTCTCTTGGATTTGTCTCAAATCTCATATGAAAAACTTTTTATTTTTATTTTTAGCAGTGGTGTGTTCAACTTAAAGGATGTTTATGACTTAGTGATAGAATATGTTTGCTCATTTTTAGGTGAAATTTGAATTTGTTCTTTGGTTCATGGGTCGACTCATTTATTATATAGGTTAATTTTCTTTTTTTATAATATAAGTTTAAGGTAAAGAGATGATGTCTCAATTTAAGATAGAGAAGACTTTAAAGGTCAAAAAGTATTTAAAATTATCTCTTTTCAAAGACACTAGTTGATTAATAACATATCTTACTATAAATGACGTGTTTTGGTTAGCGCATTATTGATAATTTAGTACGAAGATTTCACCACATAATGATTAATCTTCGTCAAAAAAACATGTGAGATACATATGTAAATTTTTCCCCAATTTCTTTATTAACAAGAGTATGATCGAATGTCACATCAAAATTTCTCATTACTACCCATGATAAAAAAAATATGCTCTAACAAACATGAAATAATCTAAAATATTTTAATGTAAATATAGTTGATATAGAGAAGATAATAACTATAATGTTACCAAATAAAGATTGTTAGTTTGAATGGTCGTTGACATGTCCTCTTTCACTCAACCTCTACTCCTCCCTTATCCATCTTCTTTCCACACCCCCAATAAACACCATTCTCCACCCACCTCCTCCTCCGCCACCACCACAACCACCGTCGCCGCAGAACCACGTTCACCTTCCGAATGGGTCAATCACCTTCGCTCCCAAGCCCAATCCTCCTCAACCTTCCACCAAGCCATTTCCACATACACCAACATGGTCACCGCCGGCATCCCCCCAGACAACTTCGCCTTCCCCGCCGTCCTCAAAGCCATCGCCGGCATCCAAGACCTTAACCTCGGCAAACAACTCCATGCCCATGTCTTCAAATTCGGTCAAGCTCTCCCTACCGCCGTCCCCAACTCCCTCGTTAATATGTACGGTAAATGCGGTGATATCGACGCTGCACGCTGTGTGTTCGATGAAATAACCAACCGAGATGATGTCTCATGGAACTCCATGATCAACACAGCGTGTCGGTTTGAGGAATGGGAGCTGGCAGTTTATCTTTTCCGGTTAATGTTGTTGGAGAATGTGGGACCTACTTCGTTTACATTGGTTAGTGTAGCTCATGCTTGTTCCAATCTGAGTAATGGGTTGTTACTTGGGAAGCAAGTTCATGCTTTTGTGTTGAGGAATGGTGATTGGAAAACTTTTACTAACAATGCTTTGGTTACAATGTATGCTAAGTTAGGTAGAGTTTATGAAGCCAAGGCTTTGTTTGATGTGTTTGATGACAAAGATTTGGTTTCTTGGAACACAATTATTAGTTCACTTTCTCAAAATGATAGATTTGAGGAAGCATTGTTGTATTTACATGTTATGCTTCAAAGTGGTGTTAGGCCTGATGGTGTTACCTTAGCTAGTGTTTTGCCTGCATGTTCTCATTTAGAGATGTTGGGTAGTGGAAAAGAGATACATGCTTTTGTATTGAGGAACAATGATTTGATTGAGAATTCTTTTGTTGGTAGTGCTTTGGTTGACATGTATTGTAATTGTAAGCAACCTGAAAAGGGTAGGTTGGTTTTTGATGGGATGTTTAGGAGGACGATTGCGGTTTGGAATGCTATGATTGCTGGTTATGTGCGCAATGAGTTTGATTATGAGGCTATTGAGCTTTTTGTTGAGATGGTTTTTGAGTTGGGTTTGAGTCCAAATTCCGTGACTTTATCGAGTGTTTTGCCTGCTTGTGTACGGTGCGAAGCGTTCTTGGACAAAGAAGGGATTCATGGCTGCGTAGTGAAATGGGGTTTTGCGAAGGATAAGTATGTGCAGAATGCACTAATGGACATGTATTCCAGAATGGGAAGGATAGAGATTGCAAGGAGTATATTTGGAAGCATGAATAGGAAAGATATAGTTTCTTGGAACACAATGATTACTGGTTATGGTGTTTGTGGTCGCCACGATGATGCACTTAATCTTCTGCATGACATGCAGAGAGGTCAAGCAGAACATGGGATTAACAGATTTGATGATTACGAGGAAAGTGAAAGTGTTCCTCTTAAGCCGAATTCGGTTACTCTAATGACTGTGCTTCCTGGTTGTGCTGCCCTGGCAGCACTTGGGAAAGGGAAAGAGATCCATGCTTATGCTGTTAAACAAATGATGGCAAAGGATGTTGCTGTTGGAAGTGCACTAGTTGACATGTATGCAAAATGTGGTTGCTTGAACTTATCTAGGATAGTATTTGAGCAAATGTCTGTAAGAAATGTTATTACTTGGAATGTTCTTATCATGGCTTATGGGATGCATGGGAAAGGGGAAGAGGCTTTGAAGCTTTTTAGAAGAATGGTGGAAGAAGGAGACAGCAATAGGGAAATAAGGCCTAATGAAGTGACCTATATTGCTATTTTTGCTTCTCTTAGTCACTCTGGTATGGTGGATGAAGGCCTTAATTTATTCCATACAATGAAAGCTAAACATGGGATTGAACCCACATCCGACCATTATGCTTGTCTTGTGGACTTGCTTGGCCGATCAGGCCGGATCGAAGAGGCGTATAAGCTTATCAAGACAATGCCATCCAATATGAAGAAAGTAGATGCATGGAGCAGCTTGCTTGGTGTCTGCAAGATCCACCAAAATTTAGAAATTGGTGAAATTGCAGCAAAGAGCCTATTTGTCTTGGAGCCAAATGTGGCTAGCCATTATGTTCTACTGTCTAACATCTACTCTTCAGCTGGACTATGGGACCAAGCAATCGATGTTAGGAAGAAAATGAAGGAAATGGGAGTAAGAAAAGAACCTGGATGTAGTTGGATTGAGCATGGTGATGAGGTTCATAAGTTTTTGGCTGGGGATGTTTCACATCCACAAAGTACAGAGCTTCATGAATATCTTGAAACTCTGTCATTAAGAATGAAAAAGGAGGGATATGTACCTGATACTTCTTGTGTACTTCATAATGTCGGCGAGGAAGAGAAAGAAACTATGCTTTGTGGGCATAGTGAGAGATTGGCAATAGCTTTTGGCCTTTTAAATACTTCTCCGGGAACTACCATTAGAGTTGCAAAAAACCTTAGGGTTTGCAATGACTGCCATGTTGCCACTAAATTCATATCAAAGATTGTGGATAGGGAAATCATTCTTAGAGATGTTAGAAGATTCCATCATTTCAGAAATGGAACTTGCTCTTGTGGGGACTATTGGTAAAAGGTTAATAGTAAAAAAAGTTCATTTTTTTTTTTTAAATAATTCATCTAACCCCCTCCTCCTCCCTCTATATCTCTTTCCCTCTACCTCCTTTTCTCTTCTCCTTCATGGTTGAGAAGTGTTCCATTGCAACTTTATTGTTGCACGATTTGGATAACTAAGAATGTATATAGATTCTCATGTTGTTTCTGTTGAAATCCTTGCTAAGTTGTCGTTTTCTTTGTTGTTTACGACACCAATGATCCAAAGTAAGACCTCGGCAGTTGTCGGAGTAGGTTGCTGATGGCGGAGCAATGGCGAAACTTTGTTCGGGTGAGGTGGTGGATGGTACTTGCAAGCATTCCATACTAAAGGGGTGTATTGGATTAAGAATTTAAGGAATTTTAAATGACTTTATAATGATAAAAATGATTGTGGTATTCAGTTAAGCCAATCCAAAAAAAAAAAATATATCTTCAAAGCAACGAAATATATTTGTATTCACAACTTATAAAATGTCTTTTGATATTAAAAGAATATACAAATTTCTTGTTAAAAAAAATTATACAAATTTTGATAGATTCTGGTATATAATAAGAGAAAGAAAAGAAAGAAAGGAAAAAAAAATAGAGATTCAAAAAGGTGATAGGTGAGGGGGTCGAACAAAGTGTATATATATAATCTAATTGTTATAAGATAATTCTTTGTTTTTAAAAGGTTTTTTAGAATGATTATCGAATCCTATGGAATCTAAGATATAACTGATATAACTAATTGGTTTACGGTATCGAACAAACACATGTATATGTCATAGTAGATATTCATTAGTTATATATGACTATCTATCTAAATTTGTCCTGCTACTACTCTAAATTTAGACGAGGACTAAAAAAAATCCCTCCATTTATATCTCTTGTAATTGTGAAGAGCTTTTCTTACTCTTCCATAGAGACTTTTTTTTTTGTCACGGTTGAATGTCTAGTATCATTTGAGTACAATTGTAGATATGATTCTTCAAGTCGAATAGAATCGTAATGAATGATAAAACTCTCCTTCAAAAGATTTAACATTGATGCGTTTTCATGACTAAATTCAAATCTAGAACCTCTAATTAAGCTGAAAAAGATCTCGTACAATCTTATATCTTAAGCTCATTGATTTTTTTTTTTACATTAATAATACTTTCATTAACAAAAATAAAATTTATTTTTCCTTAAAAAAAAATCATATTTTTACCGAAAAACTAACTCATTTCAATTTCAAATTGATTTTGGGTCACTCACTCATTCACTACAATCACAACAACAATGTTTTCTTCTTCTTCTTCTTCATCTTCAAATTTAACAAGGTATGTTGCTGGCTTTTCTGTTATCGTTCCCAACAATTTCAATCCATCTTGTTATTTCTCCTCCTCAACTTCAACCATTGATGATTCTATTTCATTGTTCAACCGCCTTCTCCATAAGAACAATCCCACCCCACCTGCCATTGAATTCGGCAAGATTTTAGGTTCTCTTCTCAAAGCCAAACAATACCAAACCGCTCTTTCTCTTTCACAACAAATGGAGTTTAACGGAATTAAACCTGACCTTGTCACTTGCAATCTCTTGATGAATTGTTTTTCCCAATTGGGTCATATCAAATTTTCATTTTCCGTATTTGCCAAGATTCTCAAAAGGGGTTATCACCCTGATGCTGTAACTTTTACTATACTCATCAAGGGTCTTTGTCTCAAAGGCGAGATTCGTAAAGCATTGTACTTTCATGATAAGGTTGTAGCGCAGGGGTTTCAGTTGGATCAAGTTAGTTATGGGACTTTGATCAATGGGTTATGTAGAGTTGGTGAAACAAAAGCAGCGGTACAATTGTTGAGACGGGTTGATGGAAAATTGGTTCAGCCTAATGTGGTAATGTACAGCACGATTATTGATAGTATGTGTAAGGATAAACTTGTTAATGATGCCTTTGATTTATATTCTGAAATGGTTGCTAAGAGAATTTCTCCTGATGTTGTCACTTATAGTTCTTTAATTAGTGGCTTTTGCATTGTTGGTAAATTGAAAGATGCTGTTGATTTGTTTAATAGAATGATATCGGAAAACATTAACCCGAATGTGTATACTTTTAGTATATTGGTTGATGGTTTTTGTAAGGAAGGAAAGGTGAAAGAAGCTAAAAGTGTGTTAGCTGTGATGATGAAAAAAGACGTAAAACTTGATGTTGTTACTTATAACTCTTTAATGGATGGATATTGCTTAGTTAAACAAGTGAACAAAGCCAAGAGTTTATTCAACGCTATGGCTCAAAGGGGAGTAACTCCTGACGTTTGGAGCTACAATATCATGATTAATGGATTTTGTAAGATTAAAATGGTATATGAAGCCATGAAGCTCTTTGAAGAAATGCGTTGTAAACAGATTTTTCCAAATGTGGTAACTTACAATTCCCTTGTTGATGGTTTGTGTAAATCTGGGAGATCCTCGTGTGCTTTGGAGCTTGTCGATGAAATGCATGATAGAGGCCAACCATCTGATATAATTACTTACAATTCTATATTGGATGCAATATGCAAAAATCATCATGTTGATAAGGCAATTGTGTTATTAACAAAAATTAAAGAAAAGGGTATTCAACCTGATATTTTCACGTATGCTGTTCTTATTAATGGATTGTGTAAAGTTGGAAGACTAGACGATGCACAAAAGGTTTTTGAAGATCTTTTGGTCAAAGGCTACAGTCCAAATATCTATGCATATAATTCTATGATCCAGGGATTTTGTAACAACGGCTTGTTTGATGAAGGATTGGCCATGCTGTCAAAAATGAAAGACAATGGTTGCATTCCTAATGCTATAACTTACGAAATACTTATTCTTTCTCTCTTTGAAAAAGATGAAAATGATAAAGCAGAGAAACTTCTTCGTGAAATGATAGCGAGGGGTCTACTTTAATATCGCTACTAGGTAAGATACTTTTCTATTTATACATTTTCATTTTAAATTTATGTTTTAATGTTATTCAATCATTTCATTTTCATGTATGTAGTTGCTTCATCTGATGGAAGAATAAAAAAGACATTTGTTATTGTTGTTTCTTTTGTTAAGTGTGTTTATCCTTCACAAACGGATATGTTGATGCTGAGTTCCAACTTGAGGAAAATTGGTAGAATAATATAATTATTCATGTCTAGGAGTGTTGTATTGAGTTTGTACTAATTGTATTGCACCTCTAGCTAATATCTTAATTCTTTGTATGATGAAAATTTCATTTCAATACCGATTGCGACAAGGATGAATCAGTTAGTCTTTTGGTAAGTGGTAACTCATACACCTATGTATGACAGGCCTTAAATATGGAAAGTCTATTCTAGAAAAGAGAAAATGAGTTGTGAGGTAATGAGTAAAGAAGCGTGACCTGGAAGAAGGTGGGAGTGTTGGAGATAAAAGGCACGGAAAAGTTGGTTACTATTCTTGAGTTCCAATCTTAATATAGTTGCATTTTCCATTCCCGTTCTCTGTTACTTGTTGATTCATTCCTGGTTTACAGTTTTAGAATTCTAACAAATACAGATGTAAAATACATGTGAATATATGCAGTTGATTTTGTGTCTTTTCTATTTTCTTCATGTTTGGAGATGGAAATTATTTTGCCTAACAATCAATCTGTAGAGCATTGTCTACTCTATGTTAGTTTGTTATATTGATAATACTAGCTAATTCATACCGGAAACCCTGACAAAGGATATAATAATTTTTAGCAACCTTTTCAGTTGCTAGTTGTTCCAAACCACAATTTATATGTACAAATGGAATTATAATTAGTTTTCTTAATCTAGTAATAATGTGTAAGTTTTATGTTTTTGAATACATCTATAGAGCTTATTTGTTAATTTAGCGATCTGCTCTATCACCCTAAGTCCCTAGATCGACCAAAAACATGTAGCAGCTGGGCTCTTTTCAGGTTTTTTTTCAACATGATGACTGATGACTTCCTTTCACTCATCACCGATGAGTGAATGGAAGACGGCATTTTGCATGTTGGTCTGCCCTGTTTTTGTGCAGAAAACTTCATTCCTTTACGGATGCAATGAGATAAACTACATATTTTCTTATGAATAGAATACACCCTTTAGAAAAACTTCATTTTGTTATGATTTCTATGAGATTAAGTGTTGCTCTTCTATTTATTTTTTTTAAGGTGGATGCATGAGAACTCTCAAGTCTCAATTATGTATGGAGGTGAAATATTCTATACAAGCATCAACATGGGGCATCTTCCATCCACTCTGTATCGTTGTGATGGAAATGAGTGAGAAATATTCTGTACAGACATCAACATGAGGTTGACAATGAATGTTTTGGAAATACAGTATCAGAGATTGAATCAAGACCAGAAGTTTGTGAACTAGAGCTCCATATACTTTTGTAAAGCAATGTCGGAGCTGTCCCATTTATCTTGAAGGTTTCAAATATTTTGATAAGCGATTAAATTTTGTAGAAGGTTTGATTGATTTATTTGAGCCAAAAGAACATAGAAATTGGAACACTGGTTAATTCTTAAGAGATTTAGAATTGGTATCAAGAATAGATGTAAAAATGTATCTGATTTCCCATATATCTCTTACATCAACTGAAGTTCATGGTCCTGTCTTCAAATGAACATCTGTGTTTCTTCTTTATTTGTATATGATTAGACAACAAAATTACAGATCTAGTCTTTACATGCTAAAATGTCGCTCCCAGAGTTGCTCATATTAATGCATATCATAGTGGAGTTGTTGCCTATCATTATGTTCAAGACTCTCAGCAAGCATCTTCAACAAGTCTAAATAGGACAAATGCAATCTAATATGTTCTGGAATTGCTTTTGTTAAATTCATTTAGCTCTGAATTCTGGTCGAGTTACTTGACATCTAAATTTTATTTTTTTTGTTTAGTCTCAACCATGCTTTCATCAATAAAATGGAATGTTTTTGGTTCAGATTAGCTGGTACATTTCTTTTATTTAAAGAAACATATCCTTGGATACCTCCAAAGCAATTTTCAGCTTTTGTGGATCTTTTTGAAGTATATACACAATCTATTATAATAGGTTTGTTAAGAATTCCACATTAAATGAAAGATGGTTTGAAGATATGTTTAAAAGTGGGGGAAATCTTCATCTTACAAGCCAGTTTTGCGGGGTTGGGGTTCAGCCACAAATTCTAAGATGGTATCAGAACCTATCGATCGGGTCACCCTCCATTTATATGCACACACCAAACCCAATAGTGCTGGACGTGAGGGGTTTAATGGAAAAAAACCTAAGTTCCACGTATAAAAGATACGACTATTGATAAGAAAGACATCCCTCACCTTACAAGTCAGTTTTGTGGGGTTATTGTTGGATATTTGGTTGTTGGCTTCATGTTTGCTAAAATCAAATATACAAGAAGTTGTGCGTCTTTAGAAGCTGGAAGCAAGCATTTCAGAAGCTGAACAGTACTTCAGAAGCTGGGTCTTCAGAAGCTGATGTTCAGACGCTGAACCTTCAGAAGCTGATGTTCAGACGCTGAACAGTTCTTCAAACGCTGACCTTCAGAAGCAACCTTCAGAAGCTGAAATGTTCAGACGCAGAACTTCAGACGCAGACTTCAGAAGTACCTTCAGAAGCTGGTTTTCTGTGTTCCTGTGTTCACGTCTTGGGTGTTTATTTTCTCATGTGATTTGTTGAAGATTTAATTGAAGAATTCTCCAAGCTGCGTTTCTAGAAGGAACAAGAATTTCGTAAGATATTTTCTGAAGATTGGATTCAATTATTTGTGAATATATTTTCAAAGAAATTTTTGGAAAATATATTTTTGGAAAATAAATTGCTTCTATATGTTTCTAAAGTATTTTGGAAATATATCTTTGAAGGATTTGGCTAAAGTTTATGTTGCTGCTGAAGCTATAAATAGAGGACGCTGTCATTGAAGAAAAGTGAACTCAACCAAAGCTATCATTGAAATAGTATTTTTAGGTTTTGAGTCTGTGAGCTTTGTGCTCTGTTTCTGTACACCACTCAATTGTTAGAGTTTGTATGTTTTATTGAGTTGTAATCACTTGAAGTTTTTAAGCAAAAGTGACTGTTTATGTTTTGAAGAGTGTCTTCATCTTTGTTTGTTTAGAGTCTGATAATCACTGGGGCAGTGATTGACTGAGGGAAGTGAGATGGGATCTCAGGTCTAGGAGTTCCTAGGTTGAAGTCAATATGTGTAGTGATTAAGTGAAAAGGCTGTGAAACAGGGGTTGTTCACATAGGACTTCGAATTGATACTATCATAGTGGATTTCCTTCCTGGCTTGGTAGCCTCCAGATGTAGGTGTGTTTGTCACCGAACTGGGTTAACAAATCACCTGTGCCATTTATTTCTGTCTGTTACTTTTTGTCTGTTTTATTCTGCTCCTGAACTATTGTTCCTGTGTTATACTCTGTTTTACTGCGCCAGTATTTCAGTACTCTGTTTTGCGTTCAGAATCAGGTCCTGCCAGAAATTTCAGTTATGTTAAGCTCAACCACAAATTCTAAGATGATATCAGAGTCTCCTCAAAGATCCATTGGGCTACCTGTTATGCTTTTAGGTTTCCGCTATCAAGCCACCCGACATTTATATCCACGCACCAAGACCAATAAAGTTTAGGCGTAAAGGGGTGTGTTAAAGAATCTCACATTGATTGAGAGATGACCTAAACAAGTATTTCTAAGTGGGGGTAGTCTTTACCTCACAAACTGGTTTTACAATGTTGTGTTAGGTCCAAGTAAGAGTGGGAATAAGCTAGGCCGAGCTAGGCTTTGCAAGACCTAAGTCTGGCCTGTCAAATATTTTGAGGCCTAAGTTTGTCCTTCGGCCTATCATAGACTTATTTTTTGAAAATTGCTCTTCCCACAAACAAAATTGCTCCCTCCCAAAGAAAATGACCAAAATATCTCTGCGTGACTTAAGTCACGCTCGGTACCTTCTGCGTGACTTAAGTCACGCTGAAGGCAGCGTGAGTTAACTCACGCTGCTTTCCAACTCACGCTGCGTGCATTACTGTTTTGAGTTAACTCACGCTGGTGGACGGTGGTCAACGTGAGTTAACTCATGCAGGTTAACGGCCAGCGTGAGTTAACTCACGTTGGTTGGACGACAGTTTGGACGGTGGCCAATCAGGGAGGAGCTGTTACTTTCTTCGACCAATAGAATTCAAGCAAAAAATCTATAAATTGAAACATTTTCTTTCATTTTTTCTCATTTTCATTTCTTCTCATTCATTCTCCCATCTCCCATCTCTTCTCTCAATTTTTTTTTAGTTTTGTTACTATAGGCGTAAACGGCCTCAATGTCCTTCGTCAATTAATCATAATGATCTTATGTTTTTTTTTATGACGGCAATTGAGATCATTATATCAATCGACGAGAGAATTTTTGAGTCATATTAGAATCATTATGATTAATCGACAAGAATCTGGCCTGAATGTGTTTTCCCGCTAGCGGTAAAGGTAGTTATGGCGGGTTCGTCTACCGGCCCCCCTACCCCAAGAAGATTGGTCATTATGATTAATCGATTTTTTTAATAAAAATTCATTTAATTTGTTATAATAATCATTGTTGAATGTAATGAATTGCAATGTAATGTAATAATATTTAGGTTGTATATAATAATATTTCTAAGAGTTTATTCAAAGCTATGGCTCAAAGGGGAGTAACTCCTGACGTTCGGAGCTACAATATCATGATTAATGGATTTTGTAAGATTAAAATGGTAGATGAAGCCATGAAGCTCTTTGAAGAAATGCGTTGTAAACAGATTTTTCCAGATGTGGTAACTTACAATTCCCTTGTTGATGGTTTGTGTGAATCTGGAAGACCTCGTGTGCTTTGGAGCTTGTGGTTGAAATGCATGATAGAGGCCAACCATCTGATATAATTACTTACAATTCTATATTGGATGCAATATGCAAAAATCATCATGTTGATAAGGCAATTGTGTTATTAACAAAAATTAAAGAAAAGGGTATTCAACCTGATATTTTCACGTATACTATTCTTATTAATGGATTGTGTAAAGTTGGAAGACTAGACGATGCACAAAAGGTTTTTGAAGATCTTTTGGTCAAAGGCTACAGTCCAAATATCTATGCATATACTTCTATGATCCAGGGATTTTGTAACAACGGCTTGTTTGATGAAGGATTGGCCATGCTGTCAAAAATGAAAGACAATGGTTGCATTCCTAATGCTATAACTTACAAAATACTTATTCTTTCTCTCTTTGAAAAAGATGAAAATGATAAAGCAGAGAAACTTCTTCGTGAAATGATAGCGAGGGGTCTACTTTAATATCGCAACTAGGTAAGATACTTTTCTATTTATACATTTTCATTTTAAATTTATGTTTTAATGTTATTCAATCATTTCATTTTCTTGTATGTAGTTGCTTCGTCTCATGGAAGAATAAAAAAGACATTTGTTATTGTTGTTTCTTTTGTTAAGTGTGTTTATCCTTCACAAACGGATATGTTGATGCTGAGTTCCAACTTGAGGGAAATTGGTAGAATAATATAATTATTTATGTCTAGGAGTGTTTTATTGAGTTTGTACTAATTGTATTGCACCTCTAGCTAATATCTTAATTCTTTGTATGATGAAAATTTCATTTCAATACCGATTGCGACAAGGATGAATCAGTTAGTCTTTTGGTAAGTGGTAACTCATAGACCTATGTATGACAGGCTTTAAATATGGGAAGTCTATTCTAGAAAAGAGAAAATGAGTTGTGAGGTAATGAGTAAAGAAGCGTGACCTGGAAGAAGGTGGGAGTGTTGGAGATAAAAGGCACGGAAAAGTTGGTTACTATTCTTGAGTTCCAATCTTAATATAGTTGCATTTTCCATTCCCGTTCTCTGTTACTTGTTGATTCATTCCTGGTTTACAGTTTTAGAATTCTAACAAATACAGATGTAAAATACATGTGAATATATGCAGTTGATTTTGTCTCTTTTCTATTTTCTTCATGTTAGGAGATGGAAATTATTTTGCCTAACAATCAATCTGTAGAGCATTGTCTACTCTCTGTTAGTTTGTTATATTGATAATACTAGCTAATTCATACCGGAAACCCTGACAAAGGATATAATAATTTTTAGCAACCTTTTCAATTGCTTTTTGTTCCAAACCACAACTTATATGTACAAATGGAATTATAATTAGTTTTCTTAATCTAGTAATAATGTGTAAGTTTTATGTTTTTGAATACATCTATAGAGCTTATTTGTTAATTTAGCGTTCTGCTCTATCACCCTAAGTCCCTAGATCGACCAAAAACATGTAGCAGCTGGGCTCTTTTCAGGTTTTTTTTCAACATGATGACTGATGACTTCCATTCACTCATCACCGATGAGTGAATGGAAGACAGCGTGAGTTAACTCATGCAGGTTAACAGCCAGCGTGAGTTAACTCACGTAGGTTGGACGGCAGTTTGGACGGTGGCCAATCAAGGAGGAGCTGTTACTTTCTTCGACCAATAGAATTGAAGCAAAAAATCTATAAATTGAAACATTTTCTTTCATTTTTTCTCATTTTCATTTCTTCTCATTCATTCTCCCATCTCCCATCTCTTCTCTCAAATTTTTTTTTTTAGTTTTGTTACTATAGACGTAAACGGCCTCAATGTCCTTCATCAATTAATCATAATGATCTTATGCTGTTTTTTTTATGACGGCGATTGAGATCATTATATTAATCGACGAGGGGATTTTTTATTCATGTTATGATCATTATGATTAATCGACAAGAATCCGACCTGAATGTGTTTTCCCGCTAGCGGTAGAGGTAGTTATGGCGGGTTCGTCTACCGGCCCCCTACCCCAAGAAGATTGGTCATTAAGATTAATCAATTTTTTTAATAAAAAATCATTTAATTTATGTTATAATAATCATTGTTGAATGTAATGAATTGCAATGTAATGTAATAATATTTAGGTTGTGTATAATAATATTTCTGTTTTAGTGGTGTAATGTAATAATATGTACAGAGCGTGAGTTAACTCACGTTGGTATATACCGAGCGTGACTTAAGTCACATAGGGTGTATTCCTGCGTGAGTTAACTCATGCGGGGGTATTTTGGTCAGTTTGTATGGGAATGAGCAATTTTGTATTGGAGAAGAGCAATTTTCTTATTTTTTTAGGATTGAGTCTTGCCTGTTGAAAGTCTGATATGACCTGCTAGCCTGGTTAAAAGCCTATTTCATATGAACATCTTCAAATATATAATGTGATCTAAGTTTCAATCTACTAACGAACTAATAGATCAATGAGAATAAACTCATTTTTTATATTTAACATGAAATTTTAGAGAATTTGATTATATAATATATATCATATTTCAATTCTAGTTTATAATATTACATTAAATATGTGAAAAATCAATGTACGCTAATAAGCTTAAATTACTGAAAAGTTTAACAAATTTATAATTTAATTCAAATTGCAAAATATAATATAATAATATTAATAATAAACTAGCAACACCTGTGCTAAGTACGGGCCCGTGCTCCGCACGGGCTAATTCGAAATGGAGGGCTATGCATCAAAACGCATTGCAATGCTATATGAATTGAGAAATTAAGAAAAAATTAATAGTAAAACCGCCGTTAATGATAAAAGGGCAAATTACATTGACTTCCTTTGAGATTTTTTTAAATAACACTAGCACCCCTTCTAATTTTCCAAACACATCAATCTCCCTCATTTTATCTATTTCAATAACTTTGTAAATATACAATTTAATTTCAGTCATTTTGGTTTGTTTGTTTCTGTTTTCTCTTTTCACAATTAAGTTAAATGAGGTTTTTTTCTTGCATTGGAGAAACAATAACAACATTTGTTTTTACCACCAAATAGAATCAAACATCGGCAATTAGAGAAGAGATCAAAAGAGAATATAGAAATGAGAAGAATTTTGGTGGATGAAAATTGTGGTTGATCAATGAAAAGAAAATAATCTTTGATATATCTGTTTTATTACATTAGAGTTTAAAAATTAAACCACCTTGACAGAGGAACAATAAGTTGGGAAAAATCACCTAAGTGAAAAATGGAAAGAAAAAATGGTCGAAAATTAAGTGAGTTCTTACTCGTATGAAGAAGTTAATTGCTCAAAAAAAATGAAATTAAGAAAGTTTAAACCGTGTTATACTATAACGGAAGTGCTTGTCAATTTGATAAAAAAATAAGAGAGATTAGTGTTTAGTTAAAAAATAGAGCGGGTGTTTGTGTTATTTAAGAAGACCTTAAGGAGGTTAGTGTAATTTGCCCATGATTTTTTTAAAGAGTAATTTTCCCATGATAAAATCATTGAAATAGTTGTTATTAAATATTATGAAGTGGTAAACTAAAAATATGTAAAAATATTAAAATTAATAAAAATTTCATTATTGATAAAGATGTCGTTATAAGTCTTGTATATGAATTGTACAACTATATTATTTAGTAACTCATTTATCATTTTTTCAGTGTTTTTTATAGTCATATTTCTAAAAGATATAATAATTAATAATATACAACAATAAAAAAATTTATTTTATAATATGACATGATGGTCTGACTTCTTTGATTCTCTGTTGTTTCCAAATATGTTGAGATCTACAGATTTCAAGGTGTCTTGTTTGCTTAAACTCTGGTTCTTCAAGCTCGAAAGAGCTTTTATGCTTGCTGATTTGTTCAGGGAGTTGTTGGCACTTGAATTTTGATACCGTGTTTACGGTCGATCCATTAATTGTTCTTCGCAGATGTTCACTTTTCATATTTTTTGTAACCTGATTTCGCGTCCGTATACGGGTTCCCTGGGTTGCGTTCGTGATTAGTGAAATTTTTTAGGATAGATTAGGGTCGATCCACTTAGATACAACTATATTAAATGGATTTTTTGTTACAAAATTATCTTCATTGTTTGTACTTATTTTCTCCATCTCTTATATTTTTTGAAAAGTTACTATAATCTCTTTTCATTTAAAGACGCTTTTAAAAAAATTTGTTGAACCTGATTTTTTTAAAAATTATAACAGACAAGTACAATGCTCTTTAAAGTTTTTTTTTAAAAGACATAGCAAATCCCGTAGGGCTTGTTTGTTACGAATTAAAATAAAAATAATATTGAAATTCAATAATTTAATGATTTTATTAAATTTTTATAAAATAATCATAATCTATTTTGTGTTTGTTTATCGTAATAAAATCATTTTTTTAAAAAAATAATTTAGTTTGATTAGATACATCAATATATGGACTATCAACCTTATCTTTTAGGGCACCAAGCCCTTCAGAAAGGCTTGGCGCCCTCAAGAAAGGGCTCAGCACGCTCCATAAAGGCCCAAAGGTCCTTAGGCGAACCCGCCAAGGGATGCCGCCTCAGAGAGCTTCTACAAGCCTGTAGAACGCTCCAGATTACTCTAAACGTGGCTTTGGGCCCAAGCTACTTGGGGCCCAAGCCATGGGAAAACAAGCTCAAATAAGGCTATAAATACCCACTTGAGAGGCATTCTCTAGGCATCACTTAAACAGACTAAACCCTAGTTTTCTAGATTGTACTCTCTGCAAGTACAGTTGGCGCCCACCCTCATCGTCATGGCGTCGCCTCGCAGCCGTATCAGGTGAACGTGCTTAAATATTTCGTTCCTTTCACTATTTTTCATAAGGTATGCAAATAGATACACCTTAAGACGAGAACCCTTATTTGTGAGAAAAATTCAATTTTGGTTTGGCTTTATTTTTCCATTTGAATTCACGCTGCTATTTTTAATTCAAAGTTATAGTTTTCCAGTTTGATACATCTGTTTTGCTACGTATTTCAATTTCAATTGCTTTCTTGTTGCTGCACCTATTTGTTTCAATTCCAATTGAGAATTGTCGTTGTTCGTCGATTCCGCTTTCGAATTCTTTCCTGCTGTACGGGTATGTTATTCCATCCTATTTAATTACCCGTTTGCAATGGCTACTATTCTTTTGTTTCAAGTTTCCACACAATTGACAGTGGAGAATTACAATTATATTAATTATATTAATTAGATTAATATTCTATAATTTCATAGGACATTATAATTTTATAGTGAATTTTATAGGTATGATAGTTATATTGAAATTATTTCTACTTTTG
Source organism: Medicago ruthenica (assembly GCA_018208015.1). Classification (NCBI taxonomy): domain Eukaryota; kingdom Viridiplantae; phylum Streptophyta; class Magnoliopsida; order Fabales; family Fabaceae; genus Medicago; species Medicago ruthenica. Next base: position 32,132,138 of record CM031372.1, on the reverse strand, counting down.
TTGAATGAATATGTGATGAGCTTTTGTAACCTATATGGATGAATCTTGTAGCCTCTGGTACTTACTGAGGTGAGCTTTATGTTCCAGTATTTAATTTTCGGCTAAAATATGCTTTTAGTCCCTGCAAATATGCCCAGTTTTGGTTTTCGTCCTTGGTAAAAAAAAAAATTTAAAAAAGTCCTTGCAAAATATTTTGTTTTTTAAAATAGTCCCTGAGCCCACCAAAGCGTTGAAGTGACATGGTTTTGGTCCCTGCAAATATGTCCAGTTTTGGGTTTCGTCCCTGCAAATATGCCTAGTTTTGGTTTTCGTCCCTGCAAATATGCCCAGTTTTGGTCCCTGCAAAATATTACCAGGGACGATAACCAAAACTGGGCATATTTGCAGGGACCAAAACCATGCCAAATCATCACTGAAGTGGGCCCAGAGACTTTTTTAAAAGACAGAAAATTTTGCAAGGGTGTTTTTAAAAAAAAAAATTTACCGAGGACCAAAAGCAAAACGAGCCCTATTTGCAGGGACTAAAAGCATATTTTAGCCTTAATTTTCTAATAGTTTTCAACCTATGTGTGTATATATGCATTAGTTTTTACAGGGATTATATGCACTATGATGCAACTGGTTTTTTAATTTTTGGCAATAAGAGAGAAACCTATCTTATGGAGAGTATTGTATATATACGCAAGTCCGTTTAAGCTTTAATTCATAGGTTTCAAAATATTAAGATGGAAAAAATTGTGTTTTTATTGGTCATTAACTTTTTTAATTAGAGAAGATAATATATTGTAAATTGTTTTTAACTCTTTAGATATTTAGAAGTTGAATTATAGGAAAATTTGTTTTGATTGAGATTAAGATTAAGTTTGTTTGTTTTTTAAAAAAGATTAAGTTAGTGTGTTTTATTGAGTGAGTTTGTTTTAATTTGTTTTTAAGAGAAAAAAATAGGGCGAGGTTGAAGCAAAAGACACAAAAAGATATAATTTTGATGACGTGTCAAAAAATTAAGAAGAAGTAAGATCGTATTTTTTGTAGACATTAAGTTTCATAATTAGATAATAAATAATGTTATTCATATTTATTTAAGTAGGCCGCCCTGATAGGTTTAAGAGGTTTTTTTATGGCCTATGGTCCGACCTTTTTAGCTAAATAAGCTTTTAAAAAAACCTAAACTTTCTCTACTTGAGAAAAAAGTCTGGTGACCTGACTTATCATAAGTTAGGCGGTAGGCTTTGTAAACCGGCATATTTCCATCCTTAGGTCCAACCGTAATTTCTAAGAGTTGTTGAATCAACGATTAGTATTGTCTTGTTGTAGACTTAAGCCAGTGAACAAATAATAAGGTCCTTTGATCGGTTTATGGTTATCATATAACAACGCTTATACACTTCTTTATGCAACATAATGAATATGACATAGTACAATCTGAAACCATTGGCTAAACTAGTGATACAGGACTACAGGTCCACAACAATGCTACTATAAAACAACTTATAAAAGGGTTAAGATGCTAATGAAATTAAAATTTAAAAAGCTTATGAAACTGCCAGATGATGTGAATTCAACATACTTAATTGTGGCTTCAAGAGTTCTCGTAGCTTCTAGTGATGAATCTAAGGTCATTATGCATAAGCTACCAATTAACTTAAGCTTTTATCATGAAAAGTTACTAGTAAACCAAAAAAGCTTTGTTTTAATCATACAAATTATTTATGACAATCAGTGCCATGTTTCTACTCTTTCTAATATCAAGACATGGACATTAGATTTACAGGACAGTAGGGGATAAGATCCATAGAAGCATACACCTATGGACCATAGTCCATCCCTCTTTCAAATATATTGCATTTACATATATATTTTTAAGTCATTTTAAAGAGAGAAAAAACTTACACTCACAGATTTGAGTACGTGTACTTAATTAAAATATTTTATCAAAAACAAAAAAAAGCAATATATTTTAAAAAAAAAAATTAAGTGTAGAACCTAAATCCAACAATAATTTTTAATGAGTGTAGTTTAAAATTCTCCATTGCACCCCAAAAAAAAACTATTAAGAAAATGGCCGTACTAACAAGGGACATTGTAATTTGCAAAGTAGTTAAGGATTTAACATATTACATAATATTACTAATTGCATCATTTTTCTAGAAATAATGACCAGATTGAACATACAGTCTGGATGAAAGTAAACAAAAGCAGCAATACAGCAGTAATAGTAGAAGCTATTTTCCAAGGAGTGTTGAAGTACGCACGAACAAAGATAGCCTTATATCTATTCCAATTGTCTTCATAGAAACGATTTAAATCATTGCATAGAGATTGATATTTTGAATTGAATCGAGGCATTGAGACATTTTTACAAAGATTGTCGACCATTGTAGCCACTGCATTAGCATCCCCCATCAAATTCACAATAATTCCCTTTTCAACTAAGATGCTCACATCCTTTTCTGTCTTAATAAGAAAATCTAAGATAGTTAAGTACTGAGTAATGCAGCCTCCACCTGGAATGTGACATTCTTCAAATGCCAATATATTCATCATAGACACGAAAGCATGGCATTTTCAACACCCCCTTATCAAATTCCAAGTCAAGTAAGCATTTACTTTCCCTTACTTTAAATACTAATCCTGCTTCTGATAATTGACTCGCACTGTATAAATGTTCAACGACTTTTCCCTGTTGTCCAAAATTATATGATGATAGCAGCAAAAATGTTCTTTGAAGATCTGTGAAATGTTTTGGACACTGTGCTCTTTCTGAGTTTATGAAATCGAGGCCACGAAAGTATATTAGAGTAATCTTAATAAATGGGGGAAATACATGATAAGGATTTAAAGCTAATTTGTATATGCCTTCAAGAACAAAAAAAGGTAGCTGGTTTTCAAGTAATAGTAAGTCACGCTTAATGCTAGCAAATAACCAAGGTTTTGATAATATAGGGTCATCTTTCGTCCAAATTTCTCCTTCGTCTTTAAGATAAGACCCAAGAAAAAGTTCAATTATGAAGCATGCATCAATTATAATGATTTTTAAGAATTCATCGCTGTTAAAGCTAAAATGCCCTGCATAACAACTTCTAATTCCACTTTCACAATCTTAAAATATTGAAACAAAATCATCCACAGATAGAGTTGTTCTATTTAGAAATCGCTTGAGGTATTTGAGTTTGGGTTCTTCCATTTGGTGCAAAATATTGTTGTCACTACTTGAGCCACGTGAATTGTGAAAAGGACCAATGGAAATAATTTGAGGTGTATAAGCTTGTGGATTAGTTTGGCGAATACTTGGTGGTACTTTATAGATGTATTGCTCATTCACTCCAGACATTTCTGGAAGAACCACTCCTTCAACCATTTCATTCAATTCCTTCTTCAGTCCCTCCATTATCTAAAAACATCATAAATTCAAAATCGGTTAGTTTATCGGCTATTCTCTACTTTTTAACAAATAGCAAGATCATAGCAAGATCGTAACCACTAAAGTTTAAAATATCAGATTCTATTATTATTATTTTCGATTAGTCTCTACGGTTATGTTTTTTTTTTGGGTTAAATATGTTTTTGCTCCTTACATTTTATGTCTCTTTGACAAATAGTCCCTACATTTCAATAAATGTTTTTAAAATCCCTACATTTTTTCTCCGTTAGCATTTTTAGTCCCTGCTGTCAAGTTTTGGCCTAGTCATCAAACGGAATGGTGATGTGGCTTTTTTTATAGGGTTAAATATATTTTTGGTCCCTACATTTTACGCTCCTTTGACAAATAGTCCTTACATTTCAATAAATTAGATCCCAAAAACAAATTAGATTCATCTTCTCCATGGAGAGTGTGGGCGGTGAGACCCATGGAGAGCAAAATTCACACGCTGCATGTTTGAATTATGAAGGAATTGTTAACCATACCGTTACATGTAGATAGGCAGGGTGCTAGGATATCGTTACAAGCGAGAATAAAGAAAAGAGTCAAATAATTACAATTAGAAGAACAAAATTGCGAGAAATTAATACCTGTGCTGATGTTGATGATCCTGTGGGTTTGTTCATCTTCACAACTGGCGGGAAGGGCGGCGTGCATCCACCAGTCATAGTTATTGACCTGAGCAAAGATCATAGTAATATCGTAACCACTAAAGTTTAAAATATCAGATTTTATTATTTTCGATTAGTCTCTACGGTTATGTTACATATATATAATATGATATCTGATATATTAAAACAATAGTCCTGTTTAAATTTTTACGATTTAAATTATATTATATTTGTTGCTTTTATTAAACAAGTCAGGCCTATAAAGCTACTTGGTGAAGTAATCCAATAAGATATAAGAAACAAGTTATAAATAAATCATTTACTGAGTTGAAAGAAAAAAGAAGAATGTATACTAATAAAAAAGTGGAACCTGAATGTTGAAATAGTGAAGTTTAATCTTCAGTAGTTTTGGTACAGATCTCAACTCCGCTCTCTCAGTGTTGCTTTTGGATTGGTTTCTGACGTTTGGTCTTGCTTTATATTCTCACGTTCCATAAAATGGCTGTGATATTTTCCAAGGCTGTAATTTAATTTGTGGCTATCAGTTAACCAATCAATAGATGCCGATTAGTTTTCTCTTTCTACGTGTTTCAACGCTGTATTTTCACGCTGTCTTTTTATTCTTATTCCTCCTTTGGTTCATAATAGGGAAAATTATCATATTATGCTTCAATTAGTTGTTTGATGCGTCAATAGAAAATGATAATTTATTATACTCACCATTTATATATTTTTTTTTTCAGATTTTTAATTGAAAAGTTCCAAACTCATAAGAAAACAATTAAAAATCCAACGCCGGGTACTCTGGCG